>VMOF01000388.1:46194917-46237673 GCA_011764245.1 Trialeurodes vaporariorum | reverse complement strand
TTGGCACCTTGGTCAAATTTCTGCGATCGCAAATAGTCAGAGAAAATCACAATAAACAATTAAACAACTCTGGAGATGGAGGTAGTCCAAATAATGAACGCGATAAACTATGTACAATGCTCAGAATTTCATTGATCTTTTCAGATATCTGATTGGTACTTTTTCTCGCAGTATTATTAAACAATTCCTGAAAAATGAAATCATCAAATTTATGCAGTGTTAAACTTTTTGCTAAATGAAAAAAACAATGCATGGAATGGACACTGCATTTAAATGTTCCGAGTATTCCGACCCGAAGTAGAATTGTCTTTGAGTATAAAACTGACCCAAAAATGAATAATAAAGGGTTGGTAAAAAAAAAGATGCAAAGTAACTATTTGGACTTTTCAGTATGTTTCTTACTTTGGAATTCGTGTCACATGGTTGAATAAATTGCAATTTAATACATATCCAGAAGCTGGAAGAAAAGATATTGGTAGAAAATATTACATAATTTCAGACCACTTTGAAACGGGTAAAGATGCTCGACAAAATTGCTAAACTGTTAGGGGCTCCTTGTTCCTTCATCTTCACCTGATTATTGTAAGTCGCGGAAATTCGATCTTTGTCTTCTTTCTCCGAATCAAGTTTACTTTCTTCTTTAAATATAAGTAGGAGAAAAAGAAAGGTCTCTGGGGAGAATACTACGGTTTTTCTTCGTCTTGTCTGTTTTGTCCGTTAAAGCCCAAAAGTTTTCTTGGTCCTTGGAGAGACGCAAAAAAGTCTCGCTCAGTTGACTTTATTTTGCCTTTAATTAGTCAGTTACACCCATATATCATTAAAATGACATTTGATAATAAATTCTTTGACAGGCAATGCCACGAGAAAAACAGCTATGTGAATAAAAGTAGTCCACGTGGTGAGCTATAAAAGTTCGAAATGTATCAAATGCGTCTCGAGAGATTTTTAATGCCATTATAATCTGTATGACTAGAATAAAGTTTGTTGAGCTTGATGTTATAGAACTAAAACTTTGATAGACTTCTTTGAGGATCCAGATATTGGGAAAATGGAATTTAAAATAAATTGTTTCACATACTGAGTTTCATTATTTGTGTGGCATCAGATGAAAACGAGGGCATTTAAAACGCCTTAGTTCGATACTATGCAAGCGAGCGTGAATATGAGTACGAATAGTTCCATAGCTTATGCTTTTTAAATTGCCGCTTGCAGAATAAGTTGAGGTCACCGATAAATCTCTCTAGCAGTACAATGATTCATAAATGGCGTCTTTAGAAATCTAAGTTCTGCCTAAATACTGAATACCTGTTAATTTCTAGATCTAATTTATAGTTAGAGGTTGAAAGTCATACCTGATGTTCAAGCTTTCTCAAAGATTTATCCGAGCGTGCTTCAGACTAAGCATGGTATTTTTATTGCAAAAGATTCAAGCGCCTACATTTTTGCAAAAGTAGTGGCATTTAAAGAATAATATACCAAAACTGAAATAAGTTGTGAAACTCACAAACAACATTTTTATCACTTATTTCGTAAAAGATTCCAAACTCGTCCGTTCAAGATTAATGAACGATCGGGAGAGATTTGTTGGCGTCAACAAGGTGTCCCAAAATTCATAAAAAAAGATTTTTACCGTTCAAGAAACCGTTTTTTAGATAAAAATGAGAAAAAAACTACAGAATGTATGGGAATGGATTAAAAGAAACAACTTTAATCTCTTGCCTTTTTTTCGTGAGACGCACGGAAAACAAGTGAAATCGATTTTTTGAGCCCGACGCGCTGCTTTCTGCCTCTCAACGATCGACAAGACGCGACGCGCCAATGAAACAGCGAATTCGGGCTGTGCGTTTGCGGTGAAAAATCAATTTTACTCGTTTCCCGTAATCCGTTCCATTAGATCTTGTGGGTACTTTTCTCATTTCCTCACGGAACTCAAAATATTTTTCAATTTGAAACTTACGGCCCGCTCAAATCCCCCTTTCTCGACACTATTCAAAAATCGTTCTCCACAGAATCGAAAATAAAGTATATAATTACCCCCGAAAAGCAATTTTCATCCTGTTTTACTGAGATCTGTAACTATAATCGAAGAAAGCCCGATTTTAAAAAAAAACAACAACAACAACTTTGGGGGCAATATCATGGAGGGAGGGCATTTTCAAACACTTGTTCATAAGGGGGAAAAAGTCTTATGTTGACCCCAAAAATTCGTGTAAAAATCTTCATTATGAATTTTGAGATATCCTGTATATGTATTCTGAATCAGAACTGGTCCAGATGAATAATTAGTGTGTACCAATAGATTTTACACGATTTGAAACTTGAGTGCATTGTTTGAATTACTTCCGGAAAAAATGAAAAAGAAATTAAAGACAATAAATAATTAGAACAAGTGCAATCTTACGATTCAGAACTTCAAAGCATAGCTTCGAATCTTGATGCTTTTTGTACGTTCTCGCATTATTTAATATTTTTAAGCCGAAAAATCGAAGCTTGATATCCTTCCGAATTTTCTTCTTTCTTTTCACAGGACTGATTGTGAGTGATAATTTTTCATCAGAAAGATAATCACCTCCAGACAGATGTTATTGATACTCATTTATTTCTCGATATAAGCAGAAAATTCTCAGAGCTCATCATAACAAAAAAACTGTCTGACAGTCAAGTTCAAAGTCCGCAGAAGGCAAGCATATTCTGCATGATTAAAGAGTCTAATCGATTAAGGCTCTTCACATGTAAATTCCAAATGGAAATCTTGGAATTAAAATTAGGACTTGGTTTTTTCTTCTTTTTTAATACTTTAATAGTATTGCTTTGAAAGTACACATTACAGCGAAAAGGTAAAGAGTGAGTTGACGAAATGAAGCTAAAAACAATTTGGCGGAAAAATTTATTATCTTTTAAGCGAAGCCATCACGCACTGACTACTATTTTGCGAGAATGAGTTTTTTTGTTTTTTGTTTTTTAATAAAGTTTAAATTAAAAGTAATAACTTTCAAAGCAAATCAAAAGATCTCAAAAGATAAGAAATGTAAAAGAAAAATCAAGTCACATTTTTCATTTATGAAATATCACGGGTCATGGCACTAGGTGATAAATTAATTATTATTTCCGACTTTTGTTTGTATTTTTTAACAGAATAAAAATGGCGCACTTGTTACTATGCACTTTTCTTAACTAAACGAAACTAAGCTAAAAACTGTGATTTCTCTCGAAATTCTGACAATATTGCACACACAAAAAAGTTCACAATTTTCATAGTATTTTTTTATTGAAATTTAGATCACCAAGATTAGCAATTATCAAAAATATTTTTGGACGATTATTTTTCACTCCATGCACCTGTAAAATAATATGCACATTGATTGTAAGATTTTGGTAATGATTGTACAAAGTTCTTATTCGAAAAATGTAAAATGAGATTTGAACGCAGTAGGCAGTAAAGCAAAAAGGGAGGAACTTTGAAAAAATAAATAACGTGACTATCGAGCTTTTGAATAATACAAGAATGTAAAACATTTCAAAACATGTATAAATTATTACTTCGTTGAATGTAAGTACCTTTTCAATGAGCTTGCTTGATTTCTCATCGAGGCTCTGATGCCAACTCTCCTCAAAGCAACTCAAACATAGTTGAAAGGATATTAATAGACTCTGTCAAAAGCTCGAACAGAGGTGGATGTCTCAACTAGTCTTATTCATATATTGGCCTTCTATTCCAACTGGTCTTACCAATTTCCCAGTCTTCTTCAACTTTCCTCGTTTCCATTCCCTTTACGTTGCGTCGTTTCTTTAATCATGACTTCTAAATCGAAGTTTAGCCTCTTCTTGTTCAGTGAAATATGCAGTTTAAAATTCAGGAGAAATTCACCATTGCTTATGAAATTTTCAAATAAAACATCATCAGATGAAAGAATTAATACAGTAATGAAGATAGAGCGTTCATTCATGCGTGTTCAAACAAAATCTTCTTTGCGATTTTTTTTTTAGTACGACTCCAAATGTGGACGAATGCAAGATTTCAATTAGACTGAAACTTTTTTGGGTCTTGCTGTTTTCTTTGCCAAACGAACAATGAAGCGGCGGAAAAGAGATCCGTATTTGCAAATATCACAATTTCCTCATGGCAGCGCTGTTTTTTTATTTCAGCATCTAGAAGAAACGCAGCAGTAATGATAAAAATGGTCATCCACCTTATGTTAGAACTTTTGTAGCTTGGTTGAGAAAATAATTCAGTATTTTTATTTTAAGACAAAACATTTCTTTCGGAAATTCTCCAAAAGCTACTGAAATGTACACTACGTCAATCGAGAACATACCGTATGAGAGTCAATGATCTCGAACACGCGGTTGCAGGGACAGAATTTAGGAGCCGTCTAAAATTTTTGAAAAGTTAGGTTCAACATTTTCAAAATTACAATAAAACATTTTGATCAACATATTTTGTCACTAGCGCCTTTGATGTTGGTCAAGAGTACTCCACTCTATAAATTTTTTCACTAGAATTTCTACAACTATCGTTACATTTTTAGTGAAAAATCGGTTGAGTTATGTACCATTGACTTATAATGTAATTTGAGTGCTGATTAACGTCACAAGTTTGTATAAATGTCCAAACATGCCAAGTAAGTTTCTGAGACGAGTCAACGCCATAGAATAAGAAGGAGAACAGAAGCAAAACCTCTCACAAGAGACAATGGGTCACTTGGATAGGCTTAGTTTGGTTTAGCGGGTTAGTACACGGGGAACCATGCCAGAGCGCCCAGAGCCTGAGAAAACATTGTACTTCGTGTTTGTTCACATGCTGGTGGACCACCGTGTACTAACCAGGTCGGCTATGACACCGTGACCCAAACCGGGTCGAAGTTTCGCTTCTGTTCCTCTTATTATTCTATGTCAACGCTCCACTTCACCGATCATACATTCAATAAGCGCTAATGTATGGGCATGGGCCATATGCTTTTCCCTATCGTTCCATAATGAGTGAAATGTTACGAATACATATTTGTTGAAATGAACAGTGTGGATAGGACAAAATTGGTGTCGTAATCAATAAAACACCAAGAGTCGCAAATAGATTTTTAATCATTCTGTCATTGTTTTACTAATTACGACGTCAGTTTGAGTCGTAAAGTAGATTGGTTTTTTATCGTTTTAAGTCTTCCATAAGTTATGGAGCGATATTAAAGGTTAATAAAACCAAGTCGCTTAGCAAATGAATTGATTCAGTGACCTGGAAATAAGCCATCAAACATTTTGCGAACATCTTCATTACCGAGGTGATATGTTTTTAAGAGAAAAAAAAATATTTAAACTAACGAGATTTTTTAAGTGAATAAAGAAGAAAATACTCGCAGTTCGATCATTCTGTTTCATTTAATGCATTTGTAAATAACGCCTAACGTTGTTTTTTTTTATTGGCATGGTATGTTGAATTACTTTTCTGATTTTGATCATATTTTGATGATATGATTGTAAGAAGTATAAACTTGGTGTAACATGATTAAAATCAATTAGTTTTATGCAATTAACACCTCTGTAGGTCGCAGAATTGTGACTTTATGTTTCCTAAGTTTCATAAGATATCATTCAGAATTTTATTGATTTAAGTGGTCATTTATTTGTGTGCTTTTTGTTTCCTTAATCACTTTACGTGCAGCCATTTTGTACGATACTTTGTGCTTCCATAAAATAAATAAGTATATGAATACTTGTTACAACATGCATCATCATGGTCATAATATCAGCGAGCTCATAGTAAATCACAAAAAGTGCATAAAATCGTTAAAGATTAGACTTTTTTTATATTAAGAGAATATTCACTATTCATAAACAATATCAATACAAACATGTCCTTAAATTTCCAAGTCATGACATATCTAGCACATATCTTTTTTATTTGCTATTTCAAATTAAAGACATTTTTAATTTTTAAGCCCATCACCGAGAATTCATATCATCAAAGATGCTGCATGTTGTATTACGTATATTTTGAACTATCCATTTCTTCATTATAGAAAAAATTTTAAGTTCGAATCTTGTCGTCTCGAATAAATCTGATACTTTCAGATGACACCTTTGATTGCTTTGACAAAATAATTCAAACAGATTCTAAAAATCTTACAGAAGATAAAAATCAATCAATTAAAGAGGAAAGTATTTTATAAACACTAAACATTGATTTATTTGACAATAATTGTAATATAATATTGTAGTAGCGTCATTCTGTAAATTCATGTTTTAGTAGATGCTCAACCCCTTTGTGAGACAATAAGAATAAATGAACATTTTCAATACGATTTTTGCTGACTTTTTTTTCTCTCTCCAGTTTTATTATATTTAAAGGCGAAGAAAATGAGTTAGATCAAAGAAAATAATAACAACTTTACCATCATCTACCGGTTTGTCAGTCGGGTGATTGCCCAATCAATCAAAAACTAGGGTGCCCAGTGGTAGCGTGCAATTTGGCAACGTTGTATTTTGTCCATTTAGACCCACGTATAAAGAGTCGAGTGCAAAGGTGTTCACCGAAAACCCAATAGTTCGATATTATCCATAGGTTTCAATGGACGAACTGTAACGTTACCAAATTCCACGCTATGCCACTGAGGGTGCCCTACTGCCCTCTTTCCCATTTTATATTGACATTGACCTTCCCAGCTCATTGTTCTGGTGATGTTTCATGGATGTTTTTAATAAGGTGAATTTTACATGTCTTCGTGGAGCATAAAAAAAGGAAAGGGAATTCTCTCTAGCGTGTTGCTGAGTAGTACAAAACTGTAATCCAACAGTGCGTTAGGGAGAAAGCTCTACGTTAAGAACGCCCTCTGGGGCCAGGGGCCCAACATAAAAATTTCAGCGCAGCGAAAATGAATGAGATGATGATGTGAAAACGGAACATTATATAGACGCAAGTCCCAAAAATAATGAAGAAAAAATGCGGAGAGTGCAGGTGATCTTTACGATGCTATACATATGAAAGATGACGCGATTATCAATCAGATAGTTCAAAAAGAAGAAGATGCTCCGTACAATCCATATATATTTCATATATTTTTAACCTCGTACCTACATCATTTGTATTATTCTCTACCACCTCTCCGAGCCTCCCTTCCCCCCCCAAACATCAAACCCTCTAATACGTCACTAGTTTAAAAGGGGTGGGGCTATCAAATTTTGCGAGGCTATTTTCATTCCTCTTTGGAACATTTTTCGATTGACGGAAATTGAATCGTTGAATAAGATATTTCTACTGGAGAGTCCCCCGAAACCCCAAAAGTTGGTCTCAAAATCACTTTAAATCATGAAATTCAGCCTTGAGAATACTGCAAAATTTAGAAACAGGTGGCATACTTTGAAACTTTTCCGGGACTTTTAAAACTTCAGAGCGCTATGGCGTTCTTCAGATCCCAAAGCCAATTGCCTTTTGCCAAGGCAGATTTGCAAGCCGATTGATTTTTGTCTAACTGTAGATCACCAGCCGATTGTTTTTTGCCTTGGCTAATTGCGGTTCACCTAACGGGTGATTCTTATCAGCCTGTCTCTTTAGGCAGATTGCAAGCCGATCTTAACTGCAAAAGAACTAGAGGGTCATCGCAATGCACTTGTGATTTCTTTTGGCATAGTACAATGGCTTGTTATTTGCTGAGGCACGTATAACGAGAAATACGTTCAGTTAAGAATGGGGCTGTTGCACATTTTCGCTATGAAAGCTATATTTAAAAGTCGATTCTGGGGCCAAATAATGTTTGGACTTTTCGGATCTTACGGGCAGTCATCGGTAGGTAGATGAATGGTGTTCCCTTATAGGGTTGTTTTTCAGTGGTGGTAGTAATACTCCTCGTAAATACGCACCTAACGCACCATACATCTATGAGGAGAATCGTAAGGTCCAAATATTATTTGGCTCCTGGTGTAAAAACCTCCTAAAATAACGATGGCAACACTAAAAACTTCCGAAATCCACTCCTAAACTAAAAAAAAAAAAAAACGCTTTAGTTTGTGCGAGCGTAATAATTGTGGCGTATCAGTCGTAGAATTGTAATAATGGGAGATTCCCAGCTAATAATACTGCCAATAACAGACGACTTTCCTTTGACACCCGGTGTCACCAGATGTCACGGTACCATTCACCTTTTCATTGCCGAGTTCTTTTGAATCCCGAAATCCGTGACACAAAAAATGTTGCCAGCGCCTCCATCGCGTAGTTCGTACTCTTCCCGTCAGATAGAGTATATGGTTTGCTATGTTTCGCGCAGATGCGGCAGCTGTACAGGCTGCGAAAGTGCGGGGGGCAACCGGACGAGTATACTCGTCGAAGGCACTGCTGTGCACCTTGCGTTGGACGAGTATACTCGTCGAAGGCAGTGAAAAGGTTAATCGGATGCGGATCACTACTCTGATGTCTACATACTCTAGGAATCTTCATTCCCAGCATAGAAAGAGGGACGAAATTAAGATGGGAATCTCTAATTATTATTATTAGGAACTGCCCTACGCCACGATTACGCTTGCGCAAATTAAAGCGTTTCTTGAGGTTAGTAACTTGGAATTCGGAAGTATTTTAAATGGCAGATAGCAGAAAGACGCGGCGGCAGCACTAAATACTGTATTTAGTGCAGCCATCGTTAGTTTTAGAGATTTTTACACCAGAATCGACTTATTAAATCGCTCATATCAAAAGTGTGCAACAGCCCCATTAAGAGAAACAAAAGGAATCAAAAGATGTGGCTTTTATGCTGTGCTGGCCAAAGCTAGGGAATCAAGAATTTCAGGAATCTTTATTGCATCCTTACCTCTCGTAAGAACTCGAAACAATAAATGAGTTTCAGGCGATTCCTAGATTTTATTACGGGTAAGTTTCCCGTAATACAAAGTTCGTAGTATCGTTTTAACGATTATTTTATTAATGTCACGCGTCTTCTGAATTTTACCGCAGGTATAGATTTCTTCGCAATAAAAAATTCCCAGTCATTCTGCATTGCAAAAAACAAAATCAACAGCTACGGTAAAATCCAGGCGTCTCGTAGTATTGATAAAGCCGACCAGTCGACGAGAGGTAAGGAACATAAGGAGATATAAGGTTAAGATAATTATTTATACCCAGGTACAAATATATAATATAACACACTTACAAGAACACACACACACACACACACACACACACACACACACACACACACACACACACACACACACAAGATTGATTACTATATAAAACAGTGGAACACAATCCATTATTTGTATTCTCATTGAATGCGCTACGGTTGATACTTTATAAGACGTGGCAACAATGAATGCACTTCAGTGATTGTTATTCAATTATAAAGGCTGAAGACACAACTTCCTGCGGACCTGGAATGAGCGGGCCTTTGAATTCTGGACGATCCAGTCTTGCGTTTGAGTTGTGCTGGCCCGTACTAAGGTGAGATATATTCATAAATTTTTCTGTTCTATTTCAAACCATTTTTTTTAACTGATATGTAGTTCTTCACTATTGTGA
Source organism: Trialeurodes vaporariorum (assembly GCA_011764245.1). Lineage (NCBI taxonomy): Eukaryota > Metazoa > Arthropoda > Insecta > Hemiptera > Aleyrodidae > Trialeurodes > Trialeurodes vaporariorum. Next base: position 46,228,174 of record VMOF01000388.1, on the reverse strand, counting down.
GTAAAACCTGTTATTACCTTTGCCCAGTTGATCGTTTGGGGTTAACCGATTTACCTCGGAATTCATGTGCTTCAGGACAATTTTTCATTTTTCATTTTTTTTTTTTTTTTTTTTTTTCTAAAATAAAATCAACCAACTTTAACCATATCTTTGATTACTATTTTTGCTCATTTAATCTGATTGAATCGAAAAAGGATGCGAAATTTTACTTTTTCAATTTTTTAATCTTGGTGGTAAGTGCTTTTTGAAGGGGCGAAAGATTGTGAATGTTTATCCTCGCAATCTTCCAATTCCATCTTATTAACATACCAGAATCCGCGGGTTTGAGGTTATGTAATTAGGTTGATAATGATATTATTACGTTTTTTTATTTTCATTATTTTTTCGCATTGGCGGATACAGGGGGGGCGAAGGGGGCGATTCCCCCCCCCCCGTTCGGCCGAAAAAGGGGGAAACAGGGGGGAAAAGAGGGGAGGAAAGGGGAAAGGAAGAGAGAAAAACGGAAAAGGTGTTCTCTGGGGGACAATAAAAAATTCGACGGAAAAATCAGTTTTACTTTGCGTCAGAGCACCTCCCTGGACGTTCCAGAGCATTTCACGAAAACCAAGTTTTTTCGGAAACTTACACATCAAAAACACCATAGGAAGTACCTTGGCTTACTATAGGTCAATGAGAAGGAAAACCCTTTTGTTATGCGCAATTTTGAAAAAAAAAACTGATTTTTCGTAGGAACGCTCTGAATTGTCCATAGAGGTACTCTGACCAAGTAAAACTGGTTTTTTTCCGCCGAAAAAATATTGGAAAATAGTAAAAACTTCGAAAATCCCTTTCCCCAATAAGAGCCTATGTGTAAAAGTTTGACAACCAAATTACATAACCACAAAACCCATAACATCCTACAGCGTTACTATGTGGTAACGGTAGAGGGTAGTTTTCATTTTTGGGGGTATATTTAGATTAGATTGATGCTTAGATGTCATTTGGCATCAGCATTTTCTGAGCATTTTAGAAATGCAAACTTTTTTTTTTTTTTAAAGGTTTGGGGGTTACCTTTTCAAGGCTCACTGGCGCACCGAAGGGGGGGGGGGGGGGGGGGGGGGTTAGGGTTACCCCCCCCCCAAGCCTTAAAAAAAAAAAGAAAGAGGGAGAGAGAGAGAGAGAGAGAGAGAGAGAGAGAGAGAGAGAGACAGAGAGAGAGAGAGAGAGAGAGAAAGAGAGAGAATGAGAGGATGTGGTCGGGTGGTCCCTTCACAAATAGAAGAAAGAGAAAGAAAAACAATCGTGATCAGCTAGGAAAGGGGGTTTACGGTGAACAAATTCCATATTATCCGCATTTGCTTAAGAGTTATTCACTATGGCGCGGGGGGGGGGGGGGGTAAAATCTAACTCCTCGGTGAAACCCTTGGTGAATATTCCATGGCTCCTTCAACTACATTCCACTTGACTCTTCTCCCTCCAATTATGAGTCGATAGCAACGATTTCATGCGGGCAAAATCGAAAATATATTTGAACATTTCAATTTCACTGTAATGAAACTTGAAAGTACCGTAAAATTCAATTTGAAGGTAAGGAAAATTGAAAATATTTTCCGGGGGAGGGCCCCCGGACCCCCCCCCCTCTCGGTGAACCCCTTGGTGAATATTCCATGGCTCCTTCAACCACATTCCACTTGACTCTTCTCCCTCCAATTATGAGTCGATAGCAACGATTTCATGCAGCAAAATTGAAAATTTACTTGAGCATTTCAATTTTACTGTATATGAAAGTACCGTAAAATTCAATTTGAAGGTAAGGAAAATTGAAAAAAATTTCCGGGGGAGGGCCCCCGACCCCCCGCTTGTCCTGAGGGGTATTTCATCCCCCCCGGACCCCCCGGAGTTTGAGTCGTACCAACCCCCCCCCCCCCCCCCCAGGCAAATTTCTCGGTGCGCCACTGTCAAGGCTTGTTGATGAAAACAGCTCTTATAAAAAATTAAATAATTCATTATATGTTATGGGTTAAGATGGGTATTAAATCTTCCAAAAGTAGTTGCGTGCGGTGTACTTACATTAAATCAGACCATTCGTATTGCAGAGAGTACCTATTCAGATGCTCCTCTTAGAAGAGTCTTCGAGTTCTTCACCTCTGGAAAGCAGAATTTAGTCGAATGACATAGAAATTTAAAACAATGGGTGTGCTCTCTCTCTCTCTCTCTCTCTCTCTCTCTCTCTCTCTCTCTCTCTCTCTCTCTCTCTCTCTCTCTCTCTCTGTCTCTCTCTGTCTCTCTCTGTCTCTCTCTGTCTCTCTCTCTCGCTCTCTTCTCTCATTTGAATGTGTGTTTTAGAAAAGGACAGAGATAAGGGTTAATGTCACGTGGTGTGGCAGTGTATCTCCTATCTTTTTCTATCAGTTGCATTTGAACATTGTATGTAAGAATTGTATATTGTGAGCAAATGAAGGTTTTTAGCTGAAGTTGTCAAACCTGTTGTTTTATGGGCCCTTCTTCCGAAAATGTCTTCAATCATAAAGAATTAGGAGCTAGGCTTCTAGGGTAATCTGATTGAACAATTCAGAAAATCTTAGGGCAGGTCGTGCCTGCCTTGTTTGCTGGTATCGCACGCCACAGTCTAGAAGTTCAATTGTTTCCCCGTTATTATTATTATTATTATTATTTTTTAATCAAGTGGTCTTGCACATGATATTTCTCCAATCTCTGCAGAAATTATTCGCTCCAAAGTTCGTAGCCGGTTGGTTCACCATCAAGTCTCTGCTGATGCTGAGCACCAGTGGCGGCTCGTGAACCTCAGCACTGATGAGGCGAAAATTAACAAGTCTATATCGCCGGGGGGTCTGGGGGGTATGGAATACCCCTCAGGAGAAAGGGGGGTCTGGGGGCCCTCCCCCAGAAAATTTTGAATAATAAGAGGCCAAATCGTGAAATTCTAGGGGCTTTTGATGCGATCTACACGATGGTTCGCGCGTATATCTATCGGTTAAAATTAATGACAGTTATATTATTATTTTTCATTAATACATTTAAATGCTGCATTTGATGGGAGTCAATGAAAATTATCAAAATAAAACACGCTTAAATTGGGAAAGGTAAAAGTCTCTATCGACAGGAAGTGAAAGATAGATCAACCAACAAAAAAATCAAGAAAATCGTCCGACAAAAAAGTAAAGAAAATCAGCCAACAAAAAAGAAACAAATAAAGAATAAATGAAACAATCAAGACAGTATGTAAAGAATATAGGAGAAACTAGAGGAAGCAAATACCACCCTCTCACTCCCCTAATTGTAGACATGAATACAGTGGCAACACAGTTTAAAGAGAAAGAGAGAGGCAGAGCGAGACAGAGAAAGAAAGGCGGGAGAAAACAAAACGTAAATGAATAGGAAATTAATCAAAGTAAACAAACTTTTTAAACCTGCTGGCAAAGGATACCGCCAGTTGCCTGAAGCATCACTTGAGAGAAGAGAAGAGAGATGATTTCGTTCACCCCCTCCACTCCGACCCTGCCAGTCAGTGTGTGCGAAGAGGCGACGAGCAGCAGCGCCGAGTGAAGGAACCAGTTTCTCCAAACGCTCTCCAAATTCTCTTCACTACCTCCCTTCTCTCGCTCTCCGCCTGCCTATCCATCGCGACATGCAGCGTCGATGAAGATCGCCTCATGAGCTTCGATTCCGCTAGCATATCCGCACTCACCGCCTTCTCCCGCTATCCATCGTGACATGCAGCGCTGAGGGAGATCGCCGCATGAGCTTCGCTTTTGCAGCCGGCCACCTCCGCACCACAGCGCTGACGGACTTATTTCTCAACGCAGTGGCTATTATTTCCCTATCAAATCTCGTACCCATCTTTTTCAATTACGACTTATGGATAAAAAATTTGGCACTGAGGAACCAGCAACTCACAAACTAATTTCCTATTCCTCTGTTTTATTCCCTCCCAATTCCTTTTCTTTCCCTCTTCGAAACAGGTGAGGCGTCGCCTCACTTGCCTCACCCGACGAGCCGCCACTGCTGAGCACGCAAAAGATACAGCTGTTCCTGACAGCTGACTAGAGTTTCCCCCGTTAGAATCCAAGAGACGGAAAATTCTGTGAAATATAAACACAAGGACGAGAAACTCAACTACCACTTGGTAAAGCGCAGTATTTCATCCTTCCCTTTTTCAGCGTTCCAGACAATCACGGAGTGCATTCCAAATACGTAACCCCTTATTTGTGTATCTGGGAGAAATGCCACTTGCAACCCTACAAGGGACCATGATCTCGGCGGATCAAACGAATTGTTTACTTTCCTCTCAGCTGCTTAGATTCACTTTCTTTGTGACGCTTGCTGCTCTCCTGAACGAATCGAAATCTGATGCCGCGCCCTCGTCCGTTCAGAAAATTGATGGGTACGGAATTTACCCTATAATATTTGCATTACTTTCGAAGTATTTCTAAGTATCTCAGCTCTTTTGATAGCACGTCTGTATGTACATAATACAAGGTGGGGGAAAACGAGCCAGTGCGAATAATTCTAACACGACTTTGAAATTCGAAAGATGCGCTGGATCACGGGCTCCAATGTTTTAAGGTGACTCCTCACCTGTCTGAAGTGAGATTCTAGATCAATAAATAGCGCCACTATGGTCACTTTTTGAAAACTTGACTTTGAATTTTCTTTTTCTGAAAGCATAAATTGAAAGGGGCATATGCCCACAGGTACTGCAACATTTTTGACCAGTTTTGTGTGCCAAATGAAAATGTTTGTCTTAAATGGAATAAGAAATCAAGCACCAAAACTTTGGCAAAGTGTTAGGCTATGTACGGACGTCTATCGCATGACAAAGTGCACCTTCACTGAATAATATTTTGCCAAAATTTCGGTGACTTATTTCTCCGTCAATCTAAAGCCAAATCTGTTGAAATTTGGCTACAAAATTGAGCAAGAAAACTTACAAATTTCCTGTGGGGGCGTCCCTTTCGATTGATGCTTTCAGAAAAAAGTATAAGTAAGCTTTCAAAATAAAATTTTCAGAAAGTGACTGGTGACGCTATCTATTGATCCAGAATCTCACTTCAGACATGTGAGTAATCACCGTAAGGACTTAATTTGGGGATATATCGCAAATTGTCTTCCCCTTTAGGAGACCCCCCCCCCCCCAGCAAAAATATATCAAAAAGCGATCAATTTTTGTAAATATCTAATTAAAAGAAGCATAGTATTTTAAGCACTGTGGCACAAACCATGGAGTGTTTTGTGTTCGAAGTATTAAAGGTCAACGTTCGATTGCGACTTCCAATCAAAAATACGTAACTCCCACGAAAACTGTTAAAATCTAAGAGGCTATAAAAGCAAAGTATTCTAACAAACACTTTTCCAGAAAAAAAAGATGTATTTATATATTTATTGGTTCGATAAAATTCACTAAACCCTGATTTTTGAGCCTTCGATTTTTTTTCAAACTTGCTAGATTTTGCTGTGCGTCTAATCGTTGCAACGTCATTACTTATCTCTCGTTAAACATTAGGACATACGTATGCATTTGAGGAAACAAATCTCGAGGGAGAGAGGACATAGAGTTCCTTGATGGAAATATTGTATTGGGAGTACCGACACGACGCGACGCTTTATGCATTTTGACAGGAGTCGATTTTGTCGACCGCGTGAACGCATTCGAAGGTTAAGTTCAACAGTGGACTAGTGGTGGACTGGCGGATTTGCTGGCATTCCGGTCCGTTCCCATTCGTTCCTCTACGAATCGACTCCTTTCGTGTGGAGCCTTCGAGGTCGTCGACTCCTGCTCGACTCCGTGAGAGCCTAAAACCAACGACCAATCACAACTCGTTGAGCTCGTGTCGGTACTCCCTATACAATAATTACATCAAGGGACTCTAAGAGGGCACTGTCAACACGTATGCTCGACTCGCTTCCCGCGTCATCTTCAGTGGCGCGCAGTTCAAAAAGCAACCTAAGATGGCCGACAAAAGAAGAAAACATTGTATACTCTTCCCAGAAAACATTGGGCTTCCGTCTCCCGAAAAGCAGAAAATAGCCCGATGTTTCCTGGAAAGAGAAAACAATGTTTTCTTCTTTTGTCGGCCATCTTGGAATGCTTTTTGAACTGCGCGCCACTGAAGATGACTCGAGAAGCGAGTCGAGCATACAGCTGTTAAATATACGAGGGGCGTTCAATAAGTAAGTATCCCCCCCTCTAAAATCCACGAAAATTGACCAAATTTAAAAAACTTTAGATGGAAATCTTCCTTAGGATATACTGAATCCAGCTATCTAAGAATCAACGCAATCGGATAAAATGCGGCCGCACACGGGCCGCGGATGCGCGTTGCGGCGTGAGCCGCTCCCGCCGGCTCGGCATCAAGCGCGCGACGAAATGTTTTGCTTATCACCTTTTCCAGCCAACGATAAGGCCTTTCCCTGCGAGTTGGGTGTACGCACCTGATTGATAGTAAGATAATAGTTCACAGGTAGTACGATAACTTGGAAAATTCATTGATAATAACTTCTTATCACCATGGGATTCGAAAAAACACTTTTTTCAAGAATCAGCCCAAGGATTTCTACGCGCGAGGCATCAAAAAGTTGGAGTCTCGATATCAGACATGTTGGGACTGAAAAGGTGGATATGTGGAGAAATAAGGTAAGCCCAACTCATGTTTTTAACCGATGATTTTTTTCCCTCCCCGGTTGTTGATTAAATGTATGAACGTTTGAAGAGAAGCCTCTCTAGCCGCGCGCTACTAAAAATTCGGCCGAGCCGGCGGGAGCGGCTAACGCCGCGCCGCAACGCGCATCCGCGGCCCGTGTGCCGCCGCATTTTATCCGATTGCGTTGATTCTTGAATAGCTGGATTCAGTATATCCTAAGGAAGATTTTCATCTAAAGTTTCTTAAATTTGGTCTATTTTCGTTGATTTTAGAGTGGGGGGATACTTACTTATTGAACGCCCCTCGTAAGTACCTTAGGCACTGTCATCTTTTGCACTCCACTTTTCAATGCGCTCTTGGAGTTGCAGATCATTTAAGATTAGATACTAAGATTAGACCTATAAACATTATTTTACCGAAAGATTACTTTGGAAAGTTTTACGAAATGCTTGAAGGCTGTAAATATTTTGGCTCAGCCCCTTAGCTATTTGCCGAATATTGATGTTCGAAATCGGTTCTATTTCGTCACTGTGCAGAAACTGAGCGAAGCACTTTGGTTTGAGATTGTAAAAAAAGGGCCAAAAATTGGTGAAAAAAAGGAATAAAAAATCATCGTTGTCGACATTTTAAGCTTAAAATAAAACTTTCTAGTGACATTTCTAGGTTTGAGTTACTTGTTGAAAGAGCTTTCAGTGATTAAAATGGTCTTAAAAGTTTATAAATAATGAATTGATGCGTTTCTCTTCTGATTTTTGACCACTTTTTGACGATCTCAAAGCATAGTGCGACGCGACGCGATGTGCGATTAAATCTGGCGTGGATCCCTAAAGTCACGCTCTAAATATATAATTTAAATTCCGCTTGATTCAGGTTGAATTGTTAATCATAACTTTGTTGGAACTTCCCTCGAAGTTTCGTGCGATCGAAATGAAATTTATGTCCCCACAAAACCCTCCTGTGAACGATTTCAAACGGAGGAGATAGAGATTGTCAAGACGAAGGATTTAGTAACTTAGGTAACGTGCATTTCTAGGAAAAACAACCTGAGGTTTGAGGCGGTGATAAACACAAGGTTGCCAGTTTTCGTTTTTCACTGCAATTTGCGCCAACTTATAACGTCTCACAGTAGCGCACCGAGAGTTTCTTCATCTCTCTCTTTTCTCCATTAAAAAACGTATGTTTGACAAAGATGGACAAGGGGATAAAACCCCCTCTTTCTGTCCTTTTCCTATTTATACATTCAAATGGAAAATGAGAGAGAGATGAAAGAGATCCTGGTTCCGCTATAGTGACGTCTCATATCTTAACTGCTCTTATAACTGCAGTGAAACTTGATGACAGTTATGAATCCTCCACATTTTAAAAAAAAATTGGAGGAAAAATGACAGTTTCTATAAATCACTTCAATAAAACATGAATGGTCAAATTTAGCACAGGAAGACAGAAAAATATTTTAAAGCTGGCACACAAGAAAACATGTTGGTTAAAAGTTACAGTCAGATTTGTGGGAACGGAGTAATTATATTATGACTTCGTCGTAAGATGAACTCGTAAAACATGTGATGAGATGTTCTAAAAAAACTGACATTGCATTCCCAAATCATGATTCTTTGGGAGAATGAATGGAGCTGTTGTAATTTTTTGCTACAGGCTTAATAATAGTTGAATATGAGATAAAACCCTGTAAAAATAACGATTAGCGCACTAAAAAATCACGAAATCCACTCCTAAACTCTCAAAATGCTTTTAAATGCGAGACCGTAATGGCGGCCGAGGCCGCGGTTTTCTTATGGCAATTGTATGCTTCTTCTTCTTCTTGTGTGGTGTTGCGAGAACACCTCTTGTAGATGGCGCTGATTGAAGATAGGGAACCCCAATGCAAACCGCGGCCCCGGCCGCCGTTACGGTCTCGCGTTTAAAAGCATTTTGTGAGTTTAGGAGTGGATTTCGTGATTTTTTAGTGAGCTAATTGTTATTTTTACAGGGTATTACCCCATTATCAACTATTAATAAGCCTGTGGCAAAAGTTTGCAACAGCTCCATTCAGCTTACTTTTGACGGAGTCTCGCCTTCTCACACACCATCTAAATCTTACCAAAACAAAACTGACTGTAAACCAAACCCCCCGAAAAATTGTAAATGTTGCAGTTGGCGAATTAAATAATAATGCCATCCTTGACTAATTTTTAGATTTTGGTTCAGGTACTTTTATTATACGTATTGCAAGTAGCCTATTTGAATCAAAATTAATGAGGTCGTCGGAGGCAATTGATACTATTTAAAATCGTTAACTGTACCTAAACTAAGAATAACATTTCAGTTAATGAGCAATTAAACCAAATTTAATTAATGCAGTTTTTGTCGTAAGTTTGAAGCCTACATATAACTTCATAACGACGAGCGAAGCCTCTCTTTCTAGGCCTTGTATAGGTACGAAATCGGTGGAAATTTTCAGCCTAGCGTTTTTCAGTTTTTGTACGACTGTGAAGTCTGATCCATTTTCATGACGTTTCGGGTTGGTTTAATCCAAGCTCTGACTTGTAGATACTCGCGCGTCCGGTTGAATCCAGTTTTCATGCTGAACGTGATGATGAAGGGTGAATTCGCGGTTCGCCCTAGCAACACCCGTTCTACCTGTATAGGATTGTATCAGCTCATAACCTTATCATGCCTACTATACGTATATTCTATGTTTCCAATTTCCGCTCAGATTTTCGTTTAGGATCGACTGAAGGGCAATACTAAACCTTTGCAGCTTTTTCAGGAGAAGGAATAAGGATCTGCGCAAATATCATATAAAGAGATGCATAAGGCAATTTTTTCCCCCGAAATTGAGTTAGCTATGCAATTTCGTAGGTCTCAGAGATCGTTTCAGACAAGTAGGTATGCGCACCTAGATCGATAATCTTTGGAATGGCCGGGTCTGTTGCAAACGTTTGCTACAACAATAAAGACCGTTTAATCCCGTGTAAAATCACTTGAAAAGTCCATTGGTGATACCAGAAAGTCATAAAATGCAATAAAAAACTCACAAGAGGCGTTCAATTAAATCCAAGATGGCGGATAAATATCGAGCAATTTGTATTCATTCACCACGAACATCCAAGGATAGCCAAACTCTCAAAATCGAACACAACCATCAATCACAACGTAAACAAACACCTAACCTCTACCTCCAGTGAGGTTGTCAACGTTGGCCATCCTTTGGATGTTCACGGTGCATGAAAACAGATTGCTCGATATTTGTTCGCCATCTTGGAATTCATTTAACACCTCTTGTGAGTTTATTATCGCATTTTGAGACTTGCTGATGCCACCAATGGACTTTTCAGGCGATTTTACATTGGTCTAAACACTCTGTAGCGCTGTACTAAAAGTTTATAACAGACCCATTCTCCATAGTTATTTCTCTTATTACATATGCAAAATCAAAATAAATGAAAATTAAGTTAAGCGTTGGATTTTTATTAAGGAACGCTTTAAAAGGTCAAAGTTACAGGCAAGGTTTTTTTTTTCTTTTAGTTGAACGAGTGAAAATTGAAAATTCGCCGAAGATTTTCTGTGAGCTGAGCCTGCACTTCTGAAACGAACACCAACGAGTAGCGAGGAGTACTAGCAAACGCAAAAGCTTTGACATTCAATAATGCAAGCGGAGCGCAAGAGGTTGCTTTGATTACCTACACGAGGATTTGCCACACTTATATCGAACTCTCGACTGCTAAAGTACCAACTTTTTTGCGATTGATAGTACCTGCATGGGTTCAAATTACCAAACCTCTAAACTCACCGTACAACGCCAACGGGTGGATACACGATTAAAGAATACATAATCAATAATTAAACTATATTGCGGAGACAGGATCTAATCGAAGAGTGAACGGCCGCGGTGTGAGTATAGTGGCTGATGGAGAGCGGTCAATCGGTGTCTCCTTTTCTTATAAACCTATGAAAAAGAATCGATCGTTAGATTTCAGTTGAGCCCCCTTTAAATCGATACTTTTGCACCGGTTGAAACGGGAGGAAAATGATAATAGATTTTTCGCAAGGAGCCACTGAAAAGTGTTTAATCACGTTAAAACGAGCAACCCCCCTTCCAAAGATTGTTCTCTCGCACTCGTTAAGAATGTACAATAGGTGTCCCATATAAAGTGAGACTGGCGCTGTAATTTTTGAACGGAACAAGATAACGACCTCATTTTAGTTGCGTTTAAAACATCAACTTACTATCTATCTATTGAAACCAAGATAAGCATAATTGGTCGGAAATTGACGGAGTCATGAACATTTGAAGAAGAAAAATTGACCTACGCCTACGGTTTTTTTTTTGCGTATATTTTCTCGCAGTGAAAAACGAAGCAATAAATTATCCGATGCTTTATTAATCAGTGGCGTAGCGTGCAATTTGGCAACGTTGTACTGTGCCTATTTAAACCCACGTAAAAGGTCAAATGCAAAGGTGTTCACCGAACACCCAGTAGTTCGATCGTTGTCATGAGTTTCAATAGACACATTACAACGTTGTCATATTGCACGCTACGCCTGCGCCGTACTATGGTCTACGCGAGCCAGCCAGCAAAAGTCCCCTAATGCAGTTGCGGTGGTGAAAATTGGCAATTGGTTATTTTTCTGGTTTCTCCGCCGTCAGAGCAAAAGAACATGCGATTTTCAGTACGTTATCCTCCATTTTGACCGTTTTTTGAAAAAAAAAAATCGGGTACTCCGATTTTTTGAAAAATCGAAAACATTTTGAGGGCCCAGAAATTAATTATGGTCACATTTTTGGGAACTGTCGTATTTTTTTCCTTACAGTGCATGTCTAGTAAAACATTTTGCACCCAAAGTTTATTAAATTTGGTTCGTTTAAAGGGGAGCAACGACTTTTGGAAAATGGGTGGATATCGAACTTTGAACTTCGATATATCGAATACGACAAAAGGTATCGAACTTTGGTTTGCGCAAAAATGCTTAGAATGTTATGCTCTTTCTAAGTATGCAAAAAAACATGAGGTCCCTTTTTGGAATATTCGATTTAGCCCCCCCTGACCCCGTGACCCCCTCCCACACCCCCCTAAAATGAGGGGGGAACTCAACATTGCCCAACAGATTAGCCCCCTGAATAAAAAAGATTGGCAGAAACCAATTCTCAAAATATGAATCAGGAAAATAATTTGAGGTGAGGGAGGTTGTGCGTTACTTTTGCCCACCCCTGTATAAGATGCCAATATTTTAATGTGGAGGTTCAGCTAGTTGATGGCAGTGGGGGGGGTGGTCTTAAAGCCTAAAATTCTCGTCAATTTTGAGTAAAATTGGTACCGACCTTATACAGTCTCTAAAAACTCCAAATTATTGACTTAAATGAAATATATATAGATGAATGTATTCGACTTATCATCAGGAAGGATCAACAAGTTCTAATTTTGAACAAAAAATAAAGTAACTAAGTAAAAATCGTACTTTTTGTCTGGGGATTGCAATGGCTAGAAACCAAAAGCACCTAAAAGTATACAAACACATCTTGCGCGCGTTGCTTTAAACGCATGTTGCAACCTTACCAAACATGATCGGTCGGAAAAATTTGAGATATAGATGCACTAAGATATGGGGAATCACACTACTTTGTCAGATTTCCGTTTTTCCGACATCCAAAAATTGACTATTGTCTAGCTAGATACCCAGCGTAGACCATAGTGCGCCGCGCCGCACTATGGTCTACGCGAGCCAGCTAGCTAGACAAAAGTCCCCTAATGCAGTTACGGTGGTGAAAATTGGCAATTGGTTATTTTTTTGGTTTCTAAGCCATCAGTGCTATAGAATATGAGATTTTCATTCCGTTTTCCTCCATTTAGACCGTTTTTTCGAAAAAATTGGGTATTCAATTTTTTTTAAAAATCGAGCAATTTTTGAGGGTCCAGAAATTAATTTTGGGAAAATTTTTGGGAACTGTCGTATTTTTTTCCTTACAGCGCTTGTTTAGTAGAGCATATTGCACCCAAAGTTTATTAAATTTGGTCCATTTAAAGGGGAGGAACGAATTTTGGAAAACGGGTGGATATCGAACTTTGAACTTCGATATATCGAATACGACAAAAGATATCGAACTTTGGTTTGTGCCAAAATGCTTAAAATTTTATGCTCTTTCTAAATATGCAAAAAAACATGGGGTCCCTCTTTGAATTATTCGACTTAGCCCCCCCTGACCCCCTCTCACACCCCCTAAAATGAGAGGGGCGCCCAACATAGCCCAACAGATTAGCCCCCATGAATGAAAAAGATTGGCGGAAACCGATTCTCAAGTATGACTCAGGAAAAAATGTTGGGGGAGGTTGTGCGTTACTTTTGCCCAATCTGCCCTCTGTATAAGATAACAATATTTTAATGTGGAGGTTCAGCTAGTTGATGGCAGTAGGGGGGGGGGGTGTTCCCCACTCAATATTTTTCTTGATTCGGAAGTTTCAAGATCACTGAGAAGCTATGCAGTGTAAAATTTGACGATTCCCAAAAGGTTTTCACAGTTATTAGTTTTTTACAGTCTTGATGATAGAAGATTGCTCGTCCACGTCAACGGCAAAATCCCCCATTATCCGCTCAGTTTTCCAAGGGAAAAATTTCGTAACTTTTTTGGGCGACAAAAGGCGACATTCGCATATTGAAAAACGTGTTCCCAGAGGTTTTAGGAACATTTCCTTGCCACTCTAAACGTGGGCATCCGTGGGCGAAAAAACGTAGGTGGCCTTAAAGCCTAAAATTCTCGTCAATTTTGAGTAAAATTGGTTCCGACCTTATACAGTCTCTAAAAACTCCAAAATATTGACTTAAATGAAATATATATAAATGAATGTATTCAGCTTATCATTAGGAAGAACCAACAAGTTCTAATTTTGAACAAAAAATAAAGTAACTTAGTAAAAATCGTATTTTTTGTCTGGGGATCGCAATGGCTAGAAACCAATAGCACCTAAAAGTGTACAAACACATCTTGCGCGCGTTGCTTTAAACGCATGTTGCAACCTTACCAAACATGATCGGTCGAAAAAATTTGAGATACAGATGCACTAAGATATGGGGAATCACTCTACGTTGTCAGATTTCCGTTTTTCCGACCTCCAAAAATCGACTTTTGTCTAGCTAGATACCTCTCGTAGACCATAGTGCGCCGCTGCGCTGCTTTCTTTCTCAGAAAATGACTTGGGACCAATAAATGTTCGGTACAGACGGTCCTGCACTCAGATTATTGGTGAGCACCTAAGGCCATTTAAAACCACACGTAAACGCTCACCATCTAACGTCTTTCGGGGACCGTGTGTACCGAACATTTATTGGTCCCAGGTATCACCGAAAATACTACTTGTCTTGTGAACATTAAATATGGGGAGTACGCCTAACTCAAAATGAGAAAGATAATGATCATTATTTGATCACATCAGAGAAAGAAAGCATCAGACAATTTAGTGCTTCGTTTTTCGCTGGGAAAAAATATATGCAAAACCCGTTGGGAGTAGACATTTTTTTTTTTTTTTTCAGATGTTCATAACTCAATTTACAGCCGATTTTGCTTATCTTGGTTCCAATAGATACAAAAGATAGATAGTAAGTTGGTCTTTTAACCGCAACCAAAATAAAGTTTTAAGCCAAGGTTATAAATTAAAGAGGTACGCTCATCTGACTTGGCGCCACAAATTCAGTGGCGCGCAGAGCAGAAAACGTTTACTCTTTGCAGCAAACATTGGGTTGTTTTTCTGCTTTCCTGCAGAGGGCAGCCCATTGTTTTCTGCAAAGAGTATACGTTTTCTGCTTTTGTCGGACATCTTGCATGCAGTGATTTTGAACTGCACGCCACTGAATTTGTGGCGCCAAGTCAGATGAGCATACCTTTGGTTTTTCGCTTGTTCCGCTTAAAAGTTACGGCACCAGTCTCACTCTTTATGGGACAACCATTGTACATGCTAGAGTCCCTGTATGTTAAAGCGTCTCGCCATACGAGGGCCTCTGATTGGCTGTTGATTTTAAGTCGTAACGGAGCTCAAATACGTGGTTTTCTGTGCTTATTCTTCTTAAAATAACCGTTGGAACGCAGGTGTACTTAAAAAAAATTCGGACTTTCAAAGCTTTAATCGTGTTTAAAATAATAAACTTGAACCTGTGTTACCGACTCTTACAACTTTTTTTTTTTTTTTTTTTTTTTTTTTTTTAAAATTTGATTTTTTTTAGAGAAATAATTAATACCTCTCCTTGCAATAAACGCCATGTATAAAGAGTGCCTCAATGGGTAGCTTCTTCTTCTTCACTTGTTCACATGACCAGACTCTTTCATACACAGGGACTCTAGAACATACATACAGGGCAAAGGGATCCGAAGAAGCTTCGTTATTCGAAGACTGGAATAGGTAATGAAAGCGATGCCAGGAACATTTTTCAGGTGACCATGGCAACGTGATAACTAGCCGAGAGAATGACAACTAAATCGGCGGGTGGTTTTGAATTCAATTGAATGTGGTCTCTCGAAGAAGAGAAGCGAACGGTTAACTGCATAGACAGCGTATAAAGAGCTTGAGGCTGCTTTTGGACCAGCGAGATTAACGTCGTTAGGAAGTGATAAACATATAGCAGGCTGGGGCTTGCTGGGTCGAGAGCTAGGAGGGTTAAGATGAGGCTAGAGGCGCTAAGGGCACAGATCGTGGGCGAAGGTGTCAATAGGGTTGAAAGAGAGAAGCGGGAGGCGAAGATGTGAGGTGGTAGGGGCGGCGGCACGACGTAGGGGTAGTAGGGGAGGTATCATTACTCGCCACTCGGCCCCCAGATCGTCGATCTGAAGAGTGAAAAGCGTTGCCAATTCCAGCTTTGAAAGTTGAAACGGATTGGATTACAGATTACAGTCATGTTCGTTTATTTTAGAGTCCCTGTAAATGAAAGAGTAAAGTCATGGAAACAAGTGACGAAGAAAAAGGAGCCCACGGAGGTTTCCTTTTACACGATGCGCGCTTAGTGCAAGGGTAGGCGTTTTTTATTTCTCTGAAAAAAAAAAAAAAATTAAACTTTGCTGCAAAAAGTGAGGAATTTTAAAACAGTTTGATAAATGTTCTTAAACCCGATTAAAGTCTTCGAAGCCTGTAACTCAGGGCTGCCGTTTTGCGTATAATCAATGCTATTTTTCTATTCACCGATGATTCCACCGGTTGAGAAAAGATTACGCAGTTCAGTTCAGTTCATGACTGTAACTGAAATGAAATGAAAATAATCTTATCTGTAATCTTTCCTTAATCGGTGGAAACTCCGTTGATTAATTAAAATATCCGCAAGTTTTTTAAAGTCGTCGACGACTCCACCGGTTGAGAAAAGATTACAGATGCGAGTATTTTAGTTTATTACAGTTATGCTCTGAACTGAACTGTGTAATATTTTCTCAACCGGTGGAAACTTCGGTGAATTGAAAAATAGCATTGATTATACGCAAAACGGCAGCCCTGCTGTAACTACTAAATGTACGTGTAATACGCTTCATTAAAGGAGGTTTTCCAACGGCCATCTTCTGGAGAAAAAGCACTTTGAAGAAAGCTTAGCTCTTGAAGCTCTGTGGCAGCCTAAAATCAGCAGTATACCCAATCAAAAATCATACCTCGTACGGCAGACTCCTCAATGCCCTAGGCCTAGGGACCCTAGTTTTATTTTTTGCAATTCGAGGATACGAATAGTATAAATTAAATGCATTTTAATTTTACCTAAATTTATATTCTCTCGGTGTGAGAGGTGGGAAACCTGTCGCTATATAAAGTGGAGCACACAAATTCTTTTGAGTCGATGCGTTTTTAAAGATACGCATGCTCACATTACACAGTGTAATGTGTTTTCTTTTAGGTGCTAGGTACCGTTTAAATGCATTTTTTATTATTTGGATCGGATGAAGATTTGAGGTTTGGAACTTTGCGGGGGACACCAACCGCCAGAGTCAACAAAAGCATGACTAAACTAAACCTAATCACAAGCGTTAACTATTGCTCATTATTATATGATTACAAACTGACCGGACTTTGCCAGACATGTTCGGATGCTTGTGCCTTTGTTCGACGTCTAGTAGGATTTTTCAATGTTCAGAAAATGCTCGTTTTTTTGGAACTTGACGGCATCCAATTCAAAGACGTCAAATAGAGAAAAAAAAGGAAACATTGTGAAAGGAAATAAGAAAATAAAAACATTCATGAAGGCATGGGCTAGTTTTATTAAGACATTAAACTCTGAAGGTACTCAACAACTATGTACCTGTTTACTTCCTCCACTTCTACTTCTTCTTTTCATGTCTCAACTCAAGTAAAGGCTTCCAGTCAATTTAATGGGGCTGTTGCACACTTTTGCTATGAACGATTTAATAGTTGATTCTGGTGTAAAAACCTCGACAAATAACGATGTCAGCTCTAAAAACTTCCGAAATTCATAAACTCAATAAACGCTTACATTTGCGCGAGCGTCATGGTGGCTGAGGGCAGTAATAATGGTAGATTCCCATCTAACAATACTGTAACTCCATCACGAAGTGACCAATAAGAGACGACACCAGTGTCACTAGGTGTCACAGTACCATTCATCAGATGTGGACCACTACTCTGGTGACTAATTATAGTCTGTGAATCATCCTTGTCAGCATAGAGAGAGTGACGAAATTAAGATAGGAATCTCCCATTATTATTGCCCTTAGCCACCATTACGCTCGCGCAAATAACAGCATTTATTGAGTTCAGGAGTGAATTTCGGAAGTTTCCAGTGCTGCCATCGTTATTTTTTGAGGTTTTTGCGCCAGAACCGACGATTAAATCGCGTATGTAGCAAAAGTGTGCAACAGCCCCATTATACAGGGATTACAGAAATCTCGCAGATCCTGTCTGCAGACCTGGAACAACTAACAACTGCATGAAGATTAAAGAATGGGTTGTAATCTCCATTCTCTTCTAATGGTGGATGAAATGGAGCTGTTGCAAACTTTTGCTACAGGCTTATTAACAGTTGAATATAGGGTAATACCCTGTAAAAATAACGATTAGCGCAATAAAAAATCACGAAATCCACTCCTAAACTCACAAAATGCTTTTAAACGCGAGACCGTAATGGCGGTCGCGGGCCGCGGTTTGCATTGGGTTTCCCTATCTTCAATCAGCGCCATCTACAGGAGGTAGTCTCGCAACACCACACAAGAAGAAGAAGAAGCACACAATTTCCATAAGAAAACCGCGGCCCGCGACCGCCATTACGGTCTCGCATTTAAAAGCATTTTGTGAGTTTAGGAGTGGATTTCGTGATTTTTTAGTGCGCTAATCGTTATTTTTACAGGGTATTACCCCATAATCAACTATTAATAAGCCTGTAGCAAAAGTTTGCAACAGCTCTATTGACTCAACGCTAAAAATTTACTCGACAGTCTAGAAAACTTAAATGTTCTCATAGTCGGGGTCAAACAGATGAATGTCAGATGACAACCTCCGTAGATCATGGCCTCTAGGTCTCGGGCGGATCCAGGAGTTAGTCTTTCTCGACTCTCTCCTCCCACTTAAATACGTACGTTAGAAAAGAAATAGAATAGGGGCTACAGCCACGTGATGACCCCCTCTGCTATCCTTTTCTAGCACACGTGTTCAAATGGTTAGAGAGACAAAAGTATACTTTCTGTATCCGCCTATGGCATGTGGGACAACTACAATGCTTACATTCATAGAGTTGAGATAAGCATCGCTGGAAGCCTACCTTCAGGAGTCGTCTTGTCATTATTTTTGTTCCCAACTGTATAATAAGTGTGAGTAGGTGCTACTATAGGTTAATGCTTCGCTGAATCTCTTTAGCATTGAAACCATTCATAACGGTACTTATTTTAACTGAAAAACGCTGAAATAGTCCTTCGCCCTCTCGCCCATTCTCGCGTTTGAAAGCATTTTAAGAGTTTCGGAGTGGATTTAGTGATTATTTAGTGCGCTTTTCATCATTTTTACAGGGGTTTACCCCATAATCAGCTTTTAAGTAGCCTGTAACATTGTTTGCAAAAGCTCCATTTAGTTAAGCTGTAGAATATAATTTCGTGTTTGATGTATTATTTTCAGCAGGAAATTGTAAATTATTGATCATTAGTGTGTATAAATTTCGTCCGTTCGCAGCCATATATCGTTTTCCCTACGAGCTAATGGAAACAATTTTTCGATCGATTTTGTTGTCTATTCAAAATGGCGGACATATCTCTGTCTCTCTGTTTTTTTTCATAGCTCTTTTTAGGGGGATAGTTTGGAATTTTTCAAATTGGCGGACCAGAAATCAATGCTTCAAAATGAACCTCCATTTTCATTTTTATTTTTGAATAAGTATTCTATGATATGAGTTTGGTATGCTTGATTAGTATTTGTGTTCGATTAATAAGACATCTGACGGGTTGGTCCGTCATGTTCCATTTTTTAGGCTCAACACCGCAGCTCTGATTTTAGCCAGAGGAGGAAGCAAAGGAATAAGGAAGAAGAATCTATCAATAGTAAACGGCAGATCGCTGATAAACAGAGCCGTGTCCAACATTTTAGCGGCAGATGGTAAGAGGGTTTGCCAAAAGCTGCAAAATAATTATACTCTAATTCTGTGATTATATACGGGGGTGTCTCAAACCATCAATCGTCGCGTCGTCTCCTTTTTTCTCGAATATTCACGAATTACTCGAATAACTCAAATTATTCGCATTATTCTCATGTTAATCCTATTTAGTAAATCGAAGTTTTACCACCTTCAGTCATTCATCTTATGACAAATGAACATATACTTTGTAGTGTTGAAACTTTGATTTACTAAATGACATTAAAATGAGAATAATGTGGATAATTTTAGTTCATAATTCGTGATCATGGGCTAAAATTTGGTGTAAAACGGGTTTTCATAGTGTGATCAGAGTTTGTCCCTAAAACTCTAAAAATATGCCCAAAAACTTCTGAAAATATGCCCCAACTGCCAACATTTCTCAAAATACATGCGTTCAAGGATAGTCTGCCGAGTAAGTCCACAATGAGTCCAAATACTCCAATACACAGGACAAAATAACGGGCTCAATATTGTCGCAGAGTATGCTCAAAACGTAAACAGTGAATGTATTACCAAAAAGTGCAGAAGCAATGATTTAATAACAGTCCTTAACTCTTTAAGGGCCAAGCCCAAGTATACTCATTTTTCTCCTTCTATTTCACGAGATTGGAGATTCCGTCAGGCGCCTTCAATTCTTTGTATAGGCAATTCCAGCTCCTTCAAGTACGAACAGTTAACTACCTTCCCCCTGTGCATATAAACGGAAGAGCGGTTTACTTTTGAACTAAACCCGGGCCTTAAAGAGTTGAATGCTGTTAAAGGTAAGTCCCAAAGACATTATATAGAAGAAGACTGGCCCCTAGCGGCGAGATATGAAGCCGGTTACTGTCATAGGCCGGGCTTCCCCGCTCGGGAGTATGGACCAAATTAACATTGCGGCTTATGGAGCCGAGGCATAAAACTGTTTCAAAAGAATGCTAATTACCTTTAGTTTTCCAAAGTACTTAGATATGATATGCAGCTTATGTCAATGTTGAAATTGACGAACTTTAACGAAAGTTTCGGTCAATTTATCCGCTAGATATTTACGATAGAAAACTACGGTAGAGAGGTTATTGGTGCTAAAATAAACAATGACCGACCGATCGTTAACTTCGATTTTGAAAGAACGGACGCCTTAAATTGATTCAAATTTTTGGTTTACGTCACGTAAACCATTTCAAGTTCAGCTTGGGGGGGGGGGGAATCTGAATCTTATATGACTTTTTTTTTGTTTTCGTTTGCTCATCAATATAATTTTAGAGCCATAGAGTCGGCTTGGGGGGGGAGGGGGGGCATTTTTTTTTTTTTGCTCATCAATAAAATTTTAGGGCCATGAAGCCGGCTTGGGGGGGGGGGGGGGGGGGGGGCAAAAATCCGTTTTTGAGCCTGACTTCAAATCCTTGGGGGGGGGGGGGGGGGATTGCCCCCCCCCCCCCCAATTGACGCGCCTGTTTACGTGTATATTATGCTACACTGTACAACACATGTGAGACTCGATACTGTTATTTGCAAAAATTGTTGACTAAAGTAGGTTTGAAGAGCGAGACTCCACAAGAGCTAATGTTAAATTGATTCATATCCCCGCGCGGGGAAGTATCCTGCCCATCAGCCCGTGCCATGACCAGCTTCACTTTTCCCCCGTGCAAAGAGATAGCAGAGGCCAGTCTTCTTCTATAATATCTTTGGGTAAGTCCAAATTTGCTCATAACAGTCCGAAAAAGACCCGAAGTTGCTATCAAATTCTCTCTGACTCTTACACAGCACTGCCAGATTTGCAGAGTTGCCAATAGTGGCTAGATTCAACCACACGTGGACTATTTTGATAAGAATTTAGCCACGCTTCCGCCTCGTCGTTGACGTCGAGCATCTCCATCCGGGATCCACAGCGTGGCTAGTAACCAACTCGAAAACTGTCCACGCGTGGCTATTCTACCCAAACCAACCTGGCAACACTGCAGATTTGGCAAAATAGATACTTTCCCATATAATTTAATTTAAAGGGAGTATATTTTTTGCCAAATCTGGCAGCACTGCTCTCACGCTTTAACCTGCGCAAAATGTACGGAGTAATTGCTTGATGAAAAGAGCGGATGAAAGAGGGAGGATGTTCGAGGCATTTATTTGGGCTCACCTGTGCACCATCAAAGTTAGGTATACCGTTAGAGGTGTCGAAATGGGAAGATGAAACTTTCAATAACATGACACATCTGCTTTAATTTTAACTCAAACGGTTGACACTGAGCGATTTTGTATTTACTTATTCGTAATTATGTTCAGCAGCAATCTGTTTTGCTAGAAAGTCAAACGCTTCTCTAAGGATTTACCTAGAAAAAATGCCAGACGGGGTCTGGGTGGAGGGAGAAAAATCGTCTTTGGGGGTTTCGATTTTTGCACCTTTTTTACAGTATCAGGCAGTTTACCACATCTTCCTCTCGGGTCGGATCTGATCACTTTTCCCGGGCAGGCACTTCGTGAGAGCCAGCAAAATGAGGGAGAACCACCAAAATGGACATAACTTTTTATAAAAGTGCCATTACAGTGGGCAGACAAATGTAAATCAAATTGCAGCAAAAAAAAAAAAGTAAAATAAAAAAAAAAATAAAAATAAAAAAAAAAAAAAATAATCATCAACTGATTACCTTGAAAGTTTTCCACCTGGGGCATGGGGGCGGCAAAGTCACAATCTTGCCGCCTTACCAAAAACCTAAATCCCCCCTGTCTCTCTTATTTTGGCAATTTTTCAGAGAGAGGGAGAGAGAGAGAGAGAAAGAGAGGGAGGGAGGGAGAGAGGGAGAGAGAGAGAGAGAGAGAGAGAGAGATGAGAGAGAGTTCGACCCATTTCCTATTCAGCAGCTTAGCTCCGAAGCGAGGGGCCAAAATATTCTCTGAATATGAACCTCTTAAAGAGCGCATTGAAACGAGCGCACAAAGGGGTTGAAAAACAATTGGAGCCTATAGAAAGGAGTAGCTTCGCGTAACACAAATAGCTCCGCTAAAACAAGCGTTATGGGCCCGAATTCTTATGGTTTACATTCATAAATTTGAGCCGATAATAGCGAACGTAGAGAGACATCGTATTTCAATGTAAAAAATGTAATAACATTTTTAAACGAGCCTTTTCACATTTCAGATAGGAAACTAAGTCAGTCCTACGGATAAAAAAAAGTGTGATGGAAAATATCGTCATAGCAATTAGACTCTAATTGCTAAGACGATATTTTCCATCTAATTATTAGAGGAATAAATTGCCGCTTACGTTTGCTTTATGTTATACTTACTTATGTGAGCAGTAATATACGGTTTTAGCGTGAAGTTAGCGGTAGCCAGCAATCTCAATAAGGCGCCAGGGGCGGACTGGGCCGGGGTGCCGGGATGCTGCAGCACCCCGGGCCCCTCCATGTCCGCTCCCCTCCTCTCTGGAACAGTACATAGTTTGGGCCCATTTCCCCAAATCCCGGGCCCCAGCACCCCGGGCCCCAGTCCGCCACTGTAAGGCGCTCATCGGTCATCGCAATCAGCTGTAAAAAAACTCGTGTAGCCTTCCAAACTATCTCACTCACTTTCTCGTAAGTACGTGACTTTCATGCATAACCATCTATTTCTAGTTTCGAAATTAGTATACAATGCCTTGTCTCACTACATTTTTTCACTATCCAAATCACATTTAAAATGCCTTGAGAAATTCGTTGTTACCCAAAAATTCCACAAAAAGTGTCTCTATGCACGATTTTAGCGATAAGAGTGAGCTACAGTGCATGAGGGTCACGTGAGAGAGGGAGAGATAGTTAGTAACGCTCACCGAACTTTTTCACTGCCCGACGTCATGCGTCATCACTGAAACTGTCTATTTAAGAGTTTGTCGGCTGTGCCCAAGTGCCCATCGTTTGTCCATTCAGCCCACGGTTGATTTAGAGGTGGGGGGGGGGGATTTCGGAATTTACATTTTTGCCCGCGCAGCCAACGATTTTTTTCTGCAGGTATATAGAATACCTCTGTGTGCTCAGCCTACGGAGCCGACCACTTTGGTCTCCACGATGGAGGGGGGAGGGGAGGGGGCACTCGAAGAGATCACGATGGAAGTGACGAGAGTGAATTCGCCGACCGACCGATACGTATAAATATTTCCTGTTGTTCTTTTCGTTATTCCGTAAGTAAACTCCCTCCGGGTAGGGTTACTGCACGGAAGAAACTAAAAAAAAAAAAAAAAAAAAAAAAAAAAAAAAAAAAAAAAAAAAAAAAAAAATTATCTGTAACAACACCCGCTACCAAACGCATGAACGTCATATCTGCCTAATCTATATGTTCCCATGTGCTCATTCATGGAAACAAAAGTACTGCAGAAATGAATCATAATTTGGAAAACAAAACAAAACAAAAAAAAAAAAAAAAACCTACGACCACGCGCTAGACAAATGAAAAAGAAAACCTAGAAAGTCTGAACGGTTAAGGCTTGTTTGTGTGATTGCTAGACGTTGGCTTCGGCTGAATTTACTATTGGCGAGGCGGGAAATTTGGCAGCAATGTATTTTCTCCATTTAAATTCACCAAAAAAGGTCGAACGCTTCAGTCATCGGCTATGACCAGGCATTTCGACCTTTCTAATGTGTTTAAATGGGAAAAAGGAACGTTGCCAAATCGCACGCTTCGTCACTGGAATTGACCGAGATTCAGATCAGAATGAAAACAAAACATTTATTGTTACTAATAAAATGAAAACGAAGAGGTATATTGAAAAAAAGAGCAGATGAGCGATTGAACACAAAAAGCTGCAGTAGGTACCAATGTAAATAAATGAAACTATGCTAAGAAATCAGAGTTGGCCGTAGTAGAAATGTCCCATGGGAACCCATGAAAAAATTATTAGAGGTTCCCACGTGAATTTGGCCACGGGTACCCATGGGAACTATCGACTCGTCTTCTTTTTCATCTTTATCCTCCTTGTCACGTCGATCGTGACCCTAGCAAGCTTCTCTCAGCTTAATGCTTATTTTCTCGAATTTTCGTGACTTGTATATTTTCCGCTCCACTTTTGATTTCGAGAATTCTAAGTAGATTGATATTATAAGGCGGAATATGAGGTCAGAATTTAATAACCCTAAGTTACTTACAATCATCTTTTCACGTCAAGCCAGAGATCGTCGCAGAAAAGTAGGCGCAGCTCAAGGATAATCTTTATCGAATTTTCAATTTTTAGTTCTTTGTATCAAAACAAAACTTGCCTCCGAACTTAACCCGCCGTCACTCGCGCCCTAAAAACTTCCGCGAGTAGTCGCGCGGGGTCGTTTTCGACCCCAAAGTTCTTTCGTCCCATTTTACCATTGTCATTCAAAATTTCGATTTCAACCATGCAGAATAGTAATAAGTATGTCTTTGAAAAGCTTTTCACGTGAAAACTGGGTTTGAAAAAAGAATTTTACGTTCAGTAATTGCTATATTGTAATCTGTGTCGGAAAAACCCTAAAAATGTGATATTTTCCAGATTTTTATCGGTCAGCTGCCTTTAACTAGTTTTGAAACTCCTAAACCGAGGTTTTTTTACTTCTAGGCACTACTGAAGATAATTTCATGAAAAAAAAGTATGGGGTTATGGGGGCAAGTTTTCGAGATATACCCCCCTCAATACCCCTCCTATATTTAGTCCTAAAATTTTGGAGATGAAACAACTAACCATCTGAAAAACTTTATTTTTTACCGAATGAGATGGAATAAACGCCAATTAAGGTAAGCAAGATTCTATCAACCAACAAACGGAATCGAAATTGAGGATTCAGGGGAGGGCTGGAGGGGAAAAGGGGGTTGGGGGGTTAGCAAAGTGGAGATCCTTGAAATTCTTTTTGCTGTGATCTTTTCGCTTTTCGTACATGATTCCAGATACCCTTTTTCACCTCCCTTCCGCTTTTCCCCTACCATCCACCTTCATTTCCCCTCTCATTCCCTTTTTTCCCTCCCCACTCCCCGCCCCATGTGATATAATCAAACTTTCGCAGAAAAAAACAAAAACATTTATGATAAGTGGCGGCGCGTGTAATCTGGCAACGCCGCATTTCGTGGATTCAAATGCATGAAAAAAGTCAAACTAATGGAGGTGCGCAGTGCATTCCCTCGAATCGACACTTTGGACGGGTTTGAATGGACAAAACGCAGTGCTGCCAGATCGCAAGCGGCACCGCACTAATTCAGGTAAAAATGGATACGTAAGAAATTGGGATAAACGAGTAATTTAGAAAAAAACAGTGAGAGCAAACATTAGATTTGCTGAAAGTATTGTAGTAAGTATAGAAAAGTAAAAAACCAACGGCAATCACATCCCGCAAGTGTAAACAAGGCACAGAATCCACGTTTACGTTATGTTCACTCGGTCACATTTTATGAGCGTGAGTAGTCGCGCGGGGTCGAAAACGACCCCAAGCAACTTTGACGCGTCCGTGCTTCAAAACGAATGATTGAATTAAGTTCATACTAACAGAGTGGGTAGTCCAAACCCTTGAAGGAAGGTACTGAAACGGACGAGCTAAAACTTTAAAATTTTCATGGACAAAATTGCATTTTTCTGACACCTGGGGTCGTTTTCGACCCCGCGCGAGTGATGGCGGGTTAAACCTTTTGATTTTAAAACATTTCTTAGTGAAAAGCTAGCGTTCGGATTCATTTTCATTAATTTTTACTGTATATAGTATGATAAAAAAGATTATCGGTCTACGTGCGCCTTATATTTTGCAACAGGTCTACAAGCTTTAAAAGACGAAAATAAAAATGATTTCCGGGGAGGGGGGAATTGTGCCCCATGCATCAATTAATTAGATGACAAACACAGGATCGGGCATGCTATCCTGACGCGGAGCGTTTGGAACACTACTGGATTTTATAAATTGTTAAAAACAACGTTTTGATTACATTCAGATATCCATCAAAACCCTCCGGAGTTTTTTACATTTTCACTCACAACCGAGTCCGAAATTGACAGCCCGGACCGACAATAGCCTGCACGCGGTGCTTCCAGTTGTATTATTTGAAACTTAACTATCTGTTTACTCTGCTCTCATACGATAGGGAACGTAGATGTTACATTTGTTCGTCTATTTTTGTTTGTCCCCCCACCCCCTCCCTCCCTACCTTAACACCCCCGCCCTTTTAATATGAGGCTCAAGTTACCGAATAAATCAAAGCTTTAACTCGTCCAAATTCAGTGGGTAGTTAAATATGCGTACTCTGCGGTTTTGGTTTTGCCTAACCCGGTAATTGGAGGCACTCAATGAAACATAATGCCGGTGTATTGGAAATACGCAAATTCTCAAAAGCCTCAATGAGTGAGGCAGACTGACACAGTTTCACTCGCACTTACTCTCTGAAAAGTAATGAACTTATAAAACATCTGTAACGGCATGGCAGGATTGTAATAGCTGAGCTACGCAGGTATCATAGGAGATTCCTGTCTAATTCGTCCTTTTTTCTACGGAGACTTAGAGATAAGTCTCAATTTAGATAGGAATCTCCCATCATACATGCGTAGCTCCGCCATTGAGCCCGATTCTGGGAAAGAAATTTAGGATTTTTTAGTACCCACACGATTTTTTAAGTACACGGTATTTCTCGATTTAACTTTGAAACAACAATAATTTAAAGTGTAATGAGTGAGACATCAGAGATGTGAGCATTTAGCCAAGTTTGGGAAACCAGGATAAAATGAAGTTCATATTTTGCTGTTTACAAAAGTATATATTCCTCGCTCCATTGTGCGAATGGGGAAGGGGGGAGCGGCAAAAGCGGGTGTATAAGGAATTTTAAGGAGGACGGCGTGAAGAGGATATCAATTTATGTTACGTCATAAATTCTATCCCCCGCAAGTGGTTTTTCGCGAGCATTCGCAAGTCTGTACAGTTATTTAACAATATCGTCTTGATTAATGCTCAATATGAAGGATCAAATTAATTTCCCGGTAGAGGGAGAGGGAGAGAGATAGTGAGAGAGAGAGAGAGAGAGAGAGAGAGAGAGAGAGAGAGAGAGAGAGAGAGAGAGAGAGAGAGAGAGAGAGAGAGAGAGAGAGCCACGCCTCAATGTCCTTCCACCCCCGTTCCCACATTCTAAACGATCACAAAGTTTTAAAATCTGCTTCACAGTTTTTAGTCTTTCTTCCTAGCCAAGAGCGTGAACTTGTACATACAGGACCACCAGTCACTTATTTACCTAAATCAAGGTGGAAGAAGTTTACCGTGATCAATCATTTTGATTTACATCAACAACATCATAACTTCGCAATCCAATTTAACTCCATAAAGATCGCAATTTAAGGGAAGGAAAGTTTTTGCAGTTTTACTTTTTGAGGCATTGTACATTTTCAGAGCCGTACCCAGGAATTTGTATTTCTCTCTCTTAATGTGCTGTTGGCACCAATCTTAATAATTTGAAGGGCTGGCTCAATGGGGCGGCTGTTGAACAATTTTGCTAGAAGCGATTTATTAGTCGGTTCTGGAGTAAAAACCTCCAAAAATAACGATGGCAGCACTAAAAACTTCCGAAATCAACTCCTAAACTCAATAAACGCTTTTATTTGCTCGAGCGTAATGGTGGCTGAGGACAATAATAATGGGAGATTCCTATCTTAATTTCGTCACTCTCTCTTTGCTGACAAGGATGATTCACAGACTAATTAATCATCTGAGTAGTGACCCAAATCCGATGAATGGTACCGTGACATCTAGGGACACCGCGGGTGTCAAATGAAAGTCATCTCATATTGGTCACTTTTTGATGGAGTTACAGTATTGTTAGATGGGAATATCCCATCATTGCTGCCATAATCCACCATCACGCTCGACCAAATAAAAGAATTAATTGAGTTTAGGAGTGAATTTCAGAAGTTGTTATAGGGCTGCCATCGTTATTTTTAGAGGTGTTTACACCAAATTTAATTATTAAATCGCTGATAGCAAAAAAAGTGCAACGGCCCCATTGGAGGGAGGAACACTAGGAGGAACCGAAATCCAATTTTTTTCTAATTTTGCTCTGACTCAGCGCTAATAAGATGTCAAATCAGTTCACTCTCAAGCTCAATTTTTCCAGATATGTTGTAGATTATTTTTCCGTTCATAAAACGCTTTTGAAATGCAAAAAAAAAAAAAAAAAAAAAAAAAAAAAAAAAAAAAAAAAAAATCAATAACATTACGTTTTTTACTGTTTAAAGCAGCTGCGCAGAATTCAACATTTGTTGAATTTGTCACTGACTCAGTGCGTAGAAGATGTCAAGAGGGCTCATATGTGAGCTTAGTTTTTTTTCAGATTTTTTGTAGATAATTTTCTCACCAGTAAACGCTTTTGAAATTTCGAAGAAAATGCTGTTTTGGCCCATAGTCACACGTCATATTTGGAAATAAAAAGATGAGCCTGTCGTCTTCAAAATCAAATTTCTTGTCATATCCAACTTATCATTTTTGCCTAATGTCACGCTTTCCTGGTCTCATATATGGCAATTTAAAGTGCTCTTCATTATGGAGGTTCAACCTGCTGCTCTTTGAGTCTTACCGATGATTTACAGTTTTTTTGGACCAAAAATCAAATCTTTTTATGTTAATCTATGAGGGGAAACATTTTTGAGCTCGTTTTGTTGAGAATTAAAATCCTCACAACTTCTTTTCTGTTATTCTTACCCAAAATTACTTCTTTGTAAGGTGTGTGACCCAAAGGTGGCCCGGCTCTTATAAGGTGGCCCACCCCCGTTTATTTCCGTTAGTTTCATGAATTGACAATAGATGGCGTTAGTGCTGAGTAACAGGATGCTATTGCTTCCCATACCAAAAATCAAAAGTGTCGGGTGATTCAGTCGGTGCGGAAAAGGGTGATCACCATTTTGGCAGGCCTTCTTACAATTTTCACGTTATTAAACAAGGGTAAAAGCTAAGCCTATAAACTAATTTAATCTTGACTTGTTATACATTTTTTAAATGCTTATTTACCAATCTTTCATGAGTCATGATTATTTTTTCGTAAACTTTACCTGTTTTGACGATATCAGCAAATATTTGTGTAAACACGTGGTTTGACTGGTGCACCTAAGGTGGCCCGCTCGTTTTTGTAACATGTTTATATTGACCTACGGTAGGTAAAAAAGTTAATTTTAACGAATCATAGGCCGGTATCATTAGCAAAAGGTGTCAAAACGCACAACTGGACCAAAAAGGAGTAAAGAAAAATGCAAATTCCGCTGAATATAAATTTTCGCGGAAAATATGAAAAAATAAGTTTTTCTCCCTCTATTTTATTTGCACTCACTGGTGCTTATGTTCCCCGTTGACTCCTTGATGGGTACTTATATTTAGTTTATAATTTCCTGTAATGGTAATTAGTAAAGATGAACTAATTATACTATCAGCAGCTAATTAATTACTATTAACAAGCATTTTCGGAATATTATCATCAATTATAAATGGGAAAATTAGCGATAAAAAAATGACAAAATGTAAGGGGGCCAAAAAGGGTTAAAACCCCCCTTTAACATTATAACTTTATCATTATCATTGTAATTTTTGATTAAACGAAGGTACCGATTCCATCTGTGAACGAAACAATAGCATTCGAATGCGTATTCATGAAATTTGAAAGGGGGTGGCCACCTTAGGTGCATCAAAAATATTAGGGGTGGCCACCTTAAGTGCATCAAAAATATTAGGGGTGGCCACCTTAGGTGCATCAAAAATATTAGGGGTGGCCACCTTAGGTGCACGTTTTGCGCGATGTCAAAACCCTTCTTTTTTTCAAATGCAAAAAAAGCCCAAAAACAAAACAAAATTATAAAAAAGGAATCAGTTTATGACAGCCAACTGTCTGAAGAGAAAATTGACGTATTTCGTTTTTTCTCTCTCTCATTCCTTATTAGTGCAAATTGGCTCCAAGCATAGGCATGGCCACCTTTGGGTCACCTACCTTATTTCAATGGAGTGTGAAAGTGTGCTTGATAATCAAGTATACTTAAAGTAACTCCTGGTATCAAGTTATAGCGACGAAGGTTCTCGATCTGAAGGTTCAATCAATAAACAAGGTCATAATGAAATTGATAAAACAATTTAAATATTTTGGTTCATAATTAAATTTTTACCTATATCATCTTCCTCTGATTGAAAGTCCGCTCCAAAATGGTGATTCAGCATGAAAAAATAAAAATTACTAATTGAAATTTCTGATAAACCAAATTTTTCAGTAAATCTCCTCAAGAATCGAGTATTTTCCCCTAAAATTAGGTATATTATCCAAGATGGCTATGCCTGCATTAGATTGCACCAAAATATAAAGGCCAAACAATTGTTTCTTCCGAGAAGAATACATGTTATTGAAATGGGAAAACGAGTTTTCCGTCTGTCACGTGAACGATCTTTAGAAAATAAAAATAAAAAAAAAAAAAAAAATCTGTGATGTACGTTGGCATGGTTTGCTACGAATAGGAAAGATGGGGAAAAAGAACTTCCAACGATTAGGAAGGATGGGGAGGAGAAAGAGAGACCTGGATGTAAAACAGCGACTTAAACTACATAAAAGCGCTTTCAGCGCTTTAACAAGAGAAGGCGAGGGATAAAATATTGCACCGCTTACAGAAAGTGACCCACCATCAAACCGCGACATACCTTTTGCGACGCCGTAGCATACATACTTGATACTGGAACACACTGGAGCTTAGTGGGTTGCGTAAAATCCCTCGCACGGCACCACTTGAGCAAAAAACAGGGATCCTCTCCCACTACCACCTCATTCCCGGACCTCCCCCGCTGTTTAATCAATCCCATGCCCCGTTTTTCTTTTTTCTTTGTCCTAACCGCATGAACGTAAAACTTTCGGTCGAGAATGTTTAGTGTCTATGACTTTAAGGGAAGGAAAAAAGGGAGAGAGGGAATGGGGAAAAATAATCAGTATGGGACGGGACGGGACGAGAAGGGAGGGAAAAGGACGTAGAGAGGAGGAATATGAGAATTGAGAGGGGATTAAGGAGGTGCCGATTTGAAGCTTTGGTTCTATCATAATAATCCCTTTCCAAACCTTGTGTTTGTTCTTCTTCTGTTTCTCGAATATTCTCCATTAATTTTTCAAAAGGTGCAGTTATTGCAGTAGCCTTCAATGGGGCTGTTGCACACTTTTGCTATAAGCGCTTTGGAATAGACTTGATTTTGGTGTAATAAAAACCTCCATAAAATAACGATGGCAGCACTAAAAACTTCCGAAATCCACTCCTAAACTCAATGAACGCTTTTATTTGAGCGAGCATAATCGTGGCTCCTCGCGAGCAATGCAAAGAGCCTATAAATAACATGATGAAAGAATTGAATGAAATTTGCAAAACGAGAGGTCTTACAATAAATAAGGAAAAAACCAAAGTAATGGCGAACGATGAGAAGATCCCTTTAATAGTAGATGGAGAAACTATTGTGTACCAAGATCAAACGGTTTATCTGGGCCAGCTAGTGACCTTTACGCGCAAAACAGAAGTGGAAATCGATAGAAGAGTAAAAATTGCATGGAAGAAGTTCTGGGCGCTGAAAAATATTCTGAAAGAAAGCAACATTTCTTTGAAATTGAAAGTGTTCGTTATTAATTCAAGTAATTTAATTAATTAATTGAATGATGCGTTGTGCCTGCACTATTGTAAGGTTGCCAGATCTGGGCTTCTACAGAAAAACTATACAACAAGCTATAAATGTCATCTAAATGCAAATGTTTCGGAGCATATGCAAAATGAAGAGAACAGATAGAATGTAGGAACGAAGAAATCAGGATAAGAACGTACCGATACGGCAGCTGGAAAAGCAAGGAACTAGGAAGCTGAAATGGAAATGGGCCGGTCACGGCGTCGTCAGAAGAAATAACAACAAATGGGCATGGATAACGACGAAATGAACTCCAGCGGGGAAGAGAAATAGAGGAGAACAGAAAAGGAGATGGAAATATGAAATTGAAGGAGTAGCAGGAACAGACTGGTTGAGGAAGGCACAAGATCAGGAGAACTGGTCCTGGATTGGGGAATGTTCCATCAAGAATTAAAAAATTAAATTTAAATTAATAGACGCAAACTCAAACTCTTATCCTCCACGAAAGGAGATGCCCAGCCCCTAGGGGTGCAAAAATGCTATTATTAGTATTATTATTATTATTATGGTGTATTTTTTTTTTCACCGCTTATGCGGGTAATGATGGTGGTCCCACGGCGGGACCATAAAAAATAACAAAAACAACATGGATTACAAATGGACAAAAGCGGAACAATGTACCGTGCAGGATACGTAGTGTCGCGTCGCGTCGCAAGGTATGCCACACCAGCGGGCCGATCATGTACTTCATCGTTAAACCTATCTTTAAGACTGTGTATGAGTGATTCTATTGGTCAAACATTGTAACGGCAACCATCGTTATAGTGTCCGTTTTTTAAAGGTTACTCATGAATAGCCTTTATAAAACGAGACTCTCAACGATGGTTACTATAGCAACGGCCAAGTTTTACAATTTCTGACCAATAGAATCACTCATATACAGTCTTAACGATCGCTTTAACGATGAAGTAAATGATCGGCCTGCAGAGCGAACGCGAACCAGCGCAGCGGTCGCGTTCGCTTAGGTGTAGCACGGGTTTAAGAGTGCATTTCGGAAGTTTTTAGCGCTCGGCCATCGTAATTTTTGGAGGTTACTACACGAGAATCGACTGTTAGCGCCAAAGACATTATAGAAGAAGACTGGCCCCTAGCGGCGAGATTTGAAGCCGGTTACTGTCATAGGCGAGGGCTTCCCCGCTCGGGGGTATGAACCAAATTAACATTGCGTCTTATGGAGCCGATACATAAACCTGTTTCAAAAGAATATTAATTACTGTTGGTTTTCAAAAGTACGCAGATATGATATGCAGCTTATACCAAAGTTGAGATTGACGAACTTAAATGGATGTTTCGGTCAATTTATCCGCTAGATATTTACGATTGAAAGTACGGCAGAGAGGTTATGGCTGCTAAAGTAAACAATGACCGACCGATCGTTAACTTCGATTATTAAAGAACGGACGCTTTAAATTGATCC
>VMOF01000388.1:45904917-46189917 GCA_011764245.1 Trialeurodes vaporariorum | reverse complement strand
TCATAATCGGGAGGAATAATTTGGTCATTAATAGCATTAAAAAATTCAAATGAATTTTTTACAGAATATTCATTCTTACCAACGATGTTAGATAAAATACCTCCTAAAAATTTAGAGCACCTCCAAAAAGGTGATTCAATGGTACTTACTATGGGCCGAATTGGCAACCCTGGTTTGTGCAATTTGACGAGACCATAAATCTTAGAAACAACAGCTGAATTGCAATGCAATTCAGGTAGTAGGTTGAATGGACACAAGTATAACCGGAAGGAGGTTACAGCCTTGCATCGTCATGAGGATTCTCTGGATCATCATTTTAATTTTGACAACGTCACGGTGTTGGCCGTCGAAAAAAATGACCACGCCAGATGCATATTGGAAAGTATTCACATTGTGAAAAATAAAAACAGTGTTTGTAATTTAAAAACTGATACAGATAAGCTCTGCGGGTCGTATCGGCGTATGTTTGACGAAGATCAGTCGACCATTTGAGTTTCCTATCTATTATTTTGTTGGTCTGTTATTCGCTTTGTGTATTTGCTTTGTTACCTCGTTGCATTCTTTAGCCAACTGAGGAGGGAGTCGTTTGGCTCCGAAACGTTTTGGTTTCTTTCTTGTTTTAAATTGTGTTTTATAATTATTTTTTTAGCCTTGTTTCCCGATTTTAGTGTTCAATTTTTTCTTTATATATATATATTATATATATAATCACTGTTTAAAGAGTGGGAACAAGGCTAAAAAACATTAATAAAAACCAAACGTTTCGGCCGCAAACGCTGGCCTTCTTCAGTGGTGAATAATAAAAAAAGAAAGAAAGGAATTAAAGTACTAACTGCTACATACTGGACCGTGACATGACAAATAAATTAAAATAAACACGAGGATAACCTCAAACAGAGACAAATCGATGAGCAACAACCACCGACCACCAATGACAACAGTGTAGTATTACACATCGCCACCAGACAGCGTGCGGCTGTTGAAAAACGCATGGTAAGAAGGCGCTAATTTTTGAACGTCTCCCCGCGAATTACAAACGCTCCCTTCATGCTTGATAATCTCAATCATTTCAAGCAGTAAACGAGGAAAATCCCTTTTTTCCCGACATAAAATTTCAACTTCCTCAAAATTAAAGGTGTGATCTTCCTCCCTCTGGTGTTTGTGAAGGGCAGTCACTTCCTTTTTATCATATTTATCATTTTATAAAAAGGAAGTGACTGCCCTTCACAAACACCAGAGGGAGGAAGATCACACCTTTAATTTTGAGGAAGTTGAAATTTTATGTCGGGAAAAAAGGGATTTTCCTCGTTTACTGCTTGAAATGATTGAGATTATCAAGCATGAAGGGAGCGTTTGTAATTCGCGGGGAGACGTTCAAAAATTAGCGCCTTCTTACCATGCGTTTTTCAACAGCCGCACGCTGTCTGGTGGCGATGTGTAATACTACACTGTTGTCATTGGTGGTCGGTGGTTGTTGCTCATCGATTTGTCTCTGTTTGAGGTTATCCTCGTGTTTATTTTAATTTATTTGTCATGTCACGGTCCAGTATGTAGCAGTTAGTACTTTAATTCCTTTCTTTCTTTTTTTATTATTCACCACTGAAGAAGGCCAGCGTTTGCGGCCGAAACGTTTGGTTTTTATTAATGTTTTTTAGCCTTGTTCCCACTCTTTAAACAGTGATTATTTATGTGTCTTGGGCTGTTCGTTTTTCATTTTATGTATTATATATATATATATATATATATGTTTCAGCCAATTTTACCGTTTTTATGTCCGACGATCCTGTTCGTAATTTTTGGTTTTTATTTTTGAAAGTTTTCTCAACTATTCGTTGGGTTTAATTCTTGGATGAGTTCGAAGATGGTGTAAATCCGACAGTTAGTTTTCGCGTTATCGGCCGTGTTTGAGTCGTAAAATGTGTTTTTGAGGTTTATTTTTGCGAGTGTTTGTTTTGCGTATTTTTTTTTGGGGAAATTTATGTTAGCCGTTTTGTTACGCAACTTTTTTACTCGCGTCATTTTTTCGTTTTTTGCGTTGTAAGCGAGTTAAAGTGATGTGTTTTTCGGGTTTTTTGGCAGTGTTTTTATATGAAGAAATTGTTTTTTTGTTTCAAAAATTTTAGTATATATCGTGGAGGATGTTTTTTTTTAGTTCATATGCTCTTTTCCTTGAATTTTCCTTGTGTTTTACGTGTTTTACGAGCTATTTAGTTTCTTATGGGATTTTACATGTGAAAGACAAGGATGGTGTATTGGTATAATTGCTCGTTCTTTGTTTTACACGTGCACTGTTGCTTAGGTACGTTATTTATTTACTTTCTTGTTTTATCAGCTGCTCTTATTCAGATTTATTTCTCATTAACGTTACAAAGATTACACATTTTTCTTTCTTGGTACTATAATCTTTTTCTTATGGGCATTTTTATTTAAATGTTGAACAGCTGATAAAAAGAAAAAAAAAAAATTGAATAATTCATTGATAATTCAAAGAAAATCATAACATAACCTATTTATTAAAATTTGTGAAAAACTTATATAACCTAGCTTTTATTTCTCACTTACATTGAAAAGATTACACATTTCTCTTTTGGTAATATAATCTTTTTCACAATAATATTTGGATTTTGAGCAGCTGATAAAATAAAAAAAAAAAAAATCAACGAAAATTATAACCTATATTCAATATTTAAATTTGTGAAAAAATGATTTAACCAAGCATGGAATCTACTTCGTCTTACCGGCCTGCCGGGAGGCATTTTTTTTTTTAATTATTTTCCTCTTCTTCCAAGTATTCCCTTCAGTTTGGGTGTCAACAGACGACATAGAAATCGGTATCGAAGCTCAAAACTCGGGCGCCAAAATTCATTGGAGGGATCCCATGACAGCCACCAATGAAGCCCCGTCTATTTTAGGAGTCCAAGATTTCTACAAAAAGCATCCAGGTAACTTAAGAACGTCCGATATTTTCCCGAATAAAATATGATTCAGATTAACTTCAGGGATTTCAATCCACTATAGTCACTGCAATTTAGTGGTGTAGTAAGGGTTAGTGGTATCCGGGGCGAAGCAATATAGTATCCCCCCCCCCCCGAAACGGTAGAAAGATTTTTTCTGGGTTCCCATTTTTTGGCATCTTTGCGAATAATATAAAATAAAATATGCATAGAATTTAAAAAAAAAAAAAAAAAAAAAAAAAAAAAAAAAAAAAAAAAAAAAAATGTAAAAAAAATAATTATGCTTCAAACTATTCACACAAGTCTAGTTTTAACAAATTATTCTACTTCAGGGTGGCATTTTTTGTTCAGATTTACACCCTCCTGCTTCAGGGTGACACTCTTTGCACTATGTCCTTCTCCTGTCTTACTCCCTTTTGTCAGGTTGATATTTTGGTCATACACCTCCTTCGACACCCATTTTTCTCGTGTCTTCTATATCATTATTTCAGTTTCTCTCCGTTTTCCCATTCTTTTTTTAATGTTTCTCTTCCTTTTTCCTCATCATTTTTTCATTCCTCCCCTTTTTTTCTCTCTTTTTCCTCTCTTTTTTATCTTTTTCTCGATTCTATTCGTAATTACTGTGAGTGTCACCCCCGTAATAGTGTCACCCGGGGCGGACCGCCCCCTCCTCCCCCACTTTACTACGCCCCACTGCATGGGCGCCCGGAGGGAGGGGGCAAGAGGGGGCACTTGCCCCCCCTGGAATTCAAAGAAGTCAAAATTTCAAGATAAAAAATGAAAGGAAAAAAGAAAATGAAATTAAAGTGACAGTTAATCAAAGAAGTAATAGTTGAGAAACTTCATTTCTAGTTTATATTGTAATTTTAACTAATTTTTTGCAAGGAATAATAAATTATATATATTTTTTTTTTACTATCGTTATCATCTTTCATCCCTTTATCCATTATATCAAACACGTCAAAATGGTTATTATTATTTGATACACCTAAAATGGGTTAATAATTGTACACTATTTGAGTGAAAAAAAGTTGTCTCTTTTTACACGGGGGGGGGGGGTCCCCTAGACCTTCCGTTGGGGTTCAAAAATTTTGCCCCCCCCCTTGGAAATTTTTCTGCGGGCGCCCATGCCCCACTGCACGTGCCCTGAAAAGTCCTTCAAGTCAGAAAACTGCATTTTAAAAACAGTTCCTGAAAGACATTAATATTGCTTGGAAATATACCTATTCTGAGGACTTCCATTTTTCCACCGAACTGAAGATTGCTAATAATTCTTATTACATTCAAATTTAAAATCTGCAAGTTTTGCTTGGAATATCACATTATAAAAGACGACATTTGTGCGAATCGTATTTATTATACTTGGAAGTACGCGTAGCTTAGAAAATATGCTCATTTAAATTTAATTTTGTTATTACTTATTTCGAGCTTTCTCCTCCTTTGTTTCCGCTAGAGATTCGTGTTATCGGATTGGTTCAGTGCACGTCTCCGTTCCTTATTCCCGAGGACTTAATTGAGGCACATCATTCGATACAGCGAGCCGCCTACGACTCAGTTTTCTCGGTCACTAGATCCCATCAATTACGCTGGAAATACAATGAAAGTAAGAACGGATTGACCGATATCAGAGAGGAATTCTGGGCTACCATTCTGTCTTTAATTATACGGCTCAGTGGTGAAGCGTGAAATCTGGCAACGTTGCACTTGGACCATTTAAACCCATGAAAACTATCGAACTAAAAGCAATCGGCGATGACCATCGAATTTGATCATTATATGCGTTCAAATGGAGAAAATGCTACGTTGCCTAACAGCACGCTTCGCCGCAATGCTACGGCTCATTTCCCTATTTGGTTCAATGTTATTATTTTTGTAATTAAGGTAGATGTCCCAATTACCGCCTCCTGTCCCAATTACCGCCACCCTATTCATTTATTCTTTAAAATAAGCCTACCTTAGCTGACCAATTTAAGAGTATATGGGATAAGTGTTTTTCATAGGTTGGCTAAACTGGTGATAAAAGTTTGAAGTTGATATTCAGCCGCGTTGTGCCCTTAAAAAATCACAGAAGTGGACATCTGCCCAGCACCACCTATTTGTGCCGATTTCTTTCAGTAGTTACTTATTAAAAATCTGTTCTCTTTACTTTCTGCCTTTTAAATTATTATAATTTCATTATTTCCTGACAATAAACATGATGATTTGAATGAAAAGCCAGTGACAATAATATGTATGGCGATAATTAGGACAACTGATATGACAATAATTGGGAGGAAGCCACTTATGGCATGGTGGTAATTGGGACATGGGCCATTTTTTCGAGTTTTATTAATACTTTTTTTCCTCCTGATTGATTAATTCAATTTTATATTTTTTGAATAAAACTGGAATGTATTTATAGGGTCCTAGAGCAAACAGATCCTATATTTAAAAAAAATTGGAATTTTTACAGGTATTTTACGGAATTTTTTTCTTAAGGGTGGCGCGGCGCACGTAGGAGTATTTGACCTGAAAACCTGGCCAAAAACGGAAAATCGAAAAGTCGTCTAAAAAAAAAAACTATTAATGGTTTTTGAGAACGCTCTATTGCGTAATAGATGCGTCGGAACATCTACGTTTATCTACTGTTTAGGGGACAACATGGAACTGAGCGCTCGACGCACCTGCGGTTGTTCACCGCTCGAAGCGCTGTTACTAATCAGTCAAAATTTTCCATCAAGGAAAAGCGTTGGTGCATCCAAACATGTCATCGATGATAGACGTTGTTTTAGAAGGTATGTGCTTCATTTTGATGGCAAAAATTTCTTATTCCGTGCACTTTTGACCCTTTTACATCTAATTTAAAATGGACATGAAAAAATCTCTAATTTTAGGCACTATCTTTTTAAAAAAAGGCAATTTTGAATACGTTCCGGGCAAAACTGGGCATAACCAAAACAAGGGGGTTAAAGTAGACCCTTTTAGGCAACTGCTCCAACAGTCTAAACTTGCAAGAAATTGCCCATTTTTTTAGCAACATTTTGAAGTCAAGCCTTTTACCAAAGCCAACCATAAACTGTGCAATAGGAGTTTTGAATTTAAATTGGAAAATTAACCAAAATCGATTTTCAATTATTCAAGAACACGCAAATATTTTTGGCCAGGTTTTTGGGGGTAAATACTCCTACGTGTGGCGGTAATAAGGAACTCTACCTACCGGCTATCAAGGCAACTCTGGAAAGGGTGCGCAATTCGCATGGCGCCAAAATTGAGGATATTTTTGATTTTGCCTGCTTTTCCATTTCTGGAGTGGCGCAGTGCGCTCCTCGTTTCTGAGTATCATTTTGTTTTCTCCTTCGCTCCCCCCTCCCTCGTTTGAAAATGGTGGTATGAGCGCACCGAAATTTTTCGGAGTCGATACAGTTAATTGTGTTAGCCTAGTTCCCATTGTAACCAGTGGCGTAGCGTGCGCGATTTGGCAACGTTTGGCTTTCTCAATTTAAACCCATTGAAAATATTGAGCTCTCGGGTGTTCGGTGAACGACCTCAAGTTCGAGCTTTTACATGGGTTTAAATAGACAAAATACAACATTGGTAAATTGCAGAGACAAATAGAGACGGAGCACTAACTGCCTGCAGCAGAGGCACGCTGAATTCTCTCGGATTCAACAAAACAACGGTCAACACCTTTCTGATGCCGCATGGTGTTTAATGTAATGGTGAGCACCCTCCTATACACTTCCCAGCCTATCCCCCCTGTGTATACAAATGTCACCGTTCAACTCCATGCGACATCAAAAGGTGTTGACTGTTGTTTTACATGTATGTTATTTTGTTGAATCCCCGAAAATTCAGTGTGCCTCAAATCTTCCCTATGTATTTTAGCGTAGTGCTCCGTCTCTATTTGTCTCTGGTAAATTGCACGCTATACGCCACTGATTGCAACTGTTTTACTTTTTAAATGTCCTAATTTTTGGCCGTTTATAGTTTTTAAATGTTTTAACATATTTCAGGGGTTCGCAAGAAATTTCACGAGTTGAAAACAACTATATGACATCTCAGGTCTCAACTGACTTCACGATGTAAAAATAAATAAAAAAAATAGCGAAATAAGACGGCCACGTTGAGAAGCTAACTGCACCAGCAGGGCTGCTGTTTCGCAGATCTAAAGTGAGATTTTTTAATTCTCCGATGATTCCACCGGTTGACAAAAAATATTACACAGTCCGGTTCAGCAACTAGTGTGACTATAACCGACGAACATACTCCAATCTGTAGGTAATCGTTTTATAGTCACCAATGGAAACACTTTCAACTTTAAAATTAGATGGAATTCGTATATTCATCGATGATTGCCATAGGTTTCAAAAAGAGTACAGATAAGAGTTGGTACCCTGGTAAAAATGACAACTATACGACTATTCCAAAAACGACTATAAACATAGTTGCCGACTATAATCTATAGTTGGCCAACTATAAATTCATAGTTGGCCAACTATGTTTATAGTCGTTTTTGGAACGGTTATAGTCGTCATTTTTACCAGGGTATTTTCGTGCGTTGTAGTCATTCTGCTGAACGAGACTTTGTATAAGTTTCCGTCAACTGGTGGCCGGACTCCTCGCTTAGTTAACATTTTTCACTTAAGATCTATAAAGCAGTGGTCCTGAACTGCATAGAATAACATCCCCCCCCCATATTATACACTTGATCTGTTTTCCTAAATGTTACAAGGATTGAAGAAGGCATAGTGTTACAAACGGGCGAAGATTTATATTTTGAAGAGGAGGCTGTATTCGTGTATTCATTCAACTTTTGGTTAACTGAACACTAAAATAGCTTCAAGTTTTTCATTCGGTAACAGTCAAAGCTAATTCCAGTTGGTAGAGTTCAGAGACACTTATTTGAAAATCTGCTTTGATCTGACTCAACCTCGACCGAAAAATGGATAAACCTATACTCCAATTAAGTGACCACTGACCCCTCATAGTGGAAATTGCTCTTTGTCTACTATCCCTCGAGCATGAGCTTCGCTCAATCTCATCCGCGTAAATAATGACTTTTGGGCTCGCCTAATTTGATTGAGCCCTGCACCTGCGCTTTGCGTCACGCCGCTGTCCTTGAAATTCGAACTCGATTTATTAACTTTCAGGAGGAGAGCTAGCCGCGATAAATTTCAACTCCACCGACAGACCGAGGAGACAAGATTGGGACGGAGAGTTGGTCGAAAATGGGATGTTCTATATATTTAAGACCTCCCTACTGGCGAGAGGTCTTTTGCAGGGTGGACGGTAAATGCATTAAATTGACAATTTTTCTCAATATTTTTAGGAATAATAAACTTATTTTATTTCGCCAGCTATCGCCAACGGTTTGTTCATTAGAGGACAACTGTGCGTCTTAAAGGTGTTAACCGTTTATGGGCCAGGTTAGTTCAAAAGAATGTCATTCTTCTGTTTACCAGGGAAGTTAGTTAACTGTTCGTACTCGGGGGAGTTGGAATTGCCTATAAGACGAATTGAAGGCGCCCGAATCTGGTAGTGTTTTTATCGATAGTCGCGTTTATCTGGAATGGAGACTGAAACAACGTGAAATTGGCTGGAGGAGAAAAATGAGTAAAGAGGTAGTTGAAGAAGTGTAGGCACACCTAGACCGATAATCTTTGGCATTTTTCAACATTAATCCTCTTACTACACAATGAAAGTTGATGAAAATGAAAAAGATGGTTTTTCATAGAGGAACACTTATTTAAAAGTCAAAAGGTTTAAATCAGAGGCAATTTTTGTTTCGATTTGGAGGCATGTTTGATAATTCGCCAAAAAATATGGTCCTGCCGGCCGATCCTTGAAATTCACGACTTTTGGGTAGACTGGATAAGGATGGAAAACGGTGATTGGTGGAGACGAGTCACGTGGTTGCCCAGTCTAATCAAAATACGGAATGGATTAGATAAGTTATCGGGTACTCCAAGACTGCCCGATAACTTATCTAATCCATTCCGTATTTTGATTAGACTGGGCAACCACGTGACTCGTCTCCACCAATCACCGTTTTCCATCCTTATCCAGTCTACCCAAAAGTCGTGAATTTCAAGAATCGGCCCGCAGGTGTGCCTACATTTCTGAAACGAGCTCTACTTGGGATTAGCCCATAATGAGTTAAATTCACCCTTTTGGTAGTAAGCAATTGAAAGTCTTGCATCTCACTAAAAGTTTTTTTGTTTTTTTTTTGTTTTTTTTGTTTTTTTTTTTTTTAACGAAATGACTGCAAAAGAAGGAAACCAAACATTGATGTCTAAGATGCCTAAACTTCTAAACTATACAAGAACTGAGTCGAAAACTACAGCGCGAACAAATCTTGCAGGACTACAAAGTGCAACTAACTTTTATTTATGCGAACATGCCAACAAAAAAGCCACGAAAGTTACCAGAAATAGAATCGTTTATACTCTAGCGGACCCAAGAAATTGTTCTTCTCTCTCTCTCTCTCGCTACTTAAACGCAGCACGTGTTAGAAAATGATGAAAGAGGCGGCGAAAATCTCGTGACTACCCTTGATCTGTCCTTTTCTAACACAATCGTTCTAATGGGAAAAGAGAGAGAAGGATAAATTCCTGGCTCCACCGCGGCCGGTGCATTCGTGAGAATCACTTCGTTGGCTGGGGAGCACGTTGTTTGCAATTGATGGTGTTTGCAATTGACGAGGAAGGGAGTGGTGTAGTACTCATTGCTTTCAACCTAAATCTAGCGTGTTAATATGACACTTCAAACCACGCCCGCTTTTTCGTCGCCAACACTTATTCGCCAGCAAGTAGCCAACAATCACACAAAATACGATAGTGTTGGCGAAATCGAATTGTTGCCGAAATAAAATATAGGTTTATAGATTAGTTTGAATACCGTATGAATTAATGTAAATTATTTTTAATGGCAGTTCAAATATACAAAAAGTGTTAACCCTTTCACTACCAGGTTACCAATATGTTCGCAATGTTCGCTCATTCAAATTAATTAAGTTGGTAGTTAAATATTCCTACACTACCGTGCTGATTTTGCATACACAGTGGATTGAAGGCGCTCTAGGAATTATTATTTTTTAATGTTAACAATTTGGAGTCGCGATTATTGAGAATAGAAAATTGAATTTGTGAGAGGTTGATCGAGACACAGAAACGAGTACTTGGGGGTGGTAAAGGATTTGTCCACAAAAAAAAGATTGCTATTTAAATGAAAATAATGGTGCGGTATTTTAAATAAAAAATAAATAGGTAAATAAAAAAACAAAAACAAAAAGTCTTAAAAATTTCAAGATTCCAATTTTAAAAACGTTCATAATTCTGTCTTTGATTTGTTATTTTAGTATCTCTTTTATGAGAAACTTCTTAAACTCTGCCAACAACTTCATAAGTCTTGTTTTCATTTGAAAGATCTCATGCTGTGGAGATTCCGAGGAATAGAAGTCTTGAGATTGACTCTGAAACCGATTTGAGGATAGCTCGAGAAATCGCACCTCTCCTTGACTCTCTAAATCAAATCTGGTCTCA
This sequence comes from Trialeurodes vaporariorum, assembly GCA_011764245.1. NCBI lineage: Eukaryota > Metazoa > Arthropoda > Insecta > Hemiptera > Aleyrodidae > Trialeurodes > Trialeurodes vaporariorum. The sequence goes on along the minus strand of VMOF01000388.1, from coordinate 46,179,443 downwards.
CTGATGACAATAAAGATTCAATTTTGTTCTCAAGCGGAGTATCTTCTATCAAGTAAGCTAACTGTGTCAGTTCATAATATCACCGAACCTCATCGTATAATAATTTTCATCAAAAATTGAATTGAGAAGTAAAACTAAGTACTAGTATACTCATAAACCAGATGACTATTTAGATTACACTTACCTTGAGCCAAAGCTTAATTTTGAGAGCCCCTTCATCGACGAAACCTATTTTTTGCTTACTACGCGGCCTGAAGATGAAAACAAAAAACAAAAAGTTCACGATAGAGCGCATCTTAATATACATGAAAAAAATGCAACATGCACCAAAAATCTTTCCATCTACCTTTTCTATCTGATTACAATAACAATTTTTTAAAACCATCCATACAATCATTTGCCGTCAAAACCTGATAACTACTCTACAACTGTTCCAAAAACGACTAGAAACATATAGTTGACTAAGTAGGAATAGATTATAGTTGGCCAACTATGACGTCATTTTTATCAGGAAAGGTACAAGATTACCTACCTGGAAAGTGCAGCCGAACTTAATTTCTAAATTCGTCACAGTCATTTGTGAGTTTTTTGTGTAAAAACACCTATTGACAGATCATAGGGGAGACGCGGGCAAAGTGGAAAGGGTGGGCAAAGTGGAAAACGGCTGAAAATACTATAAGCGCGTCATATGTGGCGCACTCTATGGGCGAATCGTGAACTAATATGATAGTGAATCTCGAATGACGTATCGGTACTTGGAAACAACAACAATATTATTATTTAAAACATAACCAAACTTTTCACCTGGTGTGGATTGTATAATGCGGTGCTGATTAAACAAAATTTAAAGTTAATTATTACCAAAAATCTCATTTAACAAAGATGTTTTCTTAATCTATAGTTATCAAAGATTAGTTGAGACTCAACAGATTTGCAAAGTTACTTATCATTATTAAGAAAATTAACGATGATGTTCAATGAGCCCTTGCGGGCAAAGTGGAAAATGGGTTTCCACTTTGCCCTCCTTTCATGTCTGATACACCCTTTTCGGTTTTTTGATCAAAGTGATGGTTTATTGAGTACTTCCGTTTACTCAAATTTGAATATAACTGTGTAGTTTTGTTTTGGAACGTCAATAAAGAAGTATTCAAGACCGCAAGTCTTACCGACTGTTCAATCCAAAGTTATGGCCGATTGAAATTTAGAGGTAGTTGTGTTTCCCAGAGGGCACCCCTAAATTTCAATCGGCCGTAACTTTGGATTGAAAAGTCAGTTTGCTTTGCGGTTTGCACCATTGTTTTTCTCTATTTAAGATCCTTTTAGCTATGTATCACTCGATTTTGGATCTTTTTTCTGACGGCCCCCTTAATTTTCATGTTCTTCTTTCAGAATTTGAAGTGAAGACATATTCCTTCTATTTGAAAAAAAAACACGATTTCCGGGGATTCCCCCTAAATACATACCGGGGGGGGGGGGCTGAAAATATTTCCATTGCATTCTTTGTGGTCGATAAACACTGTAGGTCTTTCACCGAGTTTTCGTATTTGACTTCGTTGGGTCACAATAAAAGCTTGCCAGGTGTTTTGAGACACCCTGTTATTTAAGCATATTTTTTATCTCTCATTATTTAAAATTAACTTTTTTTTTTGCTTGATACATTTGTTCTTTCCACGCACAAGTGCATGAAAGTGCAATCAGTGCATTTTCGGCTGTTTTTCCACATTTTCATCGCCTTTCCACTTTGCCCACCCCCTAGTTTCCACTTTGCCCACTCGTGGGTAGGCAAAGTGGAAAATGACACTTTTTCTTTTTATCGATTTTTAGGGTTTTTTAAGCTATATTGTGTCATTTTTCGGCTTGTTTTTTGGTAGTTTAATAATCAAATTTTTACTTTCTTAAATTTTCATCAACATTCATAAAGTTCTGTGAGAGATACAAGCATTCTACGAAACCCTTTCCACTTTGTCCGCCTCTCCCCTACAATTTTGTTTATAATTCATTGTGGAAGTTATTCTAAAAAAAAACAAAAAAATGACGACAACAACAACAACAACATTAATCCATCAAAACTTTGAGAGGCTCTGTTTCAGCAGGGCAGGGAGGCATTTTTGGACACATATATTTATGAAAAAAAGGAGTATTGCTTTTACCACTAGAGTATACGAACTGTTTATTGCATGCAGTTTTGTTACACCCTCTAAAGCTGGGAACCATATGTTCAAGCCCACAGAATTTAAACCGCATTATAATCGCGGTCCAGAAGTCGTGCTCATTGTGTTGCCTCTCTTGCTGGTTTTCTATTATTTCTTTCCTTCTCCAAAACCTCCTTTTCTATTCTTTATTTTTTTTCACTTCTTATTTTTCATCCTCTTCTTTCAGAATATCGAAGAAGAGCCATTGGTAGAATAGGAGTTCGGATATGGTGATCGACTGAGATCGTTGCTTGCAGCCCAGGCCAGTCCAACCCTGCACAAGCACAAAGTGCGCATTATAGTATTCAAAGCAAGACCAGTTTGCCCACCTGGCCAACCACTTCGTCCGTTTTACTTTGGATTTGCGACAGAGTCAAGTCATCGGGCCTGTTGCAGGGGCGCCATTTCAGATTTTTCGGGGGGGGGGGGGGGGCAAGGCCCTCCAAAAATTTGGATGATTTTTTTTTTTTTTTTTTTTTGCCGTGCATCTTAAAAAATCTCTCTAAATCTCTTCTGACATCAATTGGGGGGGGGGGGGGGGGGGGCAAGGCCCCCCAAAAATTTGGATGACCTCCCCCCCCCCCCCGCGAATCTTCAAAAAATCTCTCTGACTTGATTTTTTGGCCACATTGAAAATCCTTGGGGGGCAATTGCCCCCCCCCCCCTGCCCTCCTCCAAATGGCGCCACTGGTCTGTTGCATAATTTTGCAAAAGCATTGTGGAGGGTTGGTTCTGGTGTAAAATTGCGTGAAAATCACTGTGAAAGCATCAACAAGTCTCAAAATCCACTAATGTACCCACAAAAGACGTTTTAAGGTAAGCTTATAATGGCGGTCGAACGGGTGAATCAACCGACAGACGACGGCTATTTATATCGTTGGTTAGAATGTAAACAAACGTCTCATATCCTTAAAGTACCTACTTTTTGTGTCATTCTGTGAGTTTTTTTCCCCCGGTAAATTTTCCTATCCCGTTGTTGTTTGTGATTAATGTGGTGCATAATTCACGTTTTGCGTCAATTTGCCCGCATTCTGAACAAGAAACGCCGGGTAAGTACTTAATTATACTTCGCCAAATGCCGTCATCGGCCATCTGCTCGTGGTGCATGAATGTAGGGCTGATTCGTTCGCTTGACCGCCATCTTAGGCTCTCCTTGAAACGCCTTTTATGGGTTTATGAGTGGGTTTTGGGACTATTTGACTCTCTCAATGTGATTCTCACGCGATTTTACTCCAGATTCTACTCTTCATAGCGCTGTAGCAAAGGTATGCAATAGACCCATTCAATATTTGGTGTGGCACCTAACCGGAAACATTATCTACAGCAAACTTCACTCACTGCAGCGATATGACAACCGGAATCGATTGAGATGTTTTTCCTGCAATGCAATAACGTGGCGTACGGGGTTTCAATGTTGAAGCTATAAGATCGGCCAGCTAAATGACTGGATCGACAGTGCAACTGATCCGTAAACAAGGACGATTCATCATATGGGTCCAAAAATGAGGAGGGGGAGGCTTAAAAAGTGAGAATTATCTAGAACAATTAATTTCAGCCTCTCATCAATGAAAAATAAGGGGGGTTTCACTATTTTTCCCTATTTCAATTGCCCATAATGCACTGAATAAAACTATTCGTTTAGGAGGGGGAGGGGGATCGTGCAGTGAATAAGGGTTAAGACGGTCTCAAGGAACTACAAAGGGAAGCAAAGAGAAAATAGAAATGAAGAATACATTTTCCCCCCTACTTCTGGTCGAGAGGAATAAGGCTCTTTTTTCTCTTCCTTCTTTCTTACTGTCTTAAACCTTTCTCCAAGGAAGAAGCGGGGACGTGGGCAGCCAACTCCCCCCCCCCCCCCCCAATGACTAACTAGTAACTATGGCCGTAAATTGTATTCTATTTTTTTCCTAAAAAAAATTAATCGGATTTCAGTTTAATTCAGTCATTCAGTTAAAAGATTATTGTAATTAAAAATGATAAATGTTCACCCATAAATTCATTCTTTGATTGTTCCTCGCATTGTCTTATAAAACTGTGTTTGAAATCGATCCCTCCACTGTTTTTATTTTGATTTGTTTTTGTTTTCTTATTTTTGTTACCCTTGTTTGACTCAATAACTCTGTTTCAATATACCGCATATTAGAAAATTATTCATCAGTCACTCAGCTACTTAGAGAGGTAAACAAGCAGGAGCAGGTCTGTACTTATACTTTAAACTCGTTGCAGAAATAGAGGCGGACCACTACCATAGTCTTTAAAGTATTAATCATTGGAGTGTTTCAAACGTTATTACTTCTCCAGTATTTCTTATATTGCGTGGGAAGAGATAAATGAAAATTAATTTGAGTCTGAAAATTTTCCTGGAAGAACGCTTTGAAATCAAAAAGTCAGAGTCTCGGGCAAGTTTTGTTTTTGAAGGAATGAAAAGCTGAAAATTTGTCATCAAAGATTATCAGCTGTTGTTTGCATCCACTTGAACACTTCTGAAACGAGCTCTAATAGCGCACTCTATCTGTTCATTTGAATGCGTTGGACAGTAGGTACATAGTGTATACTATAGAGTCCCTATATTATGTAGAGAGTTGAGACAAGTGAAACCATGGGCGCCGCCATTGGGTGCGATTTTGCACTTTTGTTCACATTCTGAGGCATTGGCGGATACAAGGGGGGAGAAGGGGGAGATCGCCTCCCCCCCCCCCCCGTTCGGCCCAAAAAGTGGGAAAAGAGGGGAGAGGAAGGGGAAAAGCAATAGCAAAAACACAAAAGGGGGTCATTTAGGGGCGAAAATCCAAAATTCGCCCCCCCCCCCGTTCGCGGTGGCTGGATCCGCCATTGTTCTGAGGGCCGTTGTTGTGTTTTAGTCCACTATAAAGATGAGTTTCTAACGATGTAATCTTTTACTGCTTTTGTTGATCGACATCTATTTACGCTTTGAAAGATTCTTTTGGGATTTAAAGACATTCTAGAGGTGTATCATGATGAAAATTAACAGATTCATCGAAAATTAACCCTTTATCTGCAAAACACCGTTGGTTAACAACTGCGATTGTAAACAAAAGTGTAAAATCGCATCCAATGGCGGCGTCCGTAGAGCCTAAAACTCATCGACCAATCAGAAGTTGACTACCCTCTTGTCTTAACTCTCTACATATAGGGACTCTAGTGTATAGTATCAGGGACAAATATATCTGTCCAAGGTATGCAACACGCAACACGCCTTATACAAGATGTAGAATGATATATTGTGTGTTTTGCGTATTGCGTATTGTATGACCAGGGACCTTTTGTCCCCGCTAGTACGTAAACTTCGAACGAAACGCTCTTTAGCCTTGTATTAATTTCGTATGCTTATTGCGTACAACCCGAGATAGCGCTTCAACTTCCAAAAAGGATGATTTATATAGCTGTATTTAATCGATGGACATTTTTCGAGAGTATTGTATTTCAAAGCAGCGCAGTCGTTGAATTCAATTGAATTTGGGCTCAGTAGCCTACTTGAAGCAAAATCAAAGGTCGAGTTGACTGACATATTATTGAATTTGTTGACTATATGTATACCTGCTTTGACTATATCACACTGCGTTGCCGATCGCAAAGTGTATAGAACTCGCTTGCTTAAAGGAGGAAGCGATGGAATTTGAATCGAATTAATGGGCACGAGCTGTTTCGAGAACGAACTCATTCGCAACACGGAACGCGCCCACCGTTAGATTTTATTGGACCACTTCAATCAAATGGGCCCCCTTACAGCAATCGACAAACTTTTTTCATTTATCCTTTTTTTCTTTCTTTCTTATTGAGAGTCTGAGTCATTTTAAGGGATTCGAACGTTCTCCCACTAGTACATCGATACTCTACCTTCTCTCATTGTCAGATCTGATTGCGAACATTTTTCGTGCTTCAAAAATCCATTAGTTTCCGTGAGGCTTAGAGAACTTTCCATCTAATTGGTTTCACATACCTAGCTCTCCTCCGTCGACAGTTGAAAGGTCTCTGAAAGGAGGCTCATAAAACGCGGAATGTGCTCTTTACCAAAAATTAGCTTTATGGTTTATATTAGGATTTCTTCGCAAGAACACAGCTCGTGTTTAGATTAGAGGACTCTCTAATTTCACAGATCTCCTCAGTTTTATGTAAGAGCTCACGTGTGAAAACTGTCGGAAATGCATGTCGGAGCTTTGAATCGGCGAGATCGCCTTGCCTATGCTTGGATACGCCTTCCAGACGAGCATGTTTGCGTAGTCCAGCTCTCAATGTGAGGATCTGAGCCCAAAATAATTACGTTCTTGGGAATGAAACCTTTGCCAAGCGACAGAACTAGAATAGGTAAGTAAGTAAAATGTATTTACATATGTACGTTTTTACAGAGGCGCATTGACACACCGGGAAACCGGGGGATTTCCTGGTGTTCTGATGGCCCAATTTGAGTGAGAGGGCCGGGCCGTGAGAGGAAATGAAAGGGAAAAGAAGGGAGAAAGGAAAAAGGAGAAATAAGAAATTAGCAAGACAACTAATTAACCCCATAAAACACCAGAACAGCTTTATTGGATCCCAGGGGGCTGATTCAGCTCTTTCGGACGAGACGAGACGAGATATAGCGGGAATTGATCATTCCCATTGGTTTAAACGGCTTCAAGTGACAATTTAGAAGTTGACCGAATCGTTAATTTCAGACCAAATGACTGCCCGTTTTTCGAATGACTCGATATCTGTCACGTGACGCCGTTTAAACCAACGGGATTCGTCAGTTCCCGCTATCTCGTCTCAACTCGTCCCGTCCAAAAGAGCAGAATCAGCTCCTAGCAGGCTGATTCTCCCTATTTCACGAGACGAGACGAGATAGCAAGAAACGATGAATCCCATTGGTTTAAATGGCGTCACGTGACAGATTTGAAGTCATTCGACAGCTGCAGGCAACGGTTGCGAGTCATGAATTTGGAGAAGAATGACTCGGATCCCGTCGATTTGCCGCGGCCGTTGCCTGCAGCCGTTGAATGACTTCAAATCTGTCACGTGACGCCATTTAAACCAATGGGATTCATCGTTTTTTGTTATCTCGTCTCATCTCGTGAAATAGGGAGAATCAGCCTGCAGGTACAGTGTCATTTTGGTCTGATCAGTGAGGGGTAAAAGAAGTGGGGACATACGATGACCACGCAATGAAGCTCTTGCAAGGTTTTGATGTAGACAAATGGCCATTCAATTCTGATGTAAAATGCAGCGAAAATAACGATGAGACCATTAAAAAAGTCTAGAACTCACTCCTCGCAGAGAAAACTTAACTTGAATTTCGGTTGATCACTCTTGTATGTATGCACCAACCTTGGATTCGGACCCTAAACAAAAGAACAGGACATGCGAAATCATCTTCCTCGTTTACAACGCAAACGTAGAACATTTCTGTAGTTATCATCGTGCTCCTAGTGACAAAATGTGTATAAATAGACCTTTAATTCCTTCAAATTTACTTTTTGAGAGCAAATTCATTAATCTCATTGTTCAAATTCGTAGGTTATGTTCTTTTGTTTGGGGTCCGAATCCGAGGTTGTAAGGGTGGTCACCCGAAATTTCAAGTTAAGTTTTCTCTGCGAGGAGTGAGTTTTAGACTTTTTTAATGGTCTCATCGTTATTTTCGCTGCATTTTACATCAGAATTGAATGGCCATTTGTCTACATCAAAACCTTGCAAGAGCTTCATTGCGTGGTCATCGTATGTCCCCACTTCTTTTACCCCTCACTGATCAGACCAAAATGACACTGTACCTGCAGGCTGATTCTCCCTATTTCACGAGATGAGACGAGATAACAAAAAACGATGAATCCAATTGGTTTAAATGGCGTCACGTGACAGATTTGAAGTCATTCAACGGCTGCAGGCAACGGCCGCGGCGAATCGACGGGATCCGAGTCATTCTTCTCCAAATTCATGACTCGCAACCGTTGCCTGCAGCTGTCGAATGACTTCAAATCTGTCACGTGACGCCATTTAAACCAATGGGATTCATCGTTTCTCAGCATTCTACATTGAAATTGATACTCCATTTGCCTACAAAACCGTGCAAGAGCTCCATTTCGGCGCACACCTCTAGATACAGGGTGGTCCGAAAGTCCCGGGACGGCTTCATAACTTTTGAACGGCTGCAGATAAAAAAAACCAAACTTGGGGATGTTTATAACTTAATAGGAACTACTTTTTGGCGTATCCGAAAATTCCGGGGGGCACCCGTAAAGGGGGGTTTCGCCCCCCAACTCAAAATTGTCGAATGGCAACCCCCATCTTGTGATACCTTGTTTGAAAGGGCATAAAATTCTAATACTTTTGGCGTAAACCGGAGGTCGATATCGTTTTTCGTCTTTGATATATCGATAGTCAAAGTTCGATTTCGACCCATTTTCAAAAAATCAGAACTCCCATTTGAAAAGTCGGACTTTAGAAAACTAGGAGTCAAAAATACTCTAAAAAGCAAGTACTTTTCAGAAAAAACTACGATTTTGATATTTGTCTAGTCTTAAAGCCCCCCAAAATTATTTAAAAAAATGACCCCTCAGGGGGGCTATCTCAAAAATTCTGAGCCACGACCCCTATCGAGTGATACATCGCTTGAAAGAGCACACAAAACTGAGCATTTTGGCGCAAATCGCAGGTCGATATCGTTTTTGGTTTTCGATATATCGAACGAAAAAGTTGGATTTTTACTCATTGGCAAGTTTCGATGTACCTAAAACCAAAAACGATATCGACCTGCGGTTTGCGCCAAAATGCTCAGTTTTGTGTGCTCTTTCAAGCGATGTATCACTCGATAGGGGTCGTGGCTCAGAATTTTTGAGATAGCCCCCCTGAGGGGTCATTTTTTTAAATAATTTTGGGGGCTTTAAGACTAGACAAATGTCAAAATCGTAGTTTTTTTCTGAAAAGTACTTGCTTTTTAGAGTATTTTTGACTCGTAGTTTTCTAAAGTCCGACTTTTCAAATGGGAGTTCTGATTTTTTGAAAATGGGTCGAAATCGAACTTTGACTATCGATATATCAAAGACGAAAAACGATATCGACCTCCGGTTTACGCCAAAAGTCTTAGAATTTTATGCCCTTTCAAACAAGGTATCACAAGATGGGGGTTGCCATTCAACAATTTTGAGTTGGGGGGCGAAACCCCCCTTTACAGGTGCCCCCCGGAATTTTCGGATACGCCAAAAAGTAGTTCCTATTAAGTTATAAACATCCCCCAAGTTTGGTTTTTTTATCTGCAGCTGTTCAAAAGTTATGAAGCCGTCCCGGGACTTTCGGACCACCCTGTATATATTCGATTAAATACGCATCTCGGTTGGTCTCGCAATTTGATCGTGAAACCGTGTCTTACTTTTATGCATGCGCCTTCATTTCTCAAGGTAGACTAAAACGCTACAGTCGCGCATGAATAGTTAACTATTTCCCAACACACCATTGTGACACAAACTATAACGCGATTCGTTTCAAATATCCATCCCGAAATCTCACGCAGAGTTTGACCGCGATTTAAACCGCGGGTCTTACTTTTATGGATGTGCCTTCATTTTGTAGGGTGGACTAAAACGGTACAATCGCGTACGAATAAAGAACTTGTAAACATACAGAGGACGGTACCCGGATTTCTTCGACTGATAGAAAACGTGTCTTACTGTTATGGATGCGCCTTCATTTTCTAAGGTAGGCTAAAATGGTACAAACGCGTACGAATAGTTATCTTCTTATTATTTTGAACAGCGTTAGCGCAACGCTATTCGATTCAAGAGGCCGTCGATGTAATCTTACGGGACTCATGGAAAGAGACCCATGGATCTATTCTGCCCCAACAGCTCAAAAGGGACGCGATTAAGATTTTTCAAAGTTTATGGAAAGGACCCGTGAAAGTAGAAATGAACGCCGGCAGAAAAATTGTCAGGGAGGGCAACATTTTTGAAAGGAAGGTTTTTTTTTTTTTTTTTTGGAAGCTCTAGGGGACATCGCCCAGTGATATGCAGGTCTGGGGGACCTCCCTCCCTTCCCTCTCTTAAAAGAAAAAAATGGCTTTCTAATGGTACAATTTTAAGCTATAGTAGATGTATCAGTCAGCAATGGGGCTCTTGCAAACTTTTGCTGTGAGCAAATGAATAGTTCAATCCGATGGAAATACCAGCGAAAATTACGAAAATCACCCTAAGAAAGTCTAAAAAGCAGTAATAAACTCACATAACTGCTTTAACGGCAAGATTGTAATGGCGGTTCAACGCAGGTATCATGGTAGACTCCTGTCTAATTTGTCACTTTCTCTACGGAAACACAGAGATATGTCTCAATTTAGATGGGAATCTCCCATGATACCTGCGTCTCTCCGCCATTAAGCCCGATTCTGAGAGTGAATTTCTTGATTTTTTAGCGTACTCATCGTCATTTTTACACGGTTTTATGTAAGAATCAACCCTTCAATCACCTGTAGTAAAAGTTTGCAAAAGCCCCAATTTTTCAAGATATGATATCTTTGTAATTATGAATAAAACGACAATAGATGATAATTGATTGTAAAAAATACTTAGTAAGATAAGAAATGCTTACTACAACTATTGCTTACAAAAAATTATTGAACATTTTAAAGTAAACCAATGATAAATTTTATCAACTCTTACTCCTTTGATTATTATTTTATCTTCTTTTGTTCCTTTCATTTATTATCACAAAGTTTTGATTGTTCTGAATTCCATGGAGCGTTCCCCCCCCCCCCCCCCTGCGGGTATTAATGAATTTATAAGACCAATTTTACGGGGGGGGGCTGTATTAAATGCTTCAGTCAATTTAATGGGTCCTTTAAAAAATTATGCTGTAAATACAATTTTTGAGCAGCTAAAACGAGACCTTTAATTTGAGGTATGATGGGCTTAAAAGAAAAGGGTATACATATATGGGCACGACCGCAAATGCAGAATATACAATAATGGGGCTATTGCACACTTTTGCTATAAGCGATCTAATAGTCGATTATGGCGTAGAATCCTCAAGAAATAAAGATGGCGGCACTAAAAACTTCCAAAATCCACTCCTAAACTCAATAAATGCAGTTATTTGCGCGAGCGTAATGGTGGCCGAAGGCACTAACAATGGGAGATTCCTATCTTAATTTCGTCACTCTTTCTATGTTGACAAGGATGATTCACAGAGTAAATAGTCATCAGAGTGATGATCCACATCCGATGAATGGTGCCGCAACACCTAGTGACACCGGTGTCAAATGAAAGTATAGTCTCTTATTGGTCACTTCTTGATGGAGTTTCAGAATTGTTAGATGGGAATCTCCCATTGTTAGTGCCTTCGGCCACCATTACGCTCGCGCAAATAACTGCGTTTATTGAGTTTAGGAGTGGATTTTGGAAGTTATTAGTGCCGCCATCGTTATTTTTTGAGGTTTTTACGCCATAATCGACTATTAAATAGCTTATAGCAAAAGTGTGCAATAGCCCCATTAATACACCCGGGTCCCCCCGGGACATCCCGGAGGAGGGCAAACGTAAAAGGCCTCATAGAGACTGTAACCTCTTTGCTAGAGTCCCTATATACTACGAGAGTTGCGCCATTGCTGAATCCATTTCTGATTGGCTCTCAGATTTAGGCTGTCAAGAAAGCCTCAAGAGGCAAATGCAAATGGCGGAGGGTTTGTTTACTTCTCGCGAACTCGCTTTCATTACACATTTGAAGTAACAGTGACCGCGGTAATTATTGTGAATTTTTCCTCTGCTTGAATGTTATTTTGGAAAACATTATCTCTTTCAATAACGACTGTTATTGTCGAGAATCTGAACCTAACCTACAAGAGATAGCGAAATAGTGGCAACAGCGCGGAGGCAAATGGCCATCCGCCATTTGCAATTTGCCTCTTGGGGGCTCCAGTGATCCGCTTTTTCTTCTTCATTTTGAGAGTCTTGTCGCAACTCTCATAGTATATAGGGACTCTACTCTTTGCAAGTCTTCGTAACGAGGTACTACTCTTGCGCCTTCAATTCGCGGTTTATGCAAAACCAGTCCCGTCACGTAGGAATAGTTATCTCATAACAACTCCATTTATTTCCGGCGCTTTTGAGAGCAAGAGCATGCTTTGGGACCGAACATTATTTGGTCCCAGAGCTTTGCGCGTCTTTATAATTTACTTGTCACCTAGTACGAAAAATAAAAAATTAATTAATTATTTTTATTTTTTTCATTTTTTATTTTTTATTTTATTTTTTAAATTCATTTTATTTATTGAAGTGATAACCTGTGTCGGGTGCTTATTCGTAAATCAAGTTACTTATACGGAGTGTATCAGAAACATACGTCGTCCTTGTAACCACGTTTTCTAGAGATCAAAATAATGCTTTTTTCCCCCTATGAACATGTGTCCAAAAATGCCCCCTTTTGACCCCCCCCAGTTTTAAAAAAAATGTCTAGTTTTTTTTGGAATACTGGCTACCATATTAAGAACCAAACGTCATGAAAATTGATGTCTCGAGGTAATTTTACGTGCAGAATCCAGAATCCATCTATGACCCCAAAAAATTAAGAAATTAAGCCTGACTGTTAATTTCAGGCAATATTGTATCTGTAAAGCGGCACAAATTTTCAATCCGTAACACGAAATTTGTGCCGTTAAAGGTATACAAGATTGCCTAAAAAGTACAGTCAGACGCAATTTCTGAATTTCTGTGGAGGTCATTCAATAGATTCTACACGTAAAAATACCTAGGGACCCAATATATGTATGTGACATTTGGTTTATAATGGTGGTCGCCAGTGGCGTATTTAGGGGGGGGGGGGGTCAGGGGGATCCCCCCCCCCCCCCCCCCGAGCCCAATAGTATATGGAAATATCATGAAAAAGAGTCAAGACATAGAAAGGAGAGTAAATTTTGAAAGGGACGCGAAATTTATTTTTATACAACAACAAGATAATAAACAATTTTTGATAAATATTGGCAACCCAGCGGCATTTTCTAAAATTCATTCGGTAAAATATTCACGCTACTTATAGTTAAAACGATACGGCACGTTATTACTTACGGGGACAAGCCTCATAAAAAAAAAAAAAAAAAAAAAGAAGTTATTGGTTTTTAAGGTGACCAGAAGGGGGGGGGGGGTGTCATTCTAAGGTAAAAAACGGAAGTCATCGATTTTTTTTTAACATCGTGAAATCTGATCCCTCCCAGAGCAAAAGAGTAGTTACGCCACTGGTGGTCGCTGTTCCAAAAAAACTATCCATTGTTTAAAACTTTGGGGGCTGCGTAGCCCAAAAGGAAGCATTTATGGACACGTGTTTATAGGCAACAAAAGTCATAGTTTGATCTTTAGAGTTTTCTGCAAGGACTACATATGTTTCTGAGACACCCTGTATACGCACTTAATCATCACAGTTTTATTGGGCCGGTTTTAGTTTTTGTTTTGTAATTTGATACAAATCGTTGCTCGACGACAAGAAAAACGCTTATCGGGCTATTTGAATATCGCGCTATTGCTCCTTTAAAAAAAAAAAAAAAAAAAAAAAAAATGGCGCTCATTTCCGTGTTTCATGCATGCGATACTAGCGATCCAAGGCTCTATGGCCATATACGTAACTACCATAGAAACACTTCTCCTCCCTCCACCCTTCTCCACACTTTTCCGCCCCCACCTCTTCGCATCCCAATCAACAATCTTGGTATTTACGGAGTGCATTTCATTATTTATTTCTTTTGTTTGATAAGCGAGTGCAGTGTTGTCTGGTGACTTTTCATTTTGTAGACATTTCGCGTGTGATGATTATTTCTTCAAATTCCCCCGTTTAGTTAGCCGTGCTTTTAAGTTCATATCAAAATCTTTTATCGTTTCTGTTTAAAATTGTTTTCATTTATATACACAATCAAATAGCAGGTTTATTCTTGTTCTGGAAGAAGAAGAAGTTCAGCTTTCGTGGTTACTCGTAAACGTTTAAAGTCAATAATCTTAACCATTCAATTCATCAATTTTGTTATTTTAAAATCCCTCCAGCCAGCCTTATGTTTTATCTTGATCCGTACGATCTGTAAGTCTTGGCCATGACTATTCTCTCCAAGAAGAAAGCTCACTCCTCATCTGAAGAAAATGCAGATCAGAATTCTCATCTTGGCAGTTCCATAGTTTTGAAGCCTATTGACGGTCATTCACAAGTAAGTGAAATTTTCCATGTCTGAAGTTCAAAGCATGGATCATCTTCTCTCCACTGAGCAAAACAGATCGTTTTTGAATCAAAGACATGTTGTATCCACTCTCAGCTGAATTTTTCCAGGGGGTGTTGCCCGAATGTAGGTTAAGGCACTAGGGTCCCCACTTTTACTCATGTGCTTCTTACACTCTGGTGTCATCTTCTTCACAGATTCACGCTCATAGCGTTTACTTTCTCATCAATGATTAACTTTTCACTCTACCAAATGTACTGGACACTCTTCTCTAAAACATCATGGAATTCACTTAAAAATTCCATACACCATGAAAAGTCTGGAACGGCCCGGAGTTAATGAAGATGGTTACCTGAGCAATTATCTATTTTTTCCTTTTCCTCAGAATTAACCATTGAAGTTTGAAGATAACATCAGATGCACTCTTTTACTGGCATAACAGTGATTTTTGACGCATTCTCAAAGGATAAAATCATTATTCCTGATGGTGCCTCCTTTTGTTTTCAAGTTCCCGAGTGGGAAGGGGATTGTCTTGATAATCAAGTGACAAACTTTGCTTTAGGTGTAAACGATCATGTTTAACTGCACCATTTTAATCGGAGCGTTTCTAATTATTGAGCCAATAATAGTGAGATACTTGTGCAGCAACAAAATCTAGTAGTTTTGGAACATGTCTAACATCAAAATCGAAGAACATGTGTGAGATTTGAACTTCTGACTGCAAATTGAATTCAGGGTGGTACACTAACCTTATGTGCCACCTCTTATTCGTGGCGGATCCCAAAATTAGTTTATTAGCCAACCCCTCAGCGCGAACTTCCACCGAAAGGCGTCGGGCCATTCAAACTACTTTTTGGCCACGGTTGAACCAGATTGCACATACCTCCCAAACAAATAACTACAAAAACGATCAGCAAAAGTAGTTAACATCAGCAAGGATTCAACGTGGTTCAACGTTTGTTAAAGAATCTACTCTCAAAACTATAGTTTATCTGTGACTTACTGTGAATACAATTACTTATAAGTATAGTTGTAACATTTTTATGAAGGCATTCAATACATCATGAGCATGGACCAAAGATAATGTATACTAGAGACTATTTACCTCTCATCTTGTCCTTATTAAAATCTAGTGGGCACCTCTTTCTTCGGGGTTGCAACACAGCAAGGACCTGGCCCAGGGGCGTGCCGAGGGGGGGGCATGTGGGTACCCTTGCCCCGGGCGGCATTCAGGGGGGCGGCAAAATCAGGGTGAACAACCAAAAAAAAAGGGGGGGTTATCAAATTTCAAAATGAATTGCAGAGGGCGCAAAATCAGTGTGTAACAAGCAAGAAAAAAAAAAAAAGGGTCATCAAATTTATAATTTTGTTTGCGGAGGGCGGCAAGATTGCATTCTTGCCCCCCTCTCTGAAAACCACGGCACGCCCCTAACCCGGCCCCTACACTAGATGTTGAGCGAAGATATTGTCGGTTATTTTTAGGGATCTGTTCATGCTTAAATTGTTTGATCAATCAGGCAGTTTGGCAACGTGACTCTACGAATTACAAAATAAATGCGGATAGTTCGCTTTTTTGTTTGTTGATGACAAAACTGATTCCCACCCTTTGATGTTTGATGAAGATATTCGAAGGACAACAGCTGTTGTTGGTTACCTGTTATTTGCAGTCAATTTTGGCTCAATGATTTCTCTGTTCGATCAAACTATTTGAACATGCACAAAGGCCTAATGGGAGCATTGGGAGCAAGATATCAGTGTTTTTGCGGTTGATGTAGGGGTAGGATGTTGTTCCCCATGTTATTTTGTCGAGTCCTTGAGAAGGAAGCTTTTCAATGTGCTTATGGCTAGTTTGTGGTCTCTCGTAAACATTGTTTCTGTGATAGAGTCTATCACATTATGGTCTGAATAGATTAACTTCTTACCAACTTCTGAAGGAAAGCTGAAAGAGTGCCGGCTTGAAAACTATTGGATGCCTTTTAGGCAATGAATCCTCAAATGGATTAATTCAAAGCCCCAAAACTTTCATGGAGTCTTAAAAACTTTTTTTTTTTTTTTCTCAAAGTCCAAAAGTATTTTGCAGTCAGTAGGAGCAATCAAAGAGCTATACCTTCCTGGATCTCAGGAGCTAATCACATCCGTTGATTTCGATGTTGATAAATATTTTGCCAATCATGTTCAGACATTTTTTGGTGTGACATTCATTGTAGAGGCTTTTATTTTTTGGATTCATCAAAGTTTTTCCAATGGTTTTGCTCCATTTATCTTCTGTGAGTAGTACGTGTTCTTACTTACTCCAGCCATGAACATTGTTTACAACCCTCTGTTAGTATGATGCAATGTGTTTTATATGGATCTACAAGTTTAACCATGAAAGTGTTCATTATTAAGCTTTTGTATGCTACCACTCAGTTTTTTACTCCCTTTTAGATTTTAGAATCGTGTTCTCGAGATGATCGGAATTCTCTGAAGGTAGAACATGGTGGAAATCTCAGTTTACGCAGATCTAAATCATCCCCTAACAGGTAATTAAGACACACGATATATTCTTCATAATCATATTACTATCTCTCCCCATTAGAAATATTTCAAGCTATTTCTGTAGTAGCTCTGCGGGCACGACTTGAAATTCACGACTTTTGGGTAGACTGGATAAGAATGGAAAACGGTGATTGGTGGAGATGAGTCACGTGGTTGCCCAGTCTAATCAAAATACGGAATGGATTAGATAAGTTATCGGGTACTCCAAGACTGCCCGTCTGCTGGTCTGTTGTATTTCTTTCTGTTCGAGCTAAGAAAAGTTGCAAATCAAATCAGTCAAGTAACTTATTCGAACAACTCAATTAGCTAGCAAATATTCTTTTGTAACCAGCAAATTTCCTTGATCCTTGAAATTCTTGACTTTTGAAGAGACTGGATAAGAATGGAAAATGGTGATTGGTGGAGACGAGTCGCATAGCTGCCAAGTCTAATCAAAGTACAAAGTTTATCTAATTGCTTATCGGGCAGTGTATCGGAAAGTTTGGAATTTCAAGGATTGTGTCTAGAATAAAATCTGGTAAAGAACAAATGATATTTTTCGAGTTGTGGTAAAACGAGCAGAGCTTCAGTTATCTGAGAAACATTACATAGCTGACCGTAATTTACAGTATTTCAACTCAAATAAATTATTTGTGGATTTGGATTATTCACGAGTCTATTAATGATTGTTAACTGGAGCTTGCCTCTTTAGATTGGTGGAACAAAACTCCAAAAACAATGATCATAGTCTCTAGTTCTTATCTTCTGCCTGCTGGTAAGGATTAAATATTTACTTTACATATATCATGGCTCAGGGAACAAAGTTTCCTCTGAAATATTCTAAGTCTATTCCAAGTAGCAGCATTTTTGTCATGAATATTGAAACATCTGAATGGAAGGGTCAAGATATTGGTCTATATTTGTGCTTTAAAAGTAATCGTCAAAGTATCCTCTTAAATTTCAGAGAGTGCAAAGAAGAACATGCTGAATTTTCGTACGATAGTAATGACTGTGAGCATTGTTTAAAGAAGCGAAGATGGAAAGCAAGGTGTGTATTTGTTCATTTTTCTTCTCTGCTCTTAAAACTTCAACTTTAAGGATGAAGACTTGAATTTTTTTTTTCTCAAATTGCTTTATTTATTGCAAAAAAAAAAAATTAACTATTTGGTTGAAGCCAGATCAGCGTAAAACTGAGGTTATGCAGCAACAGCCTCCAAACATTTAAAGTCAGTTTAACAGCAACTATTATTATGAACTTAAAAATTTAAATTTCACCTCTTTATTCTCAAGTCTTGCTTGCATCTTACGGGAAAGTCTTACAATATTGATTCCTGTAATCATCCAGAACTTTGTACTTCCTAATATTTTAATTCATTTTTGTTATCCCTGATATATTCTGAAAACGGTTGTAAATTTTGTTGCTAAATTGGATGTAATTTAAATTGATTATTTTCGTGGATGTCAAATTATTAATGAGCTATTAGAAACATTCCCAACTGAGAAAATTACCTTGAGGGTACCCTCTTTCTGGTCCAATCCTGGATACCGCAATACTCAAGCTCACTGACACAACACCTACAATTTTATTTATTTGATTTTTAATCTTTGAATGTTTTTTTCTGTCTTGCAGACGTGCTGATGAGGATGATCATCGATACACGTCCTCAGATTGCGATTGCTCCGATTGTAGCTATCGGCTCACCAAAAGGAGACGTCGAGTAGCGTAAGTATTATTAATATTTTATATTAATAATAAATATTTTATTTAATTTCTTTTAAATTCATTTTTATCTTTCAGATCTTATCAGTATATTTCTGCTTGACTGCGCAGAATCTCAATTTATTACCAGAGATAAATAGAAACAATGCACCATCCAAGAAAACGTTTGGCAGATTGGGCTCCATTCAGCGCTTGGGCGTGATCATGCGTTGAAATGTCATGTGATCCCTGTTGTAGTCAATTTTAACCCGTTTTTCTGTTTTTTCTACTGTTTTTTTTTATTTCACAAGTTCTGTTCCATTGAGATTTCACCGATAATTATGTTTACATGTAGGTTAAGCCGTACCGGTAACAAGCATAGCTTAGATGGTAGCAAACATACAGTCTCAGCGACTGTAGTCAGCGGTGCAACAGAGGCGGGTCCATCGCAAAATAGTTATGATGGCTATAATAGTGAGGATGAATACGATCCACTCAAAGGTGCCGAAATGGACTGGGCAGAGGTAAGATTCCATCTTTTAATTCTAGCAAATTCTGAATCCCGGAGCTTTCGGACCCTGTCAGAAGGGTTGTAGACCAGGGTATTGGACAGCAGTGAAAATCGGTTTTAGTTCCGTTCTCAGTACCTACATAATTTATGTAAAAGTCAGTTTGCAGTTTGGTTCGTTTCGGGTTCTCACAGCCTTGAGGTTGGCTCCAACCCGGTTCACATACTCATGAATCGGTTCGGAGCAGTTCGATTCATAAACATTTCCTTGAAGAATGAAAGAGAAAAACAGAAAAAAGAAGCTCAATTGCTTCAATATTTATTTAAATTGATTGAATCAACAACTTTATTCTTTATAGGCAGATAGTTTGCAAATGTGCGATACATAGATTGTGCAAAAGAAAGCTGAAACTTACAGTGCTTTATTCCTTTACACTTAGACAAGAAAACCTACCTTTTCAGTCAAAACTTTTTTTTTTTTTCAAATTGTTCGAACTGGTTTCAGAGCAAGTCTCTTTATTTTAGGCCACAGTACACTTCTTATTGGTTAAGGGTTCAAGGTTCAGAAAATCAGTGGTTCAGAGTGGTTTTCGGTTCAGTTCTGTCCAATGCCCTGTTGTAGACCACCCACCAAGAAATCATTGACCTCAGTAGCGCCATTTGAGGGAGGACAAAGGGGGTAATTGCCTCCCCTAAGGATTTCAGGTCTACCCAACAAAATTGTAAAAACAGACAAGCCTTATTAAAAAGAAGGCTTAAATTTTCGGAATATCAGCAAGAATAAGGCAAAGAGCATTTAGATTAGTGGCAATTTTTACTACATTGCTGACTAATTTTGCAACCAAGGCTCAGACATCGGAGCAAATTAAGGTATGGAAATAAAAAAATGTATTACTTGTTTTGACCTCCCCCCCCCCCCCCCCCCCCAGTAAATTGCTGAAATGGCGCCACTGTTCCTTTGTAAAAAACTGCAAAAAAACAAAAAACCGCTCTCAGTTGTCAATTCATTCTCATGCACTGCTTGGGTTCATTCACTCCAAGAACATTCTTTTAGTTATCAACAGTAAAACTTATCTCTTTTCTTTAAACCCTTCCATCAATATTATTATCTTTAATGAGTTTGCCTCATATGCCAGCAATATACATCTTTCTTCTTTTTTTTTTAAAAATCTAGGGCCTTTTACGTGCGACAATGCGGGATCTTGAAATTAGGGACTAACATAGCTAAAATTTTGTGCGGTTCATTGTTTGAGCGAAGAATGTTTTGCTGTATTTTATTTTTGGTCAGTTTTCTGAAAAGTTATCTTTAATCTTCTTGTTTCCTTATTTCAGCGTGATCTTATGTTTGAGAAACTTATAATGAGAAAAAGAGGACTGGGAGTGAAAAAAATGGGCGAAGATGGAGCTTGTATGTTCCGCGCTGTAGCGGATCAAATTTATGGTGATCAAGAACTACACCGATTAATTAGAAATCAGTGCATGGACTTCATCGAAGCTAACTCAGATTATTATTCGCAATATTTAACTGAAAATTTCACTAGTTATATAAACCGGAAAAGATTAGATTATACCCATGGTAATCATATCGAATTGCAAGCAATAAGTGAGCTATACAATAGAAAAATTGAAGTCTACAGCTATAGCCATGGTGAGATAAACTTCATTTCTTTTTTTATTTTTACATTTTTACTAGAATTTTCTTTTACGTGTTATTTTCCTCATAATGTCTAAATTTTAGTGAGTTTTTAGTGCTCTTTAAGTACCAGGAAATAAAAATAAAAATTAATGACCGAAATGCACACATTCCTGTAATAATTGAATAACTCTTGTGTGAAAATGTGGAATCAAACAAAGAACATTTTGCACCCCTGAATCAGCCCAAAAGGGTCTTGTACAACCACCAGTCACCCTTATTTATATGTCATACCCCTTCCCTCTTTTCCCAATCTGATTTCAGTCTGATTTACTCTGTCCTCAAAACATGCATGTTTGGATCAAGGAGCTGTAACTAAGTAGGGGTTATGCCATGTCATGACTCCTATCCCGAAGTGAGGCAGCATGGACGATTCATTTTTTGTTTGTTTGCCTCTTATTATTTAACCTTAAATTGTAAATTGTAATTAATTCAGTGGGGTTTGGTTTTAAACCAAAGTGCAAGTGTTTTAGAGAGGCTCTCTGGACACAGAATTCTAATACAATTATTCAGATGAGAAAATTTTGCTTCTTTCCATTGTGTGTCAGTTCCTTTATCATGCAAGTCCTTTCAAAAGAACCGTTTATATTAATTTCTGTGTCTGGTAGGCTGCTCTAAAATTCTTGCAATTTTGTTTAAAACCAGTTTCATTTGGATATTTCACAGCTTTTTTTTTTTCAACTTAATTGGTTACAAAATAAGAAGTAAACCACCTAACCAAGCACGTGTAAACATGTCCTTAAGAGATTTCCACCGTGGTTGCCTCATTAAAGCCTCTAAAGCACGTCCCACAAATTGGCTCTATAGTTATAACTCGTTGGTTTGGATCCTTTGATTAATGTGATATTTTCTGTCTTTGTTTTAGAACCTGTGCATACATTTACAACTAAAGCTGAAATGAATTTGGAGTCAATAAGACTTTCGTACCAGCGCGGAAATCATTACAATAGTCTTGTTGACCCTCGTAAACCACCTATAAGTGCTTTACCTACCTTCACCCCTCCCATTATCTCCAACAGAAATTTAGTCACTGTGGAAAATCAACCCGCTGACACCCAGCTAGAGCAAGTAAGTTGAAATTTCCCTCGTACCATTTTAATTTCTAATAAAGAATGTGTGTCATTTCTCTTTTAACTTTTTTGTTCATTGGTTCATTCATAATTTTATTATTTTTAACCGGTATGAAAAATGGAAGAACGAGAGGTCAACATGCTCATTTGATATCATCTGCTCATTAAATTATTGAGCTGAACGGATATCCTCACTTCGACAGTAGAAGTTATTACTAGGCGCTTACCATTAACCATGGTCTCTCTAAAAGATATTGACAGAATCAGAAGCATCTTGGATAATTTGAAAGAAAGATAAAAGAACCTAAATAGTTTTCTGTGCTACAATTTGTTTTTCCTCTTCTCAATGCTGGTAAAGGAAGGAAAAAATTTCTACTGCACCAAAGTCAAATTATTGTAATAGAGGGGTGCCTCAACGGTAGCAAGTGGCTCACTTGTGTGTTATACCTTAAAGGGGACGTACACCCTAAAAATCGTAGTTGAGTTAAGCACGGGAATCGATAGACGATTTTGAGACTTGAACGATGGTAAAATCCGTTACTCGAAATTCGACTTTGTTGCGAAGATACAGCCGCCGAAAGATCCGGCGTTGACGTCATCTGCTCCAACCGCACGATGCGGTACCGTTGCGCTTAATGGGAAACCCAGCGCCCGCAGCGTTCCCCCTCAGTTTATGAGGTTATCGGCACTCCCACATAAAAATTACTAAGGACCAAAATTGAAGAACAGAAAATTTCCTTTCCAACTGTGTATTTATTTTTTCTTCAGGATTTTTTTTAACTGAGAAATGAACGAAAACGGCAAAACTGCGGACCTATTTCGAGCTTCTGACTTACCATCTTGAAATTCTCAATTCCCCGAGAATGATAGATTCTCAGCCAGAAAACTCATATTCGAAATTTTTATGGAATGAATCGATAGGAAATTTTGCGTTTTTTAACTTTACCTCTTATACTTTTCTACCAAAAATTGATTGGTATCAAAGAAAATAGGAAAAAACTACTCACGAAAGCATGTTATCAGCAATTTTATTGTTTTCATTCGCATTTTCCGGGCTAACGGCTTACCGTAGGCAAAAAACTTGAAGGACTGAATTCGAAGAATGTAAAATTTCCTACATGAATGGTCCATCAAAAGTTTTCATAGATAGACTTTGATTGGCTAAAAAGACGGTTCTTTGTGACCGCGGAAAGTCAGAAATTCAAACGGAGTCCGCAAAATTTTGCCGTTTTCGTCCATTTCTCAGTTAAAAAAAAACCTGAAGAAAAATAAATACACAGTTGGAATGGAAATTTTCTGTTCTTCAATTTTGGTCCTCAGTAATTTTTACGTGGAAGTGCCGATAACCTCACAAACTGAGGGGGAACGGTGCGGGCGCTGCGTTTCCCATTAAGCGCAATGGTACCGCATCGTGCGGTTAGAGCAGATGACGTCAGCGCCGGATCTTTCGACGGTTGCATCTTCGCAACGAAGTCGAATTTCACCATTAAGGCGCAACATTAAGGCCCTGGCGGCACAGTTTAAAATCAATTTGTTCAAATAAACAAATAAACTACGTTCATTACTCACTAGAAGGTACCCTTTGCGAGGCTTTAGAGGCCTCAAATCGCAGAAATTCAAAAGAAATGCCATACGAATGTCTTATGAGCAAAAATGCCAAAAATTACGTGATTTTGGAGTTTTTCAAGGATATCTAAAGGGGGGCTGGAGGCCCCAGATCAACGTTTTGATGGATTTGTGGTAACTCACTTGACCCTAAATGACTATTTAGAGGCTAAAAATGTGAAATTGATAAGAAGCAGTGCTACTTACACGTCATGTAATTTTACAAAAAAAATGTAAATTTTTACGAAAATCTGGCAACTTCGGAGCCGAGTCGGCAAGGGTTCCCGACATCGGAGGGGGCTCAAATTTTACAGGGGTGCTATTTAGGACCAAAGGAATGAGAAAAACCCCGGGGAGCAAAAATCCGAGACACTTGTTGCAAAACGGAACACCCTATTCTCCCTCCATCTTTTCCAAAAATTGGTCGGAAGCCTCAGCCTTTTTGGTACAAATTGAAGTTAATTTTCCTCAAAACAAGGTTTTGAACAAGTGCCTCTCATACCCCCACCGCCTTAATTTGTGTTTCTAAATGTGACCTCATTCTTTGTGTACAGCTCTCATTTTTTAACACCTGATTTTTAATATTACTCCTTTTTTATTTATTAATCTTTATTCATTTATTTATTTTCCAGGCCATGTTAGAAGATAAAATTTTAGCTACCGATTGGGAAGCAACCAATGAGGCCATTGAAGAACAAGTTGCGAAGGACAGTTACTTGCAATGGGTTCAAGATAATGAAAAACGAAGATCTGCCTTGGTAATTTGATTGTTTGTATTGATTCTTGAGGTTTGAATCTAATTAAACTAGTCTGGGGGCCGAAAGCAAATTTCCATATTGGAATCTGGGTTGAGTCGATGATTTGGAACTTAACACGCTTGTGAGTGGTGATGGAGGTGGACTTATGATAGAAGTCTTCTTAAATCACTGGATGATTCCTTGATCATCAAGTTCTGCATTGAAATTCGGCTTTATCTTTCAGAATCGAACCTATTGAATGACACCATCACCACCCTCAAAGATAGCACCCATTTGATCCAACTACAATTCGATTGTTTACAATCTGCCCCCTGCTAAGTATCAAGCAAAATAGTCATTGATGAATGAGTACCTTCCTTGTTGAATGAAGAAAAGTTATTAAAGCAATCTCAGGGACTTCAGAAATATTTGGCTAGAAGTTTGAAACAGTGAGAGAAAGGGTCATTTCTCACACAGCATACATTTGTGTTGTGACACTTCTCTCTCTCTCAGGCATGGTGTAAAAGTCTAGAAGACTTGCAGAGATATATTGGGATTAACTAGTTTTGCTGAAAATTGAGACACATCAGCAAACTCATAATTAACTCATCTAAAGAGTGTCTGAGTGCCTCAATTCATATCAATACTTATACACTAGTGACTCTTACGATCATTTTTTCTTTCCGCCCATTATTACTCACAAAATATCCTCATTCTGTCATTTCCAGCTTGCACCGTCATCAATTGGAAGCTCAACAGCTACTGCTCGAACGTATGGATCCTTAACTCCACCTCCGGCTGACGGAAAGTCACGAGATATTACTGCTTCCTCTAGTTCCAATGCATCTGGCTCTAGTCTTATCCCAGATAATTTACTCGGTAAAAGTCTTTTCTAATTTCATCAATACTCCGCTTTTACTCCATTCTAAGCAGGTTTAAAATTCTGGTCTTGATTCCTGTCAATATTGTCTTGGAATGAGCAGCAGAGAGCTGTCATTTTGGGAAAGCGAGAAATTGCATTTCTTCACAAATTTTTGGTAATCTTACAAGGGGAGGTCGCCGACTTGTCACCCTCGATTTTGTTCAAATTTCGCAGAGAGGTAGTTCATATGAAACTATTAGACCCGTGTTTCAGCGTTTCTTCCAATGGGCCCTTTAAAGCCCCGAAATTCAAAGTTGAAAATTTGACTTTTTGGGCCGATTTTCGTCTCTTTGCCAATTCTCACTCTTAAGTGCGGTTCTTTCCGCCACGTAATCATCGGAGCGGACGTGGCGTACTGGCAACGTGCTCGCCTTGCACCTGGTGAACCGAGGTTTGATCCTGGCCGCAGAGTACTACTTTTTGCACTGTTTTTCTTCCCCATTTCTTTCGTAAGATACTTTCCATCTTTAAGGTATCAGTTTGCATCGCAATTAACTGATAAGAATTCAGGACTTAAGTCATGCCAAATTTTAAAGATGAGACAGCGACACTGTCAGTATCAGGCCATTCGTGTCGTTACCACGTGTGCCGCGTATTTAACGATAGTTTTCGATTTTTTGTTCTTGGTTATGGAAACTAATGCGAACACACAGTTCAGTTCGTTTTTAGAATATTATAACCCACAAGATATTACGGACGCTTTTTTTTTGTACGAAAATATTCTACGCAATCAAAAGATTCTGATCGGTCAGAAAAGTTCGATCATTTCACGAAAGGGACAACTTTTAGGAGTGTCCAAAAAAATTTCCTAATTTTTTGATTATTATTAAATATTTTTAATAAATTAAGAAATGTTTTTGGACACTCCGCGCGAACGTTTGTCCTAAAAGTTGTCCCTTTCGTGAAATGATCGAACTTTTCTGACCGATCAGAATCTTTTGATTGCGTAGAATATTTTCGTACAAAAAAAAAGCGTCCGTAATATCTTGTGGGTTATAATATTCTAAAAACGAACTGAACTGTGTGTTCGCATTAGTTTCCATAACCAAGAACAAAAAATCGAAAACTATCGTTAAATACGCGGCACACGTGGTAACGACGCGAATGGCCTGATACTGACAGTGTCGCTGTCTCATCTTTAAAATTTGGCATGACTTAAGTCCTGAATTCTTATCAGTTAATTGCGATGCAAACTGATACCTTAAAGATGGAAAGTATCTTACGAAAGAAATGGGGAAGAAAAACAGTGCAAAAAGTAGTACTCTGCGGCCAGGATCGAACCTCGGTTCACCGGGTGCAAGGCGAGCACGTTGCCAGTACGCCACGTCCGCTCCGATGATTACGTGGCGGAAAGAACTGCACTTAAGAGCGAGAATTGGCAAAGAGACAAAAATCGGCCCAAAAAGTCGAATTTTCAACTTGGAATTTCGGGGCTTTAAAGGGCCCATTGGAAGAAACGCTGAAACACGGGTCTAATAGTTTCATATGAACTACCTCTCTGCGAAATTTGAACAAAATCGAGGGTGACAAGTCGGCGACCTCCCCTTGTTAGATTAGTGTTGACTTGTGAATTTTCAAGGTGAATCATGCAGGTAAAAAAAGGTCTGTACATGAGAAAGCAAGGGTTTTGCATCTTGTTTATGTTTCACTCAGGCATTAGCTTTGGTGGACCGAAGTTGGGTTTTCGTTTTCAAGCTGGTGTGAAATCTAACTTTGGCGGCCGTGTCAATGAGCGCAAGTGATATAAGCAACGTAAACGGTAGTATCGGCGTCTTTTCAGTGATTGCCGTCAGAATCTGTCCTTGTGAGAAAATTCCAAGTCTTAAGCTCAAATCTTATCAGAATTCAGGAAAGCCCTAAGCAGGAAGTTAGGTTATTGCATAATTGCAAGGTTCAGAATCTAAGAGATAGTCATTATTTAGTTATACTGAAGGATGATGATTTCCGGAATTCGAAAGTAAGGGTCATATCAAATACAAGACAATATTTCATTAAATTGAATCTTTAAAATCGAAAATGTTTAAAAATAGTCTGCACTAAAATTCATATGGTTCTATATTGGAAACCATTTATTGCTCCATACCCATCTAGGTTTCCTTTTAAAGCTTTCATTGGTCTCTTTCTACCGATTTATAACCTATTTTAAAGACTGACGTTAGTGCTTTGTTTTGATTGTTTCCAACAGGTTTGTATGACTGGGGAGACTCTGAAATTTTAGCTCAAGTTATGGCTGCCTCTCAGCAGGAATATATGGATAGTCTGAAAAAACACGCTACCAAAGATAATATTGAAGAAATGCAATGTAGTTCTAACTCTGATGGTCCATCTACATCTAGATAAAATCTAATGTGTTACCCTCTTTTTTCCTCTCCAATCAAAAGTTATTGTCATCTAATTTTGCTGCTCCGAAGTAAGAAAAGTGGTGTTCTTTTAACGGATGAAGCAAACGCACCACCAAATTGGATATTCACTCTGTTCTGTTTAATTTGAGATCATGGTAACACAAGCCATTTGGTGTTACCATTTAGTTATAAAAACTTTTCAGTTAAAACTCTGTTTGTAAATATTTTGCTTTATTAGATTATTTCCTCATGTCCATGGAAGGTAGACATTTTTCAGAACTTCTTAATGAAATATGTACTGTGTAAGTTATGTGATGCAAAATTATCTGAATTTGAACATCAGTTAATATTCTCACGATATTCCACTTATCACCCTGCAACAGAGTAGGAAAAATGATAACCAATTTTCCCTTTTTCGATTACTTTTCAAAAGTAATCAGGTGGGTTTTAGCGGCAATCAAGCATTCCGATTTTATGAAAACCAACGTCTTACGACGGAACAAATTATTGTTTATCTTGTTACTAATGATGGAGCTGGGATTCGGTCCACTGATTTCGAATCCGAATCCCGAATCTGATCAAGATTTTAAAAAGTTGCGTTAATACGTTTGCGTGCGTATCCTCCGTGTAAGGTAAAATAACCCACAGGTATGTTCCAGCAGTGCATTCAACTGAAAAACGGTCAAAATCCCAAAGCTCTACGACCGTGCACTGCCGAGATAATTGACGCTCGAAATATCCGTCCCTCTGAACCCTCTGAGAAAATTGCTTCGTTCAACAGTTTTTCTGATTGTGTTTTTCTACTCAGAATTCGCAAATCACTGCTTCCTAGAAACGACTCACTAGATAGCTCCTACTCCTCCCAAAAATGTTGACTCAAATGAGCCGACTACACTTGAGATATGATGGTAAATGAATAAGTCAATGAGTTACCAGATCAAAACTGTCTTTATAATCACTTTTTGATGATATACTTAATATAAATAATGTATGCTTTTTGATGATTTTATATAGACAGATAAGTAAATAGGAGGGGTTCTAAAATGACTTATTTGAAAAAGCTACAAATGAGGAAGATTGGCGGTGGCTCAGGATTCGGATTCGAAGATTCGGGTGTTTTAATTTAGGATTCGGATTCAGATTCGTCAAAAGTTTGGATTCAACCCATCACTGCTTTTGACATTAATCTTATTGAAATTGGCACACCTGATTACAGCTAAAATTCACCTGGATTACGTAATCAAAATTGATGTCTGGCCCAACTCTGCCCTGGAAGCAATAAGTACTGATCAATGCATCGCTAAAATCTGTGTCAGTATTAAGATTTTATGAAAAAAAAAAATTGAATTGCGAGACCCTTAAATTAGTAGGTACAGTCGGCGAATTAAATAATTTCAGTCGAATCCTTAAATTTTGACAAGTTAGTCCACCTGCAATGCTTCAATTCATTGTATTAAATATTGCAGGTTGCCTATCTGAACCAAAATCTAAGGAGTCAATTGACATTATTTAATTCGTTGACTGTTCAACACATTTGCTGAACAGCTTAAAAGCTGAAGCTAAAAATGTTATTTTCTGCGAATCACCTACTAAACGGTTGAAACAATCATGAATAAGGTGGAGGTAGTTCTGTTAGTTAAAAAATGAGACTTACTTTAGCCATTTCAGTAAATATGTCGAACAGCCCTCTGATATTTTAAAGAAAAAAAATTGGCGGTGTGGTTACCTTGCATTTGGTTCATGTAAATACTCGAAAAAGGTCAAACTGCGAATGTTCGCTGTGCTCTGCTTCAACTTGATATTTTACATGAGTATAAATGAACAATTGCAGTGTTGCCCTGTTGCACACAACGCTGCCGTAATCAGCACTTCAGCAGATTTTAGCGATTAATATCAATTCCTTGAGAAAAGAGCATTGTAGAATCTTGTAAAATAACCAAGAAAACATGTCATAATTTTCATTTATAGTGGAAGATCATTCCATAGAAATGTTTAGCTGAAATCTCATCTAAATGTTCAGAAAAATCAATAGTAGTCAGCTGTACTTATTTTCTTGCTCTCCCTCTAATCAGAAATTTTCTCCATAGAATATGGTCTCAAAATATTTGCATTTAAAGTCTATACAAGTATTCAGTGGCAAGTGTTTTTGAGAGTGGGACAATCACTATTCAAATCAATTTAAGATATTTTTCTTTGGTATTTTCCAATAGTTCAGAACACTTAGTTTTTTTTTTTTTTTTTTTTTTTTTTTTTTAAATTAATGGCAAAATGTGTATGCTACATGTTAGGGTGAGAAAAAGGTAAATGGTGAATGGAGAAGCAAGTCAGTGAATAATTTTTAGTCATTAATTTTTGGTTTAACTTTTTGTATGTCGATTCAAATGAGGAATTGAATGAGTCCAGGGACTCAGAGTGAGGTTCAAAGTTAAAATCGAATTTTGCGTCTTGTGTTAGGAATCCATGAAAAATGGGTGCTTCAAGGTCTGAAATATATTGATTAAAAACTAAATCCAAGTGTCCTCACTCAATCAGAATCTGATTTCAACGATTATCGGTCAAATCGTTGCCATGGGAGCTATTTAGGGATATCTCTATGGAAGCTTTGATTTCAATAATTCAAACTGTAACCTTTATAATCAATTTCTGATCGTGCGAGAACACTTTCAACTAGTTTTTGATCACAAAGTCACTGATGTAGGAGCATTTTTCATGGCTCTGTTGCGAAGGAAGCAAAATGCAATTCTAACCATGCCACTGAGTCCTTGGATGTGTTGTTTGATGATCCTTTTGAAGCTTGTCCTCTTTATAGAAGAAAAATAAGTGGAAAGGAGTCACACCATGTTTTATTTCCGATCACTTCTTCATACTATAGATAGGCACAGTGGGGGACGAAAAGAATGTCTGACGTGTCCCGAAAGTGGGCCACCCGCCACACTTATCTCAATAAAGTTAAGCATTGCAGGTTGCCTAACTCAAGGGTTGTCTGACATTCTTTTTATCCCCGACTGTACCTTAAGATTGGTAGATCTTTTTTTTCAATTTTGTTGTATAAGTTAGTGTTTTATCATTCAAAGCATGATGAGTGTTATCTTGTGGTGCAAGAATCTTGTTTCTTTTTTTTGTGGCCTCTATTCGAGATAATTAGCTAGTGCTGACCTCTTTGTAATTAATTATTGTGTACATTTCATTCTTACGTACTTCACTATGTAGTTGCGTGCTTTATGATGATTTCAAATCGCATCATTTTAGTTTCTTTATTTTTGTTTTACCCCTCTTTTTTCTGTAAGTAAAACCAAATAAGTTTAAAATGTTAAAACATCGTTATATTTTATTGAAGTTTATATATTTTGAAAATAAAATTTTAAAAATGAAAGAAAAAAAAGACAGTTTTGTTGAGGACTAAGAAGTGTTTCATTTTCCTTTCTTTTTGTTTTATTACTGTTTTCACTGAAAAAAACTGTATTTTTCAGTTGCATCTAATTTTGTGTGAATAAAATTACTTTGCATATTTTTTTCTTTAGAAGTTTCTTACGAGGATCTCTTCAACATTTGAGCAGGTACAAGCAAAGCCATTAGTCCTGCTTTGACGATTCGAAAAACCCGCTCTAAATGTAGCCGGAACCTCGCTCAGTCTTGAGAGAACAAAAGAAAAGAAAAATAATAGAGCATTAACTTTACGTGTAATGCGAGTTGCGTCGAATCGTTGACACAGGACAAGCAGAGCCATAATGCTTGTACTTTAGTATCTTTTAACTGTAGGGATCATTGATAGCTACTAGAACAGCAAATTTCTCTGGTAATAAATGATCATTGATCAATTACAAAATCGGACCGGATTATTATAACCTTAGTGTCATAGAACCACTCGTGTTCCTCAAATCTTTTAAAACCTGAGAGAAACGGAGCATTAGTTAAGGTGTAATCACCACAATGCCCAGTTTTAAATTAGTCATCTGGATCTATTGTGGACCAGAATCAGCAACTTGTTTGAATATTTACTAAGAATCAAGTAAACCAGCACTTGAGAGAAGTTTGAAGAAAATCTGTGCAAAATAATTCCCTTATAAGATCAAGAATACAGCCAGAAGTACTTAATTTTCCTTCATTGCTATTCATTAGCTTTAGCTGATCAGCAGTTTTAGATGTTCAAAACTTATGGTTTTATTTTCTCTTTGTATTGCAAGTTTTTTGGCTTTGACTTTCATTAACCTCTGTGACCTACTATAGTCTGTTCGTACTAACTTGAGACCTGAGCGGGCGATAAATGAATTTCGGAAAATAGAGAATGGCAACACTTCAATAGGTTGTCATGGCCTGAGAGTCGGGCAGCAGCCCTGTGACCTCGGCCGACTGACGAGGGTTAGCACTCTTACATTGCCACAGAAGGCAAATCTACCTGAATCTCTAGGTCTCAAGTTAGAACGAACAGACTATAAGGTGCGGGTAGTTTTATTCCTCACCAGTATTTTTGATATGAGATGAGAATATTCACCAAAAATTTTTTGGGGCTCCATTATTTAGACTGTAAAACAGAAATGTAGGAAGGAGATTGAAAATTGAAATGCTGTCTCATTAATTGTAACCTCTAATTTTTTAGCCCAAATGAGATCAAAGACTTTAGATTTTTAGAAGTTTATGTGAGAACATGGGGGGGGGGAGAGATTCTAACCAATCATATGGTAATCGTATTGCGTCAATGCCAATGTTATGATTGAGTGAACCTTTCCAATTCAATTAAGGTCAGGGGAATGCAAAAAAATGATGAAGAATTGCGTGAGACCTACACTGGCTCAAACTTATCAAAACAAGAGCTCCATCCAAAAAAGGGGCCTTTTGAGAAATCGTTAGCCATGAGATAGTAATGGCTTTAATCATTGACTCAAGACAATTCTTTGCAATCACCCTACAAAGGTGAAAGAAGTTTTGACTCTTAAAACCTATACTTTCCCCTCATGTTATCATCAGTGACCTGATGGAAATTTCAACCATCGAAAGATACAAGGATGAAATAAATCTTGCTTATGGATTTGGAAGACTATTTATTGACACAATTATGCTAAAATGTAAACGTTTTATACCACAGAATTTCCTTTTTTTTAACATTTTAAAACCTAGGAACACAGATAATTTTCTAGAAATATCCTCGCAGCAATTTCCAACTTTATTCTTAAGATAAATGGTACATTCTGATTAAAATACAAAAACCCGCTGTTTGACTGCTTCACTGCCTGAGTCAAGGAGCCAACTTTGAACTTCCTCGCAAAATCTTTTTGGGCCACAGATAAGATTTTGACTATTTTTCCTTGAAAGCACCTCAGAAGCAATGATATCTTTGGTAATTCTCTGGTTGATGATAATTTCATCATGTCTAAACAGCTGCTGAACTTCATTCCAGTTGCGTTCATTGGTCAAGTATATTTTAGCAGTTACATTCCAACTTCGACAGAAATTTTGAATTTGGAGCCGCAAAAAGATATTCTGAAAACATGCTACAGTAAACAAAAGCAACACTAGAGTCTCATCATTTTCATTCATAATTATGGATTTGATAATGCTTATCATGGGAGCTATACCAGTTCCAGCACATATCAAAGTCAAAGATGAGTAAGAATTAGGACAGTGCTCAAAACCTCCATATGGACCTCGGAAATATACTACATTGCCTGCACGGAGATCTTGCAAATGAGATGACATTTCACCATTGGTGTAGTGCTTGATTATCATTTGAAAACAGCAGTTCCTTTCTTCAGACGATAAACTAATGGGTGTGTAAGCTCTCGAAATGAATGATGGTTGATTCGAACTTTTAACACCATTATCTTCATCTAGTGACTTCCTATTAGGCCTGGTTGTTGGTGGACTATGGTTAGGATTTTGACCAAGGAATTTCCCGGTTGATGATGCTTCAATATCTATGGCGCAGACAGGTGTCTCGGACATTTTAGAGTGGGGAAGGCGCATAATGAAGTGCTGACTTGGTTTGTAATCTAAAAAACCTGGAACTATATCACAGTCAGTGGCACAAATTCCACTTTTTCCTCCATTTGATTGATTACAAGGTTGTATGACTGGTTGAAATGAGTAGAGAAACACATCTGTTGTTATTATTTCTTTCCGTACTACTTTGAAGGGTGAATACTTTAATTTAGATAGTAAATCCCTTCTGAGAGAAGTTCCTCCTTCTTCACAACATCCGCCTTGTCCAATTTTCTTTTCCCATTTTTTGAGTTCTGCTTCATAGACATCAAAAACACAAGGTGAACAACCTGAGCCACAACAGTCGGAAGGATCAGGCTTAACAGGTTTCATTACTAACCAAACAACTAAAGAAATAAAGGAAAAAAATTCATGAAACTTGCTGGAAACTGATACAAATGGAAGAAAAAGGACAAAGGCACGTCAAATGGAGTCTTGTATTTGACTGATCCTTGATGCGGCAAGTAACAAAAGGGTGAGCTTGATGATTGGTTAGTTATACTGAGAATTTTTTTCAGTAAAGAGGGATATACCTAGAAAAGAAGCAAAATGCAATGTAAGAGTTGGTAGTAATTGATCAACTGATATAGAGGTGACGGACTTAACAATAATTGAAACACACTCTCAAGGAGCACTGATACATTTCAATACATTTGGTCCATGCTTAGGTGCAAGAGAATTGCACAAAACGGGGTTGATTAAACAAACAAAGGTCCGAATTGCGATAAAAGAAAATTAAGTGAGTAAACGCAAGGATTCTTTTTTCTCTTTCTACTTACATGAGACGTAGATGAATTGATTACAATTGTTCCACTTAGAAGGATTTCATGAGCAGCGCCGTACTTACACATTTGCCGCCCATGGGCCATTTGACTATTTGCCGCCCCCATCCAAGCCCACGCCTGAAAGAAGGTCAGGGGCGCCCCCAGCTGCAGGGGTGCAAAATTTTCCAAAATGCCGGAGGTTTCACGCGATTCGGGACTTTTTCCTCACAGGATTTTCGAAAAATTTCCTCACAAAAATTTGGGAAGTGATAACTTTTTTTTTTTTTCTTATTTTGACATTTAAACACTGTGGGTACACAAATTTACCGATATTTTTGAAAATTTGAGACATTTTCTGAAAAAAAAACTTGTAGGTAGCCATAAAAAAAAAATTGACAAATTTCCTCACTTTCACGCGATCCACGTATTTCTCAATCGAGCAATTTTGCAACCCTCCCCAGCTGGGGAGGGTCTGGAGGTCCACCACCGGAAATTTTTGTGATTCTTACCTTCTTAAGGTGCAAAATTACGTGATTTTTAGAGAGATTTCCCAATATTTTTTACCCGAAATGACTTGGATTTTAGTTGTGATAACAACGCAGTTGTTTTCGGCAAGAAAATCAGAAACAAGCCTGAATTCAGATGAAACGCAAGGCTACGAAAGGATGCGCCGGCCGCTGGCACCGTCACAGAGCCGCGCGCCCTCGAGTCGCTACAGCAATTTAAAATTCTGAGTCTTTGCATATTCTTTACGCGTCTACCATCGTGTCAGCTGTTCCTCTTTTGAAGCTGCACTTGCGACAGCACTCATTTAAAAAAAAAAAATTGCCGTGAAAAATTTGCCGCCTCTAGAAATCTGCCACTCTGGGCCACAGCCCATGTTGCCTGTGCCTAAATCCGGCACTGTAATCATGAGTAATAAAGAAAATAATATAATTATTCTACTTACTTGATAATGATGTGGTGACTGTGGAGATGATTTGATTGTCTTGACAAGGACATGATAGAATAAAATTAATAAGTATAAAAAATAAGTAGGTATCATAAGAAAATTGGTTTTGAATTGGTTTTGATTTTTAATTTTTGATAAAGTGATAAGGGTTTGTTTGTAAATAAAGCCACATGACTAAACTGTAGTTCCAATAATTACCGCATCATTTTTGAGCGCTATCAACGGAGATGAAGACTTGATGAAGAAGAAGAAACTGCAAGAAGTTCAAAAGTTTTGTTTTCACTTTCAACAATTTCAATGTTCAAGTTGCAACTCGTGCAGCGGTGCAGCTTTCTTTTTTCCCCATGCCTTCGAAGTATGTGTGACACGTTTCCTTAGCTATCGTAGAATTCCTTTTAATTATGGTTGATAATTTAAGCATGTCTGATCTCAAAGTTAGTGAAAATAAAACCGACGATGCCGAAGACGATTTTGTGGATCCATGGAGCGTGACGAGTAAATCTCAAGCCGGCGTTGATTATGATAAATTAATTGGTAAGTTTCGTCTTTGCCATGCCATAACATGTATGGCAATAAAACAATTATGAGGAGGTGACCGAATGATATTGCCTTTAATCCGCTTGATTTTACTCCTTTGCATTCAAGAATTCTTTGGTTTGACTGGAGTAAAATGACTTTCTTCTGTCCGATGAAATTCATCCGAGGAACTAACCTCTTTTCAATTCGCTTTCAATCTGACTGAGCAAGCTATTGAGTCTTTCCCCGCAGATCAGCATATCAGGCTATCTCTCAATACTTTTTCTCATGACCTGATGATTGACAGCTGACTTTATTAAGGGCTATCTATAGGTATTTTGGGCCCCTAGACAAGTTCGGTCATCACATCTTTTTAACTGTCCCTCTAGAGTCCCTTGAGGAAAAAATGATTAGGAAGTACAGATATCTGCGGAACAAGTCTTCATCAGTGTTCTATCGAATGCTTTCTTGGAGGGATGGAGAAAGAGGGGATGACATGAACGTTTCCACCCCAGGACTGACTCCATGTGAGACGCAACACTACAGAGTGGAACTATTCACATGGGATCGGATAGCTCTTGATGCAACTCAAAAGCCTCTGCTAAACGCTGAAACGTGTCAGAGTTGAGAATTTTTTAACTTTGTGTGTTGCTGTTCAGCAGAGAGCCTGAGTCAAATCAGTTTGTCCCTTTTAAGCGCTTCGTACTTGCTCAAATGGATTTGATCAAACTGCAGAATTGCCAACCTGACATTTCTAAAATTTAAATATAACCTTAGCCAAAACACCTCCAAAACAGGTTTATTGGTTTTGTCAGAGACAAATAGAGACCCAGCACAAAGCTTGCGACAGGTGTCCACTTTTCTGGCTCAATTTTGGTCGGAACAACAGCCAACTATTGCCTACTGTTGACTGATGAGTGTGTGTTTTGCATTCGACAAGCAAAACCTGTTTCCGTTTCCGGGACGACTAACCAATCACAGCCTTTTGTTGAGCTTCACCATTCAACAGTAGGCAGTGTTTATCGTTGCAGCCGGTGACTCCCGAACAAAACTGTGACCGCTAAACTTGCTTCACTTTTCTAACACGGGAAGCATACTGTGTGCTGGGTCTCTATTTGTCTCTGGATTTTGTTGACTGTAGGTTGTTGAACAGATGAAACACTATCGTCATATAACTCTGCAGTTGTTTGACGAACTGAACATCAACAAAACATGCAACGTTTGGCTCACCTGTCGTTGGTGGTGGATTTTGGCTCATCCTTGGCTTGTTTGATGATCCTAATTTGATCGTGTATGAAGCGCTTTACCCTTGTCTTCACTGATGCGCAAGCACTTTATTTGATGCATGTCAATTGAATTGCTGGATGCCTATCAGCCGATCCGGGCGCTCTATGGGAGTGGCTTTGTCCTTCTTTCTTACACATCAGCACGCAATGCAACTGTAGGAAATGCAAGGAGTTGCATCTCATTATATTCAGGCTTAACGAGGGGACTTGTGGGCGAAGGAAAAGCCTTTAGAGAGTAGAGGAACTACAGGAATGGGCTAGAATACTGGCGAATAAAAAAAAAAAATCGAACAGTCCTTTGATAAACTCAACCTTCAATTTTGTTTGTGATACTCACTTCTTTGGCTGTTTTCAAATTGCATGAACAGGTACCCTAGGTATATCAAATGAGACCATTAAAAGGATTAATGTATATTTAAATCTGCATCTCATGTACCCGGATTGCAAGAATTTCAATAGTTAAACTTCTACGGTCTGGATTGTCTAGAGAAAATTCCAGAGACAAATAGAGTAGGAGCACTAGGCATGCTCAATTCTCACGGATTCATTGAAATGTTGCAGGTTGTTGAATGGTGACATTTGGTAAACACAGTGGGGATAGGCTCGGAGTAAAGAGGAGGGTACGTACTGTTCAGCATCCTGCGAAGTTTTGTTGAATCCGTGAGAATTTGGCGTGCCTCAAATCTTCCCCATGTATTTTATAGTAGTGCTCTGTCCGTATTTGTCTCTGGAAAATTCCCTGCGCTCCACCCACTGAAGTGGAGAATTTATGAATCAGATAATTTACAATCTTGTGGTATGAAGTGTTCTGGCAACATTGTTCAAAAATCCACACACTCTCCGTAGACTTGACGAGCCACGCCACTGTGTTCCTTTTCATTTTCTGTCAATTGTGGGTACTTAGGTCTCAAAGTTTTATACGTTGGATCCTTATTATAAATTTAAACTTTATACCAACTGCATTTATCATGTCTCCACTTTTCCTGTCATTCTGTTGCTGCACCTCAACTGAGCTATCAGTATTTTAAGTTGTTGTTTTGTGTTTTCAATAGGGCTACTCAGAAAGAGGGAGGCAATCGTAGTTTTTCCTAGACTCCCAGCTGGAGGGGGAGGGAGGGTCGTCTATTAACGATGCAATCCCCAAAAAAAAAAGGTGTTCATAACCGCCCCAAACCTCGAATATTGACGCAGGTTTCTGAATTTTTCTTAGTATCCCTGCAGGGTGATTTTTCTTGTTTACGAAGTTGTTATCGTCTCACTAGTCTCTCCCAGTTGTTGTGTTTTTAACATCTCCTCTCATTTTCGTAATGCAAATCAACATGTTGCAAAGTGAAATGGAGCAATATTGGAATGATTGTGAGAAAGTAAGACGAAATAAAAAAGTTCTAAGGAGATAGCAAGACAATGACTTCATAACTGAAAAGAATCACCATGCCTATTTTCAATAGGTCTCTAGAGCTTGATAGATGAATTAATTATCTGAATCCGAAGAGTCTTTCCATCTGATCATATCGGCAAATTTCCCCCAACTTCTCTGTTAATGTAGATCACAGGGCTCTTCTGTTCCAGCTCTCACCTGCCGTTTTTGAAGTTCTTCTCCTTTCTCATGAGCTTACCTATATGTGTTCTACTGATTATATAAATACTCATTTGTTTTGCAGTTCGGTTTGGTTGTTCCAAAATTGACGATGCTTTGCTGGCTAGATTTGAAAAAGTAACCGGTAAACCTGTCCATCATTTGTTAAGGAGAGGAATATTCTTTTCCCACCGAGATATGCATAGTATTCTAAATTTATACGAGGCTGGCAAACCGTTTTTCCTATATACTGGCAGAGGGCCCTCCTCAGCTGCCATGCACATTGGTCATCTCATTCCTTTTGTCTTTACCAAGTAAGTCAAGATAGGGTAGTAATTTAAATGTGATGCAGTATTTTAAGCAAAAAAATAAGATTTTCCACTTTTATATCATGAGAGTGCCTTTCTTACCTGAACCATTGCAATGTGCTCCTGATACCCTCCTCTACTTAAGGAACATAATTTTTAATCAGAAAAAAATTGAGGCCATTTCTGAAAAAGGGGCCATAAAAGAATGAGCAAGCTCTTTCTGAGAAATCAGCATTTTGATAGAATAGAAACTCTTTGTATGAAGAGTGCACCTTTTGTTTTATGGGCCTTTGTTCTGGAAATGGCCTCAATTGAAGATGAGAGGAATGGAAACCTCGGCATGGATAGCGTCTTTTAGGTTCACGTGCGGTCCGATGGATCTATGCTCTGGTCGCAGAGAATCGCCTACCTCT
This sequence comes from Trialeurodes vaporariorum, assembly GCA_011764245.1. Taxonomy (NCBI): domain Eukaryota; kingdom Metazoa; phylum Arthropoda; class Insecta; order Hemiptera; family Aleyrodidae; genus Trialeurodes; species Trialeurodes vaporariorum. The sequence continues at coordinate 46,140,198 of VMOF01000388.1, read as the reverse complement.
ATCTTATTGTTAGCTGCAGCCGCAGACAGGATTGATAAGTAAATTAGCAACCCTGTTTTTATCAAAGATAAATTAAATAAATGGGCCAAAATGCGCTTTTTTAAAAATAATTTTTCTTTTTATTAACTCATACTTGAGGTGTAAGTGCCATCATCAGAGGTAGGAAAGAGAGAAACAAGAGGATATTGACTTCATCTTAATCATACTTTAATCACAAAATGGTAAGAAAGGTATAAAAGAAAAAGGAAAGCTAAGAATAAGCCATTCCGAAGAGTTACTTATGCACATAGAAAAGAGAAAAGTATAAAGTCTAGAGCATTTACTAAATTGTAAATCTTTCACTTGCAAATCTTCCATAAATGCAGCAATCACCTATTCAAGAAATTATTTATAAGTCAGAACTTCAGTTTAGAAAAGTAAGATTGTATAACTCAATTTTCCTACTTTCAGATGGTTGCAAGATGTGTTCGATGTGCCTCTGGTCATTCAATTGACTGATGATGAAAAGTTCTTGTGGAAAAACCTAAAAATAGAAGAAGCGGTCAAATTAGCTTATGAAAATGCCAAGGACATTATTGCTTGTGGATTTGATCCTCGAAATACATTTATTTTTTCAGATTTAGAATTTATTGGGTATGTCTTCACTAACACACTGTAGCAATTTTTTTGTTGTACTTTTTGATTATGAATGATATCTTTATAAGAGAATGAGCTATGAACTTAATTTCTAACAATTAAAGTACTGTCCTTGCATATTGTGAAAAGGTGATAGCCAGACGAGATCTAAGCGGTTGAAAGTTGAAAGCTGAGGAAAAGCTAAAGGAAAGCTTCTGTTGGCAGATTTTGGATAAAATCTGATTTCATTTTGGATGGATTCATAAGAGTTAAAAAAAATGGGCCTATGATAGTCAGCGCAATTTAAGTTGAGCCCTGAAGAGCAATCGGTAGATTTTCTCAATCTTGCATCACAGTGATGACACGGCTTGACCTTTGACACTCTTGTGTATTCTGCTCAGATCCGACCAACGAAAACAATAGCAATACTCGCAAGCCATAGCTTGGCACTCAATACATGGTCGCCATTCTCCAATTTCAGATAAATTCTGACCACAAGTGAAGGGCTCAACTTAAATCGCTCTGACTATAGACAGCAGTCCATCTGTTTCTGAAAGATAGTCTCCATGTCTGCTTCGGTGAGCTGTCTTCAATCTATAGGCATCTAATAAATTCAATTGTCTTTTTTCAAGCTTAATGTTTTCCTTCTTATTTTCAGACAGTGTCCAGCATTCTATAGAAATATTCTGAGGATTCAAAAGACCGTTACTTTCAATCAAGTCAAAGGTATTTTCGGCTTTGGAGATAGTGATGTCATTGGGAAAATTCAATTTCCTGCTGTTCAGGCAGCACCAGCTTTATCTTCTTCTTTCCCATTTATATTTGCTGATAAAAACTTACCCTGTCTCATCCCGTGCGCCATTGACCAGGTATGTCTATCGCCTCTTTTCATTACTCTTTTAAATTTTCTCTTTTTCAAGCTACTTCCAATTTTTCGCATTTATTGGCTGAAGCTATTTCCTTGAAATTTTGATCTGTACCTTCAAGATCCAAAAAAAAGTTTTGAAAGAGATTTTTATGAGTGCTGAAAATTTACGTTTTGTTTATGAGCAGGGAGGTATTGGAAGTGCTCTCCATGCAACTATTCATCTTTATTACCTGGAAATATTTATGAACTTACCAAAAGACAATGGAGCAGACTTCATTCACAGCATTTCTGGTTACCAAAGAGTTCACCAAGAAGGTTATCAAGGGAGAAAAGCTTCTTCAAAGGATGATAAGATGATTCTAAACCACACTACATCGTATATACTCAAAACTAGAATTTACTTTAATTAATTAGACTGAAAGCTTTGAAGTGAAAATTTTACTAACTTGTTGCTCTTCTGTAGTTCTGAAACCAACATTTTTTTTCAAATAGTTTATCCAATTTTTCTGTTCTATCTGCAGGATCCTTATTTCAGGATGACAAGAGATGTCGCTCCAAAATTAGGTCACCACAAGCCAGCGCTTCTCCATTCTGCATTCTTACCCGCTCTGCAAGGAGCTTTGACAAAAATGTCAGCGAGTGTTGATAATTCAGCCATTCATTTAACAGACACTGCCAAGCAAATTAAAAACAAGGTACACACTGCATGCTTTCTGAATGCCTGAAATATTTTTCTTGTACTGAAGTACAGTTATTTTTACATTGGTGGATCCAGCCCCTGTGAATGGGGGAGGGGGGAGAACTTGGGATTTTCCCCTTCAAGTGACCCCATTTTCCTTTTTCTCTCTTACCGTGAGGTACCTTGACAGGTATCTCCCTTCCTTCCTACTCCCTTTTTGTATGCTTAATCCAGTCGTTCGCTTTGAAATACAAGCATAACAAACACAAGGTCTGGGCGGCTAGACTTTACTACTACTACTTTCTTTTCCCATTTCTTCCCCCACTTTTCTCGCTTTTTTGGCAGAACAGGATGGGTGCGTCCTCTTCATACAACCCCCCCCCCCCATCCCATGTATCTGCCAATGTATTTACGTGTGTGTCAAACAGTCTAAGAATAAAAAGAGAAAATCGGAAAGTTTCCAAACTCTAACTTTTAGATTACCAAATCTGGCTCAGAGACTCATAGGCTGCCTGTCTTTTTCACTGGCTTCCTGACAGATAAGATAATTCATTTGCCAATTTGATTCTATTAAACTTTTCAAGACACTTTGAACTTTGATGAATTTTTGGGTATCATGCTTTATGCTGCAACTTTTGAAAAGATTTACATGTATCAAACCATGACAGTAACTTCTTCAAGAAGAGGGTCCGAGAACTTGAACGGGCAATATTATCTTTGATTTTACTATGAGAGCGTTAATTTTGTCACCTTTTAGGTTCTTTGGTCCTTTTTTTTTTTAAAATTTTGATCAAAGTTTGGTTTACATCCTAAAAAAAAAACACATTCTTTCAAGATTGCTGTCAAAAATAAGGTAACCATTTTTATCAAAAAGTCATTGATAGTTCTGTTTTTATCAATCAGTTGCATCAACCGAAGAGCCTAGGAGCTTGTATAGAGCTCTGGAACCTGATGGTAAAATCCGGTTGTTAATTTGGGTTTGAACCTGATTGAAAACAATTTCTTGTCGGTTGCAAGATTCGTGGTCAATTCGGTTTCAAAGCGAATCACTAAACTGGCCAACTGCCTGGCTGATTCCGAACATGTCTAAAAACTATCTTGAAACTTGGGTTCATTATGCTTCTTGAAGGCAGTTTGAAAATATTCTGAATCTCCTCTCTTTCGAGTTTCTGAAGCTGATATGAATTCGGTTTAGAAAGCTTGCATGAGACCGGATTGGATCCCGTTATTGGCAGGATTCAGTTTGCAGATTGAGCCAGTTTTAAACCAGCCTCCCATCCGTCGAGTTTGGCGCTTTTTCACCTGATAGTTATCCGATTGCTAATTTAAATTTGCTCCTTTTTGTTAATGGATTTTTATCCGTTTGGAAAGTCAGTGCTTCTTGGCTTCAAGCTGGTTTTAAGCCAGGTATCAAAGCGGATCGTCCATGTGAAATTTGTGAACTTGCCTTAAATCGGCTTTAAATCAGATGGATAATTGTTCGTTTGTTAATCGTTTGCGTAACTGGATTGAAACCAAATGTGGATTTAGAGTACGTTTAGGGCAATGTAAATAATCTTGAGAGTAAAGAATGACAGTATAAAATAAATAGTGAAAAAATAAATTTTATAAATCTCGACAATCTTTTATTACCCTCTCCCAATTTTCATTTTTCATTGACTAATTAAATGGAGTGTTTTTTTTTTTTTTTTCCAGATCAATAAATATGCCTTTTCTGGTGGCCGTGATACTGTTGAAGAACATAGGAAGTTAGGTGGTGACTGTAACGTAGATATTTCCTATCAGTATCTTAGATTCTTTTTAGAGAATGATGATGAATTGGAAAAAATTAGACAAGTAAGGACCTTTCTTTTTCTTCGTCTTTTTGGCTCTCTCTGTTTTAAATCATTCTCATTTTCATCTATTTACTTAATGTACTTTAGTTTAAGTGTTTAGTCGCTGTATTTACCAGTGTAATTTTTGCACCTTTTTTCCAAAGCTTGGCTAAAAATCAGGGGTGTGCAAATTACACAAAATGTAGCCCGTTAACACAATGTGCAACCCTCTCTCTCTGCAATTATTTGAAAAGAAATATTTTGACTCAAGAAGTACTTTCTTTTAAAGTGACCACAGTACCGTATATCGCCGATTATAAGCCGCAACCAAATTTCTGGTCCGGAAAAACGGGAAAAAAACTCCTTGAATATAAGTCGCACCCCCAAAATTTTTAAAAAATAGTGCCGGCAACCGGCCAAAATTACAAGGAATGAAGTAAAAAAGCTTCTGAAAACCAAACATTTACACTGAAAAAAATGGACACCGTAAATTACGGACTATATAGGTTTACCGAGGGATTACGGTTGTGACGCCCGTAATTTCCGGAGATGCAACCCGAAATTACGGGTTGCACCGCCGAAAATTACGGGCGTCACAACCGTAATCCCTCGGTAAACCTATGTAGTCCGTAGTTTACGGTGTCCAATACCGTATCGTTTTTTCAGTGTATTACATTGAAACAAAAATTATTACCTATGAGATCATCTCCATCTGTTTACAATCGCGATCTTTTTTCCGGGTGCGCCAAGATGAGACGGAACTAGAGCGCCGCGCCGCAGCTGAGCGAAAAATATGAATATGAATATGACCCGTGAAGCTGAGGCCGAAGCCAAACCACGGTTTTCAGCCTTTTTTTTTTTTTTTTTTTTTTCTTTCTTTGGGAAATCCTCTTGTATAAGCCGCACCCGGATTTTGTACTGGAAAAATCGGGTAAAAACGTGCAGCTTATATTTGGCCATATACGGTACATTTCAAGTCAGAAAATCTTTTTTCTGTGATTCTCTTTTAAATAACTTTTGTGTTCCTTTTCATAGTCTTATTTATTTATATATATGTTTGAATATTTTCAATGATTCCAGGATTATAGTAGTGGAGCTATTCTTACCGGTGAACTTAAAAAATTTTTAATCGACAAACTAACAGAAATTGTCGCTAGTCATCAAGAAAGAAAGAGCAAGCTTACTGATGAAGATGTCAAGTTATTCATGACTCCAAGGTCATTGAACTTCAAAGCCAAGTAGTGTCTGCAAATCCTTAGAACTCGAAAGAGCTCCTCCTGTCAGTTTTGTAAGACCTCTCTATATTTCCTTGTTTTTCTATCACCAAAATTCATAGCTTTGGAAATATTTTTCGATCCAAAGTAGAATGAATCCGTCTGAATCCATTTTAGTTTTGAATCAATCTGCATATTAGAGTGTATTGCTCACTCAAATCCTTTCTACATGGAACATTGGAACAAGTTCTAAAATTTACTTGAGTAAAAAATAAAGGAGATTGTGCTTTGCTAATGGGAAGTGATTGAAGCGTTTTTGGGATTTAATGATACTGAAATTGGCTCACAAAAGCTCCTTATCAGCATTCCTTTCTGTAGTCCACTTATAATTTGTAACTTTGAGGCTTTCGCCATTCAAGATAGTTCACATATTTCCTCACTGCAAGCGTGTTTTGCTGCCCTTTTTCATTGGCTAGGCGTGCAATCTGGCAACTTCGTATTTAGTTCATTCAACCCTTACCAAGGGCGGATCCAGAACTTTGGCAACCATGAACGCATCCCATTCGAATTTATGAAAAAGGCATCGATTCTTAAGGAGGCTGTGGCCCTTATACTAACCGACTGTTTCTCTTGCATTAAAATGGGAAGAATGTGCAGTTGCCAGATTGCTAGATCTGTCTGTGACACTTATTTCTCGATTTAATTTCCATGTTCTTTTTGCTCCACTCATATCTAAATCAGGGAAACCGGGTTTAAAATAGTGTTGTAAGGTGTATTTTGCACTCTCCCGTCAAAAATGTGAAATAAGCATGAGCCAGCAGTTTAACATTTTGCCATTAAGGTGCAAAAGCACTGTAAACATTTGCCAATTGTTACATGGTGCCCGAAAAAAAGGTAGGTATGGGAGCATGAAAGGAGTCACGACACTCAAAGGCAACCCACAGAACAATTTTGTTGAGTGGTACTTGAGACTAGACACATGAGCAGTAAGGGTTAAACCATAGTAAAATATCAATTTGAAGAAGTGCACCCCCAAAATTTCAACCTTTTTCATGATTTTAAATAGGCTGAATGCAATTTTGTCAGACTGCATGCGCTGTCACTGCCCTTTTTTGAAGTACAGGAACAAAACCAAAGAATAAAACTCTTATTTGTACAAGCAGATCCATAAGTCCTGCGTCGACGCAACCCCCCTTACATGTACAATTAATGCTCTTTTATCTTTATTTTCTTTTGTCCTCTCAAGACCGAGCGAGGTTCGGGCTACCTGTAGTGCGGGTTGCGTCGAATTGTTGACGCAGGACTAATGGCTCTGCTTGTACTTACTATTGTCTCTTATAAAGATTGTTTGGGTGCTGAATTTCTCTGCCACTGTCCTTAGGGTTGAAGAGGAGTCAAGTTGAGACAGTTTTAAAGCTAAATAAAATGAGTGAATCCGCTTGGGGAATATTTTTTACCTTATATCCCTGTAATTATTTAATCTTTTATACCCCTGTGAAGACTTTATTTAATTACCATCTAAAGGTTTGGCGATTACCGATCACCCAGTAATCGATTACACTCCTATTTGCCCAACTATTTTCTTGTTCATATTTCCATTTTTTATCTCTCTTTTCACTAAGATTCCTAAATGACACCGTACATATTTTTTTTTTTTTTTTTTTTTAAATCACAGTGTTTACCTTTATTTTTGTTGAGACAGTTCCTTTGCTAAGTTGTCAGAAAATTCTGTTTCATAGCTATTATCATCATACTAAATATACAAGGTATAACTGGTAATTTTGTCTTAATTTTTTGGAAGTATTTTCACAAGTATTACAGCCGGTGTTCTGAAGGATGCAAGAATTCACATTTGTAACTATCAAGTTTATAATCAATGCATCACTTGGATACTTCTAAGTTCTGTCGGGGACAAAAAGAATGCCAGACAACTCCTTAGATTTTGGCTTAGAGAGGCAACCTGCAATCAATTAATAGAGGAAAGTATTGCAGGTTACCTACCAGGAGATACAGTGTGCGACCCATTGATCATGCGGCAGTTAAGGGGAGGCCGCCGCGCTGGTGTCCTCGATCAAGCCGCCTTCCCTTGCCATTTTCTGGAAAACTGTAAGTCTCAGCAAAAAATCGACTCATTTGATCGAAAAAGCATGAAATTACCATTTAGGATGGTTAGGTGGTTTTTTTTTCAGACTTACCTACAAGACGGGTAAAGTGAAAATCTCATGAAAATGTAAGATTAGAGAACAAAACTTCCGATAATCCTCTTCTGTAAATCCCTGTCCCCCAGTTGACAAAGTGGCGCTCAAAAAATCGAATGAAACACATGCATCAAAAATTTTACGCTCTAAAAATTTGTCCTTTTGTGTTTTTCTCTCAAAGTGGACGGTAAACAAGGAAAATTAAAAAATTCTGCGAAAATGACGAATTTTCAGCGATGTTCCAGAAATCGACTAGTTATCTGACTCATGGGAGAACAAGAAATAATATAAGTGTAACCAATCGAATGGAAATTTTGTAATCTTTCTCTTTGGTAACTAGCATTTTTTGTGTAAGACGCATAGGTTCTAAAATATTAGGAAAAACTGTGTCGAGTTCTAGGTTGAAACAACACTCTCACCATCAAGATCGTCCAAGTTGCTGCTGTTTTGTACGTTTTTCGTGGTTTCGGTGCGTCTTACATGAAAAATTCCAGTGACCAAAGAGAAAGATCAGAAAATTTCAATTCGATTGGGAACATTTATTTTATTTCTCGTTCTTCCCTGAGGCAAAGAACGGATCGATCTCTCAAATTTCGATTTCCAGAATATCGCCGAGAATCCAATATTTTTGTAGAATTTCTCTTTTTACCTTGTTTACAGTCCATTTTGAGAGAAAACACCAAGGGACAAATTTATAGACCGTAAAATTTTTGATGCATCTGTTTCATTCAATTTTTTGAACGCCACTTTGTCAATTGAGTGGACAGTGATTTACAGAAAAGGATTGCCCGAAGTTTCATTCTCTAACCTTAAATTTTTATCTGATTTTCAGTCCATCCGTCTCTTAGGTAAGTCTGAGAAAAAAACCACCAAACCATCTCAAATGATAATTTTATGCTCTTTCAATTTATTAGACCGGTTTTTTACTGAGACTTACGGTTTTCGAGAAAATGACGTGAGAAGGCGGCTTGATCAGAGCCACCGGTGGCTGCCGTAGGATTCAATGGGCCTGTCACGCTGCCATGCGGCTAATGGGTACCTCAGCGTGTCTCAGCTGAGCGAACCGAAGAAATGACGTAGCTGTGACTCGCTAACTGAGGTTTCCCGCCACGGGCCATTTTAAATCTGATCACTTTTTCGGCACTTTGAACCCATTTTTTTTGGTGTTCCCGCGTCCAAATGTAAAAAAGAAAAAGTACGGGGTCCTTAATTTTTCCTCTTCTTTCATAATTTGAATTAAAAAATTCGACTCAACAGCCCTATTGAAATAACTATCAAAATTTCTACTACCAGCAACCTCAGAATGCAAAACCATTGCCTCAAGTGACCCATTTGTCTCCTGAAAATAGTTTTTTGTTTTGTATCTTGAATTGTTTCAATGATTCCATTTCTATGAGGATGGGCCGGATGGGGATTTTCCACCTTCTTTTTATCAAATCTATTTTTAAGGAGGACTTGTCAAGTATCGGTTCAGAAGAATATTTTTACTCGTTTCTTTCATACCTGGCATCAGAAAGTAGGCAAATTAAAAAATTTCAGTGGATCCTTAGTTTTTTGCTCAAGTAGGCAACCTATTACTTATCACCATGAATGAAACATTGCAGAAGGTCTACCGAGCCAAAATCTAAAGTCTACTGATCTTATCTTAATTGCCTACTGTACCACAGATTACAAGTTGCCTACATCACTGCCTTTGTAATTTTGTTTCGGGTTTTTCAGCCATCAGCAATGGTAATGGGGCTGTTGCAAACTTTTGCTACTTGGGCTACAAGGGTCAATTTAGGTGTAAAAACCTGCAAAAATAATGATGGTAGCACAAAACTTACGGAATCCACTCCTTAACTCATGAGATGCTTTCAAACGTGTGACTGTAATAGCGGTGTTGAGCACAATATTAGGAGATTCCCATCTTAATTTCATCACATTTTCTATGTTGAGAAGGAAGATTCACAGAGTAACTAGTCACAAGAGGAGTGATTAACAGCTGATTAATGGTACGGTAACACCATGATGACATCGGTGCCAAAGGAAAGTCATCTCTCATTGGCCACTTCTTGATTGAGTGACTGTATCATAAGATGAAGGTCTCCCGTTATTAGTGCCCAACACCACCATTATGATTACTTGTTTATGAGTTTAGGAGTGGATTCTGTAAGTTTTTTTTATCATTACTTTTAGATGTTTTTACATCTGAATCAACCTTTTAATCACCTTTAGCAGAAGTATGCTACAGCTCCATTGGTTAAGTTGTAATCCATTGAGGAAATTTTGACCATAAGGTCTAGGACTCTTCAGACCATCAAATTAGATCCTCAAAGTAGCGTCCAAGTGAGCATCTGGTAATGGGTGTGCACCACTGCATCATCCACCATCTTGTTGCCTACTTCGCCTACTGCATTAGATGTGAGAGACAAATTGCCAACTGCTGATTTTTACCTATGCCAAAATGCATACTAAAAATTGCATTAAATGAGTTAGGCTACAAGAAAGTCTGCATTTAAAAGAATCATGTGAAGGCATACTTGTAGGCATATTTCTGAACATAAAAAAAATGGATGATGTGGCAAGAAACAACAACAAAAAACAGCTGGTAGAAAATGAATCAAAACTCTTGAAAATTTACATTTAAATTTAGCTTTTCCCCTTAGGTTAGGTTCATGCTGAATCAAGATAATTTTTTTTTTTTATTCTTGTATCCGTGGAATTTCACTTTAGGTCGAATATTGATTCATCTCCTTCCAGCTGTTTTCTGTAGTTATACTTTTCGCCCTCATTCGTCATTTTTGGTGTTCAGAATCATGCCTGAGTAATAAGTACGCCTAAATGTGCCTCTTTTAAATACTAAATTTCTTGTAGGCCGATTCATTTTATGAAAATTTTTATATGCGTTTTAGCATAGGCGAAGCAGCAGTAGGCAATTTGTCTCTTAAGTCTAATGCAGTATGCGAAGTGACATACACCTATTATTGTAGAAGTCCTCGAACCTTTAACTCCTTTTAGGATCATCATCAATCATGGCACAGATTCATTTCCAGTCATGATTTACAACTGTCATGTCACTATAGTTGTTCGTATAAATGGGCTTATTGAATAACCAAGTGGATTTCAGTTTGTCAGAGGCATCATCATTTTTTTGCCAGTTCATTTGTCAGTAGAAATAACTTGCAAGAGCCCCATTGCGGTTGTCTGAGGTACTATTTGCTGTCAATCGCTCTAATTGGGGACATTTTTTAACTTTTAAGACGCTGTAAAACCTTGACAAAATTTTTGTCATGAATTCCCTATGAGCCAAAATGAAATGAAACTTCAAGAGAATACATCGTGTAAACCTAGATAGTAGAAACAAAATTTCATAATTTAAGTGTCCCAATTTTTCCCAGCAAACCTTCTCTCCTTCTCTGTTGGTTTAATGATTTTTATTCAGATCTACGTCCGCTAAGTTAATCATAGCAAACAAATCGGCACAGAACTTAGCACTATTTCCTATGCCGATAAAATCGAGAGTTCTGAGTAGACTCAATTTTTTTCATCTCTTAAACTTTTTGTCTTGTGCACCTAAACTATTCATTCGTAAAAATACGAGTACAATACGAGTACTTGCTATTTGCTTTTCTATATTATGTCATTACTACTTGTATTTCAGTCAGTTTCACAAAATAGAAGAGTATAGAGAGGGTAGAGAGGACAGGGAGGGGGAGGGAGAGGTGAAAGGAGAACAGCTGGAAGGAGGGAAATCACAGGGACAGGCTGCAGAGGAGTAGATTTACGCTCATTTGGGTATTGTTCACTTTTAGCAAATTTCATTATTAGTGTGGCGTGAAGATTTTCACCCGAACCAACTGTCGTGCATTTTATTAACTCACCCGAACTGTTTGTTCGGCAATGATAGATGACACTGATGCTGTACCTGAACCTTGGACTTTGTACCCGTTCCGTAAGGTGGGGGCAAAAAGAGTAACTCAACGATGAGAGACAATAATAAACATTGCTCCTGATTGGCCAGAAGTGGTTTTGTTGGCTTTGGCATTCTGTGTCCCCCGGAAAAGTTCCGAACCTCCATTCTTTGCCGGAACCTGATTCTGAAATTTGCTTTTTCATAAAATGGAAAGCATAGCATGATCTTGGTCTCTGTTTGTCCTTGCAAAAAACATGAAGTTAGCAAAAAAACAGAACTACATAAGAACTTTCCTTCTTTATCTTCTAACGCTTGGACTAATTTTGTTAAAGCAGGGTAAAATAGGACTTTGTTCTTGAGTTGACAGATGCATTTTTTGGAAAAGTACTCGATTTTGAGAGCACTTTAGGTGCTTAATTTGTTTAAATTCCGACCTTTTTAGTAGCAGTTATGAATTTTTGGAAATGAGACGAAATCAAACTTTGACTTTTGATCTTTCGATTATGATTATCACTATTATTATTATTATTCTTAAGTAAATGTATGCATTTCGCCAGCTCAACTGGGCTCTCCCTTTACGGGAGGAAACAATGCCCCTGAGAAAAAAAGAAGAGTAAGGGATTGCTGATTTTTATTTTGCTTGAAGAAAAAGATGGTGGCAGCCGCTAAAAAGGAGGTACCTGGGTAACCGGGGCAGGGGATAAGTCATAAGACATTGTAGGTTACCCATAACTGTATCTACATCTACACTTTTTTTTTTTTTTTTATTAATTTTTGCACCAAATCCATCAGAGGAAAGGAAAGTTTTTATGTCTAGTTTTCATTTCTGCAAACTCAGTCTATACCTCTCATTCAAAGGTGATGTGAAGTAGATCATTTCATTGAAAGTAAATTGGGTTAAGTATGCTTGATTGGATGAAAATATGTTTTCACTCGAACGTTACGACAGAGGCGCCATTTCAGTGAAACTTCGGTGGAGGGGGGATGCAATAAAAGAACGGAAAAAATAATAATATTTTGAACTTTGTGTAACATTTTGCGCAAGTCGAAATTCTTTGTTCGAAGTTCCCGCCTTTTCTTTGCATCTGCGGCCATTAGCGGCTCAAATCCTGTGTGGGGGGGGGGGTTTGCACACTCTGCCCCCCTCAATTTGCGCCCTTGCTTCATGACATAGAATTTAAACATTTGGTTTCTCCTTTATTTTTTTTGTATTGATCCTTTGATGAAGGGAAGCCTTGACCTTGAACCCAGTTTCAGATGAGCGTCGAGTGATTTGATAGCTGTGACGATCTTGAAAGTGGTTGCAAGTTTGGGTTTTACTGTAGGTAAATTTAAGCATAAATATTGGAAGCAAGTATATGGTCTTTAAAAAAAAACGAGGGGGTAAATTGTCAGTCTCAGTGTATTTTAATCATGGCTGTTCAAAAATAATTTTGGAGCTATTCCTGTTTGAAAAGAGGGGGCAAAACACTCTTATCCTTTCCTGCCAGATTAATAGGTAATGTAATGTACACTTTTCTCATGTTTTTTATTTTTGTATTAAGTAGATAGACAGTGTTTGCAATCAAAGATAGAATGTGAAAAAAAGAAACATGAAAGTTGCAAAAGCTTATGATGGAGAATGAATGATGCGGCATGAAATGAGGAGCGATGACCAAGATAGGCTCATTCAAAACTTTGGAGCAAGTTGAGAATATAATGATTCAAATATGTGTCCTTGGTTTCTTTTCCTGTTGTGGTTATTGCTGTTGTCATTACATCATAGGTTATGCCTAAATGCTAAGGTCTTCATAGTCATTTCTGTGAGGGTTTGACTCATTTTTTTGATTGTTTGGTCGTTTACCGTTAACTGGTTTTTGATTGTTTGGTCTCCTTGTCAAAGAGATTTTTCCATAAGCTAAAATTTCCATCATCTTTTGCTGAGGAACTGATGCTGTGCTGGCACCACATAATACCATACATTGTTCATCAGGGTTTATAACCGTTGGTGTATTAAAGAGGGGATGCTTTGTCGTGGCCCTTGCCTTGACAGTAGTTGTTGGTACAGCTGTCGTTGCATCCTTTACAGGGATAACCGGTTTGTTTCCAGGTGTAGTTGCCTTAGTGGTATTTGACGCCTTAAAGGGTTGTTTAGGATCATCATCGGGTAGTGAAGGACGTAATAATTCAGACCACTCGTCCTCCGTTGTTGTCGCCTCTACAGGGATAACAGGTCTCTTTCCAGGGGTCGTCAACTTTACAGGGATAACTGGTTTCTTTCCAGGTGTTGTACCCTTTACTGGGTTTAACGGAATTGGTTTCTTTGTCGTCGTTGCTGCTGTTGCTTTGGCAGCAGTCGTTGCTTTGGCAGCAGTCGTTGCTTTGGCAGCAGTCGTTGCTTTGGCAGCAGTCGTTGCTTTGGCAGCAGTCGTTGCTTTGGCAGCAGTCGTTGCTTTGGCAGCAGTCGTTGCTTTGGCAGCAGTCGTTGCTTTGGCAGCAGTCGTTGGTGCCTGTGTAGTTGTCACATCGTCTTTTATTGCAGGGATCTTATATTTTTCATCAATTACTGCCCCGAGTGGATCAGTTCTTATACCGCAATAATTAGAACCTCTATGGAATCTGTAGAAACCCTGGACAACAAACAGACAATAAACTGGACAGTCAACCAAATTCAAATAAATTAACCCTATACTTAAATTAAGATGCAATGATGAAAATTCTTATGATCGCCATCACATCATCATTATGCCAGATAATACAGATAATATTGTAAAAATATGTATGTATTAATTTATTTTTATATTTGAAGCACCTATGAGTTTCTGACTCAATCATCACAAAATCAATGAAATGAAAATCAGAAAAGCTCTGTATAGATGTTAAAATATTTAGTCAAACCAGCTCATGTGACAGCCTAATGAAGAAATACGGTCTCCCAAGAAAATTTCTTCAGAAGACCCTACTGGTTCATTATGCTGTCTTGGGCTGATGGTTTTCTTAAATTTTTGATAATTTTTTCAGAGCTTTTCTTAACCTTCCACTTCTCATCAAAAGGGCTGCTTTCTTGGCATGAAGTTTTAAGAAAAATTATCTTTCTTAGGCTACAGTGATCAGCCTTTCAAAATTCTGGAAGAGAAAATTTCGAGCTTATTTAGAAATATCTACTCACTCTTTCGCCCCAGTTGTCTCCCAAATTGTTTTTGGCAATCCAATATGGCACTAATTCAGAACCAATTGCTGTAAAAAAAGAAGGAAAATTGTAAACATTTCAAAAATCACCGAAAAAAAAAAAAAAAAAAAAAAAAACAAGCAGGGAAAATTCCAACACGCAGGTGTTGGAAAAGCGTGCCACTAAAGTCTGAACAGCTTTAATGCTTTTGCTAGCAATGATAATAATTAGACAGCATTCAACATGGAGCTGATCTCGAGAAAATTGAGTCCAAAGTTGAAGAGCTAGCATTTAAACAAAAAACTTGGAATTACTTACGTTTTGATTTCATTCAACTACCGTGTTGTGTTTTTGCATTTCAACACCGGAAAAGTGGAATTTACTATGTAGGAAAGGTACTTAATTTTTAGCGTTTAAAGTGACTTGGTTCCTTTCTTCTTTTTTTTGGCATAATCACGAAAAACGAAACTCTAAGAGAAACCAAACGGCAGAGTTGGTTTACACTGTTGATTATTTTAAAATCCGTTAATCCGGACTTAAGTCCGTTCCCAATTCTATAAAAGGAACCAAGTCGGAGTTGGTTCCTTACGTGACTCGGATTAAGGTTTAACCTAATCAGAAAAAGGAACCAAGTTCTCATTTTATTTCATCATATGGACATGACATCAATGAGGCTCACCAGCTCACTTTTACCTGGAATTTTGACGGGAAATAGTTGTTATTATAGAAGAAGCACTTGTTGCTTCGAGATTCAGTATTGCTAGCTCTATCAATCAATAACTCAATTTTATCAAAAATGTCACTCGGTTCTTTTGTGACAAGTGCTGTCCAATTGAGCTTGTTTGGTGAGAAATTATGAAAAAAATAAATTTAGATCAGATGTATCTATAAGGAGATGAGTCAAAGGCGTTGTTTTTTTGTGTTTGTTTTTTTGTTTTTTGTTTTCAAAACTTTGGAGGGCTCTAGCTCAGAAGAGAAACATTTGCAGCACATACTCATATAGGAAAATAAAGTCTTATATATATGTATGTTGACCCCAAAAATACACTCCATAAGTTTGGCACTTAAGTTTTGAAACACCCTGTTCTTGATATTTCCCCCCCCCCCCCGCCCCCTTCACAAAAGACAACATCTTGACCATGCACTTTTTTAAAATCACAGTTTGACTGTAGAGATATTTTCTTCCCCCCCCCCCCCCCCCTTAACGAAAAAGGGGGAAATGGGTCACCTATCTCTGATGTTCGTCGTGCGCGTGCACATATTGTTCGGCTTTACGACTGCCATTTTGGCTTTCTTTATAATGCGCTTTTTGGGTTTATTAGTGGATTTTATGACTATTTGATGCCGCCAATGTAATTTTCAGACAATTTTACATCAGAATCAAAACTCTATGGCACTGTTCCAGTGAAAAATTTTGTACACGCAACGAACTTTTTAGGATAGGTAAATAAGTTATTCCAGAGTCAATTCCATAGCCCCAGCGAGGAAGCTGTCCAGGGGTGGAAGACACGTGACAGCCCCTCTCACTTTTTAGAGCAATTAATGCGAATTTTACCCCTCTGGCTCCCTGTGTTCTGGATTTTAAACACCTATTTTTCAACAAAACGCCCAAAATGTCCTCAAAAATCCCTTGATTCCATCGACGCTCATTGAGGGGCTTTCAATTTGCCGATCCCCCAGAATTTCAAATGTTTCCGATGCAAAGACCTGTTTAGTGTGACGCCATGAAAAAAATTGGTTCCAAACAAAGGCTCCGTCTCACTCGCTCTCGTGGGTTTTCCCATACGAAACACGGTCCAAATTTTCAAATACAAGTGCTAGTAAACAACACGTTCTTTACACCAGTTGTGTTTATCACACCATTGGGTTCCACGTCCCTTATAAAAATTTCCGATTGTTTCAAAAAATTTTCCGATCGGATATATATTCCCGCGCTTTATTTCCCATAGAAATAATCGAAATTCCATAGAGACAATCGAAATTCGTGTAGATTCAAGCGCGCTGACTACAGCAACGATAGGTCTCATGATTGAAATAAGGCGAAATACATCTATGGTTCTATTCTTACAGTTTTAACACCCACTTTTTTTCTCAGTGATAAAATATGAGAACGCTACACAAACTTTCTGAAACATCGCGCATCAATGCACAATCACAGTTATATCGAAGAAAGTCCTATGTTTTGTCCTTGTCACACTCACAGTTTCTTAAGAGCACAAAATTCTAGGATATAGGCTCATCAGCACCATCACGGCATGTGTTATACCTCGAACAATAGCTTCGATACGAAGAGAAGTTAGAATGATTGAGTGTCATGGCGGTGATTCACCCATAAGAGACCGTGAGTAAGACAAGGACAAAACGTAGAACATCTTTCGGTATAACTGTGATTGTAAATTCGCTTGTGATCTTTTAGGAATTATGTTACAGTGAAAAGATACTTTAAGGCAAGTGGAATCTAATGGTGCAATAAAATTTGAGAAAACTGTTGGTTAACTAGCATGAATTTGCGTTCGAAAATTTGGATCTGGTAAATCCACGAGAGTGAGCGAGATAGAGCATTTGTTTGGAACCAATTCTGACCGGGACGTCATCACTAAACAGGTCTACTTAAGGATATGAATGAGCCTCTCTCTTTTCTATACCCCTCCCGCTCTTCATCAATACCTCGTCGCTTCTTTTCGATGTACCCTCGTCAAACAGATTTTGACACTTTTACGATGCGAAACCCCGAACGCTTAATGCACCGTGAAGAAATCTTGAGACCGGTGGAGCCCAAAGGCGAGGGGCAAAGAGGGTTTCTGTGAAGGATGTTTCCACCCCCCTCCTGCCTTGGAATTTCGACTCATAGGTTGGCACAAATGACTTAGGTTGCTGGACCTGTATGGAATTATCGTTTAAAGGAATTCGACTTTGACGCTTAATAACTCATTGAAATTAACAAGAATACCGAAACTTTTACAATTTTAAGAAAATAGACGCCGAGACCTCCTGGATTGCAGCAATAAATTAACGATTAATGAAACCAGTTTTAAGAAAATACGTTTTTAATTTTTCAAACCTTCCCGCCAAAGGTTTTGCCATAAGCAAGGCATTGAACCTATATATTAGATATGAAAATGAAAACAAGAAGCGTACCGTATATATACGGCACGCTTAAAAATGTTTACGTCCTGTATGTAGACCAAACAAATTTGAATTTTTGGCTCTAAAAATTGGAATACTTACTTACATACTAGTTTACTACATTTTCCGTTTCTTGATGTTTTAAACATGCACTAGAACTGCACAATTTAATATGATGATCGGTTTGCTCCATATAATTTCGTGTAAAGCAGAAAATGGTATCGATGTGAATCACAAGGTATCAAGTGTTATGTGTGATTTTTTAAGCCGTTGCGTGTTTTTTAAGGTTGGTTCTTCTTGGTCTCGTGGGGGTTTTTTTATTTACTTTTTTTGGTTATTTCTTTCTCCCGTTTCTTTTTTAATTTTCGTGGACAATTTTTTGTTTTGTTTTTTTTTGTTAGTATTATATTTGGCAACTTGGCAACTTTGCTTTGGAATTATTTTCGTTCATGTAGTTGCCCTTTAGATGATTGCAGAGTCGATTTGTTCCAATCGTGGACACCACGTCGCACTGCTTACAAAGTCAACAGTTTTTGGCTAAAATTGATTAATTCACGCTAAACACACAAATTTGAAGAACGTCAGCACCTGCAAACATACTTCAGGAAGACATTCCGAAAGTTTCAAGCTGAAACACTCAAAAATGAAGCCGGAAATCATGAAATACGAAAATTCTCATAAGCCTCAATGAGTGCGAGTGGGGCAGATGGACGTAATATCCCTCGCACTCACTCTCACTCACTAAGCTTATGGCGAAATGAATTTCATTAGGACAAATTAGGGCTTTAATGCTAAACCAATCTTGGCTTTTTTGCCCTGGTAAAAAAAAACCTCAGGACCTCAGAGATGTCTGAGGGTAATTGGAACAAGAGGTCCTGAAGGCACCCACAGGATTCCTGAAGGCACCCTCAGGAATTTTTGAGGGCACCCACAGAAATCTTGAGGTCGCCCTCAAGATTTCTGAGGGTGCCCTCAGGTCCTCATGTTCCAATTACCCTCAGACTTCTGAGGTCCTGGGGGGTGATCACGGAGGATCGTTTCGTTTCGGTATCGTTATCGTTATCGTTTGCATTAAATCAAATGGGCTTGCTTCTGCGCAACTCGATCGCGCAGGTGATCCCCTCCTCACCTCTTCCTACTTCAAACGATCGAGTAAACGACAGCCTCCAACTCATCGCTTCCTTTCGACCGTTTCAATCGTTACGAGAGGCTCAAAACGATTCGATCAGTTGAGCCACCCATAAGGTTACATGTAAACGATAACGATAACGAAAACGAAACGAAACGATCCTCCGTGATCACCCCCCTGAGGTCCTGAGGAAAGGCCATCAAGTATTTCTATGTAACTAAAAAACTAAATCTAGGAAAGCCTAGTCAAGTTTTCTGTAGAAATTCCTGTTCCTATCACGAAGGCTATGATCTTTCTACCTTTAGTCAAGCCGGAGAAGTTGGAGTCTGCACAGAAACTTTGCCCGTGGTGGGGTTCGAACCCACGACCTCCCGAGTGATGGTCCAGCTCTTTACCACTAGGCTTTACTGCCCGCGATGACAGATGGGCGAGAATTTCTCAATATAATAATATTGCGAATGCCCTCAGGATTCTCTGAGGGCGCCCTCAGAAACTTTTGAGGGCATTCCCTCAAGATTTCTGAGGATGCCCTTGGAGCCCTTATTTTCAAATTATGCTCAGACTTTTTTGAGGGCCTAGATATTTTTTTTTGCAGCTAAGATTTTTATAATGGGACTTAGAAAAATTTCGTTTATTGTAGATAATTTAATTTGTTTTAACCTTCTAATGAGTAAGGGCCCTGACTTTAGTACATGAATCACTTGTTCAGTGCAATAACATTAACCTCAAAAATTATTTATTAGGTTTTTAACAACTATAGGTTTTAATTGACTTAAAAAGAAAATAATAAGAATATGTATATCTAATAATATGAGAATTTCTCGGTTTAATCAGGAATTTGTTTGATCTTGAACTTTTACCCCTCTTTGTGCCAAAATGGATCCAGCCGATGAAGAAATTATTTTTTGGTTTTTTCCTGACCTATAGGCCCTAAAGAACATGCTCAAGCAAAAACATTGAAAAAACCCATATTTTTTGTTGTTGTTATTATTATTATTATTAATTACTTAACCAGTGGTGGCTTTGTGCCATGTGTGGCAAAAATGTTTTACCTCCATTTGAATACATGGTAAGCAATCGATTGTTTTTCATGAAATCATATGATATGGGATAAAAACAATGTTGCCGAAATGCACGAGTTACTACACTGCCCCGCAAAAAAACCGGCGCACCTGGCGCGCTGGATCATTCCGTTCGAAAATGCGAAAAAATTACAAAATTTAAAATCGTCTTAACTTTTGAACTAAGATAGCTAAAAATATTTCAAGGCCAGTGCCGGATTCCTCATACTCTCTAGTTTTTTATACATAAGCTTAAATTTTCTTTTGGTAATTTTTCCGCCCGTATGAAGAGTTTTTCCAAACCCTCGCGAAAACTGTGTTTTTGGAGCACATCTGTAAAAAGTTACTCAAACTTCTCACATCTCTTTGGGATAAAGTAGCATAGATGGACAAAATCTGAGACATGCATCAGATTCCTCAAAGTCAGGGCTATCGACCCGGTTACCTCAATTTTGTCTACAAAATTTTTTTAAGGTCGGAAAATGCACTTTTCCGAGACCATGGAAAAACCGCTTCTGAACACACAGTTTACACATGCGAAAATATGTTAAAAGTTCAAATCGTCATAACTTTTGAACTAAGAGAGCTAAGAATATTTCAAGGCCAGAGTCGGATTTCTCATACTCTCTAGTTTTTCATGCATAAGCTCAAATTTTCTTTCCGTCATTTTTACGCCCGGATGAAGAGTTTTTCCAAACCCTCGCGAAAACTGTTTTTTTGAAGCACATCTCTAAAAAGTACTCAAACTTTCCACATCTCTTCGGGCAAAAGTAGCATAGATAGACAAAATCTGAGACATGCATCAGATTCCTCAGAGTCAGGGCTATCGACCTGGTTACCTCAATTTTGTCTACAAAATTTTTTTAAGGTCGGAAAATACACTTTTCCGAGACCACGTACAAACCGCTTCTGAACACACAGTTTACACATCCGCTCGAACATGCGAAAAGATGATAAAAGTTTAAATCGTCATAACTTTTGAACTAAAAGAGTTAAAAATATTCCAGAGCCAAGGTCGGATTCCTCATACTCTCTGGTTTTTTATTCAGTAGCTCAAATTTTTTTTCGGTCATTTTTACGCCCGTGCAAAGAGTTTTTCTAAACGCTCGCCACATTTCTAATAATGTTCAGAACCGGTTTTTACATGGTCTCGGAAAAGTGCATTTTCCGACCGTAAAAAATTTTTAAGACAAAATTAAGGTAACCAGGTCGATAGCTCTGACTCTGAGGAATCTGATGCAGGTTTCAGATTTAGTCTATCTATGCTATTTTTGTCCAAGGAGATGTGAGAAGTTTGAGTACCTTTTTAGAAATGTTCTCCAAAAAAACAGTTTTCGCGAGGGTTTGGAAATATTGTTCATACGGGCGTAAAAATGACCGAAAGAAAAAAAATTTGAGCTTAAGTTTAAAAAAATAGAAAGTACGAGGAATCCGACCCTGGCCTTGAAATATTATTAGCTTTCTTAGTTCAAAAGTTATGATGATTTGAACTCTTAACATATTTTCGCACGTTTGAGCGGGATGTGTAAACTGTGTGTTCAGAAGCGGTTTTTACATGGTCTCGGAAAAGTGTATTTTCCGACCTTAAAAAAATTTTGTTGACAAAATTGAGGTAACCAGGTCGATAGCCCTGACTCTGAGAAATCTGATGCATGTCTCAGATTTTGTCTATCTATGCTACTTTTGTCCGAAGAGATGTGGAAAGTTTGAGTACTTTTTAGAGATGTGCTCCAAAAAAAACAGTTTTCGCGAGGGTTGGAAAAACTCTTCATCCGGGCGTAAAAATGACGAAAAGAAAATTTGAGCTTATGCATAAAAAACTAGAGAGTATGAGGAATCCGACTTTGGCCTTGAAATATTCTTAGCTCTCTTAGTTCAAAAGTTATGACGATTTGAACTTTTAACATCTTTTCGCATGTGTAAACTGTGTGTTCAGAAGCGGTTTTTACATGGTCTCGGAAAAGTGCATTTTCCGACCTTAAAAAAATTTTGTAGACAAAATTGAGGTAACCGGGTCGATAGCCCTGACTTTGAGGAATCTGATGCATGTCTCAGATTTTGTCCATCTATGCTACTTTATCCCAAAGAGATGTGAGAAGTTTGAGTAACTTTTTACAGATGTGCTCCAAAAACACAGTTTTCGCGAGGGTTTGGAAAAACTCTTCATACGGGCGGAAAAATTACCAAAAGAAAATTTAAGCTTACGTATAAAAAACTAGAGAGTATGAGGAATCTGACACTGGCCTTGAAATATTTTTAGCTCTCTTAGTTCAAAAGTTATGACGATTTTAAATTTTGTAATTTTTTCGCATTTTCGAGCGGAATGATCCAGCGCGCCAGGTGCGCCGGTTTTTTTGCGGGGCAGTGTATATTGAAAATACCCTCTAAAACATTTAAGATTCGAAAGTCTGAGTGCGAGTTTGTTGTCCTGTAAAAATGTTATTCCGGTCAGGGGCACCATTTCAGATTTCCCTTGGGGGGGGGGGGGGCCTCCAAAAATTTGGATGACTTTTTTTTTTGCCGTGCATCTTCAAAAAAAATCTTTTACTTGATTTTTCGGCCACATTGAAAATCCTTGGGGGGGGGGCAATTGCCCCCCTGCCATCCCCCAAATGGCGCCACTGGTTCCGGTCGTCTTCAAAATGATTGAAGCTCACCCTCGAAGATTTCTGATCAGAATTTCTAAAGTTGTAAGGGTCCCTTAAAAGATTCGGAATGCCCTGTGGTTGCCCTCAAGGCGCTCTGTGGTCGCCCTCAAGCACTCTGTGGTCGCCCTTAAGGTGCTCTGTAGTCGCCCACAAGCGCTCTGTGGTCGCCCTCAAGCGCTCTGTGGTCACCCTCAAGTGCTCTGTGGGTGCCCTCAAAGATTCTGTGGGTGCCCTCAGAAAACCTCAGAGGCCCTCAGAAATCCTGAGGGTGCCCTCAGGATTTTCTGAGGTTCTCTGAGGTTTTTTTTTTACCAGGGTGGACTCAAAAAATCCATAAAAATTTTTTGCAAGTGAAAAGTGCAAAGTGCAAGTTATTGAATTTTGCATTTTATCTATTTGGTTTTAAAACACCGAAAACACGACTTTTCCGGAAAGCGACTAGTGGTGCTATCCATCGGATTGAAATCTGGAAAAGTTTCGCCCAATGTGTGGGATTTTTGAGGTTATCTGTTGGGTGTATTTTTGAAAGGATGAGTTAGTTTTTACAATGAAGTGGTTTTTCCTTGTTTTTTACCCGCATTTTCAAAAGTTTTAGCCTTTTAGTAGGTATATTAATATTGTTACAAATTGCGTTGGATGTGTTGGGGGTGGTCTATGTCTCTTGTTT
Source organism: Trialeurodes vaporariorum (assembly GCA_011764245.1). Classification (NCBI taxonomy): domain Eukaryota; kingdom Metazoa; phylum Arthropoda; class Insecta; order Hemiptera; family Aleyrodidae; genus Trialeurodes; species Trialeurodes vaporariorum. The sequence goes on along the minus strand of VMOF01000388.1, from coordinate 46,117,136 downwards.
AGTTTGGATGCATTATTTGCGTTTTGAGTTGTTATTATTGGTGTCAGAGGTGCGTGATGGGCGTCCTTCCAGTTTTGTACTTGTTTGGTTTTAATTTTTTTGTCTTATTGTTCTCTTACCTGGTTCTGTAATGTCATTTCAAGCTGTCATTTAATCTTGAAGCTCATGTTGGGAGTAAAGGAGGGAGGGTGGGAAGGATGGAAGGCGGGAAAGATGGATGAATAGTTAGTGCATTTGAAACAGGAGCCAAATAGTTTTGCAATAGGTATTTTTTGATCAAAGAACTGTTCAAATATTTGCTATTACTTACTTTCAAACCCGTAACCAACGATGGCGACGTATCTATTTGGATTCGGCGAGCACACAGATGCATCAGCAATTGATACTCCACTCCTGTAGAACTGAAATGATATAATGTTTACTTAAATTAAGTGCATTTAGTGGAAGATCGATTATTGTAACATCAATTATTCAAAATCACACATTCGTTTGCTTGTTTTCCATGTTCAAAATTTCTTCCAGGCAGTGCAGCGTATTTTCGTGGTTGGGTGGAGACTTGAACGCATACATAGTAGCGTGGCGCGGCGTTAGTTTTGGTGTTTTAAAGGTACGAGCAGCATCGAAAGTTGCTTAGCCCCAAGTTTTCGGAAAGACTTTGTAAGTCTATGAACTCTGCTGCTAATTTATCATTCAAAAGGGTGTGCCAAAAGCACCGAGACTGATCCTCTATCTTCAAAACGAAACAAACTAGCAAAACGATCTTAATTTCATTTAAAGGATCAACTCCTTTTCTATCGATTGAGCTCAAGATCAGCCGATTTGTTCAAAAATTGACAAAGTTATGACAGTCTGGAAAAAAAACCTACCTCCTATGTGTTTTTTTCGCAGTAAAAAAACGGAGTACTAAACTGTCAAATGCTTTCTCAGAGCACGAATTGGGAACACTAAAAATACTACTTACAATTATTACCATTTGTAATTTTAAAAAAAAATCCTATGAGTGAATCCTGATCTATTCAGGAATCCTGCGATTCCTGTGTATACAGTATGTAGGAGGCTCTCAGCTCTCTCCACACTTTGACATTATTTTTATGACATGTGTATATTGGTTTTTTATTTGTCTAAATTTTTTGGTTGAAAATGACTGCAATATGAGCCTTTGCGTGTTTCCTAGCACTTTCCCGTGCACCTGTTTCTTTGTCCAGGAAAAAGGGCCCATGTGAAAAAATCCCGATTTTTTAGGAGAGACAATAATTGATCTTTCAAGTAGTGTGTCTAATGTAAGATCAGTGGCGTAGCGTGCAATTTGGCAACGTTGCAGTTCGTACATTTCAACCCGTGAAAAAGATCGAATTATCGGGTGTTCGGTGAACACCTTCGCATTCGACCTTTCATAAGAGTTTAAATAGACGAATTGCAACGTTGCCAAAATGCACGCTACGCCACTGTGTAAAATCATTTTGCCTGCTTGTTTAGTTTTGAAGTTACCGCGTCAGTCTCGGTACTTTTGGGACACTTTATGAATATTTTTAAAAAAATATCTGATCAAAGACTGGGTGCCAGAAGTATTTTAAAAGCATATTTTATTTACCTGCATATCTACGCCGTTCATCGATGCTACAATCGGTCCCTTGTTGAACACAAAGTTCTTCATGCCCTCTTCATTGTGATTTACCGTTTGGATGGATTTTAGCACGACCGTTGCGGGTCCTGGTATGTTTGATTTTGGTTTTGGGGTCGTTGGGGCCTGTGTAGTGGTGGTCGGTGCCGCTGTCGTCGTGACGTTATCTGGTGTGTAAACTACTTGAATAGCCCTGAAAAAGTGTTGATATAAACAATGTAGAGCTCAGTAAAGAAAAACCTAAGTTGTCGTTGTTCCTGGTTTTAACTTCAAGCTTTAGGAACCATATCTTTATTCCTAGCGATATATCTTCTTTTCCACTGGTGCAGTCTCGAGTTTCTTTATTAGGAATCGGCGCAATCCTTTAGAGAACGCTTTGAGAGTCGCATTTTGCTTCGCCGTTGCTATGGCTATTTGATTATTTTTTTACGATTTTGTTAGCGCTTTCAAAATTTATTCATATCTTCTTCTCTTATCCTCTGGTTCTATTAAGGACGCCATAACTGAGAAACCACCGGTGGACGGTTTGGTTGTTTGTTCCGTTGGGGTTTGTTTTTGTTCAAATGAAACAATTAAAAAATGAAATAACAAATTATTCTTAGTGAAAATTGTTATATTTTACGGGGAACACTGTGACGATTATTGTTGAAACTTAAGATTCACGAGTCGAACAGTAACAACCATCCAAACAGCCAACACACTTTTGTAATCTCGCAGGTGATTCAGCGCACGAACAACTGGGAATCACCGCCGACTTCGGTGGTGATTCGCAGTTGTTGCCGGTTGTCACTTGGTAGATAAAAGAATGAGTTGGTTGACAACCGCACAGTTCCTATTTTGAAATCACCGGTATGTAAAAGAATTTTTCAAGTTTGCTGTGATAAATCTCCAATGAAGGTGTCATAAAAAGTTCATGTCCTTAAAGTAGAGGTAATTTCCGGCATTTTGCTTCAATAAATTTTTCTCCACGGGGCTGTTGGGGGCTTTTAAAAGTATTGAAAATGAAAATTTTTGGGTTAATTCCGTCTCTGATTTTTTTGTTTCAAAGCTTTTCTACTTGCCGTTCGCGAAAAAAACCCCAAGCTGGGACACTCCATGTGTCGATGTTTTTTTAGAGCCAAAAATTGAATCTAAGTGCAAACGTCAGAAGAATATACCAGGGTTGAACAAAGAAGAAGATTATTAACAATTCTTTTTGAAAGAGCAAACCAGCTGAGTCATCCCCTCCAATGTAATTCAACCGGAGAAACCTCGCGGAATCACATTTGAGACAAGAATTATTTGCCGCTCTAATATAGTTATCATTGCAGAGAAAATCAGAAAAATTTCATCTGTGATGCGTTGTGAAAGATGCGTTCTCCAACCACCATTCTAAACGTTCCTCATCTTAAAATGCGCCGGAGCGGTTACGCTGATTCTCCTTACTGTCCTGTACTTAAAGCGCACATTCTCTATCCCCACCAAATCTACAATTAGGATCAGAATGACTTTAATGGAAAACACTGTTGACTTCAAGATATACTGAGCTAACCTACGTGGTTGTATTAACAATCAAAGCTTTCGCGCTTGCGTGAGCCAAGTTCGGTTCAGGACCTAGAACTTACGTTCTGCTCACACATATGTTTAAAATCGGTAATTCATCTCAAAGTGTCAGAGGTACTGTGTTTACTTGCTTTTCTCAAAATTAAAACGCATTATTGCTCAGATTTTTATTTTTTTGAGGGAGGGGGCTGGAGCAGGGATACGAACCGGAACTGGAACCGGAACCCAAGAACCGGGAGAACCCTTATTTTTGATGGAACCAGAACCGGAACCTGGATCTTCGGATACGTCAGAACCGGAACCCCGAACCGGAACCCGAATTTAAAGTTGAGAACCGCAAATGGAACCGGTTCCACATAGGTTCCTGAAACTCGATTCACTTTGAGCTCTTATGTTCGCCGTGATCGAAAATTGCCGTTTTTCATGATTTTCATTTTTCATAAACCTTACTTTTTCAAAAAGAATTTTGGAAACATGCTGTGGATACATTTTGAAGGAAGTATTTGCGCCTGAACTTTATCCTCAAATTGCAAGAATCAAAGTTTTTTTCATGTTATTTTCATGCGGAATGATATGAATCAATAAATCTCATTCACTGCGCAAAAACCCTATAGTTTTCCTGCTTGAAAGCAGTGCACTGCAGTGCTTGTGGGGAGTGCAGTGAGGAAAAATAAAGAGAAAAAAGAACCGGAGATCGGAACCAGGTTCTAGAATCGGAACCAGGTTCTAGAATCGGAACCGGTTTCAGACCCATGCTGGAACCGGAACCAGGACCGGTTCTAAATTTATCAGATGATTTGGAACCGGAACCGGTTCTAAATTCCCGAACGGTTCGCATCCCTGGCTCGGAGCTTTTGGACTTTTATCGACGCGACGGTGGTAATGTCATTTATGCTTCTGTTTACAGCAGAAAATTGGACATCCGTAGGTTTTGGCGTTCATACCGATAGCTTCTACTAGCGCTACAAGCCTTAAAACTGACATTCTCGTGTCATCCAAAGTGGAGGATGGCAGGATTTTCGGAAATACATTTTTAGACTTCGTACTTGAACTTTTTCCATCGAAATTTGTAAAAATAAAAGATTTGTGAGTTGGCTCCACCATGATACCATATACTCTGTCATAATCTTCAAGGAGAAACAAGGTATTATCATGTTGAATTACCTATTCTCGAAATCCATTTAAAATTCATTTCAAGGATGTGTGGTCTTTTTTTTTTGGTTATGACCGTTTAATTATACTAACTAACGCATTTTTCAAAGTTTCAATGAAGCCTACAAATGTGTTAGAATTGTTTCATTTTATCACGATGCTCGCTTAGTAACCTCAAACTCTGTTGCAATTTTTAAGTCTTACCAAGTCAGCCCTCGTACCAAAGCTCCTTGTCCAAATCTGCATTGAGCCTTTTCAGTCTCCGCATCAAACTGTGCCTTCGACTTTATTCCTTTTTGTGCAAGTACTGCCTCGAACGCTTCCACATGAGATTTAACGCTACGTCCTTTACTACATTTTTTGATTTCTATATTTCACAGAGAATAGAGATGCAAAGTTGAGATACTTTTAACAACATAATAATCGACATAAAGTGACATGAACATAAGTTGTTTTCATAGAGTTGTTACGCTAGAGAGAAATTTCATTTTTTTTTTTTTCAAAATGATGCCACTCATGAATGTGAGAAAGACATAACTTATGTTTCAAGATTTTTCCGCGATGGTGCGTTTGCTACGAAAAAATGTTGTTAAAATTATTGGCTTGCAATGTACTTTATTGCTTTAGAGGGAAATCAGAAACGTTGTGGCGGGAAATGATGCTGCAATACTGACAAGCACTCCTAATAATAGTATTGACTCCTAAATTCTCTAATAGCAAACAAAAAGTCAGCTTCCGATGTCATCGTTGTACCGGGTGTACCAGACCACCCGGATAGGGCATTTTTCTCGAAAACTGCTGAGCCAAATGATTTGAAACAAAAAAGTCAGACAGGGAATTGACCCTAAATTTTCCGTTTTTGATATTTTCTAAAGCCCCCGATAGCCCCTTGGGGGTTTTTTTGGGGGAGGGGGGGGGGCTCAAAAACATTTTTCAAGTTCTCTCGAAAAAGTCTCCAAGAAAGGTATCTAAAAAAAGTTCATATTTGTAAATTAAAGGCAATTGGCGACATTTTTGCTCCTAAAATTTGTTTCCAAAAACCCCGAATTTTTTGAGTTATACGGGCTTTTTGGAATTTTTTTGAATCGGCCCTTTTGACCATCCTGTTTATAATTTCTCAAAAATTATTACAGATTCTGAAAGGTCAAATCAAGACCTTTCGATTGATGTGCCTACATGTTACCTTTAAGTGAAAAAATAAGGTGTTCATCGCCAAATCAAAATTTTGGGGCTTGATTCGCTCCAACTATATGGAATCACGCCAATTCTGCAATTGAAGCCCCAAAATTTTGATTTGGCGATGAACACCTTATTTTTTAACTTAAAGGTAACATGTGGCACATCAATTGAAAGGTATTGATGTGTTCTTTCAGAATCTGTAATGATTTTTGAAAAATTGTGAAAAGGGTGATCACAAGGGCCGCTTCAATAAAAATTCAAAAAAGCCCCTATAACTCAAAAATTTGGGGTTTTTGGAAAAAATTGGTAGGAGCAAAAATGTCGCAAATTGCCTTTACTTTACTAATATGAACTTTTTTAGATACCTTCATTGGAGACTTTTTTGAGAAAACTTGAAAAATGTGTTTGAGCCCCCCCCTCCCCCAAAACCCCCCAGGGGCTATCGGGGGCTTTTGAAAATATCAAAAACAGACAATTTAGGGTCGATTCCCTGTCTGACTTTTTTGTTTCAAATCATTTGGCTCAGTAGTTTTCGAGAAAAATGCCCTACCCGGGTGGTCTGGTACACCCTGTATATTTTTCAGACTAGTAGTTGTCCACTGTCGACACCATTTGCGTGATAAATTCAATGTGACCGTGTCAGCTAACCCCATTCTTTTGAGATTTGCTGATGAAGCAGCCCCAGCCACTTTTTTAAAGTTTCATCTGAAGACATCAACTAAAGCTACTATACAGGGTGTAACAGATGTTTCCCCCCCGTCTATCTTTTGAACGAGTTGAGATAAATTGTTGCGGTTTGGACCATTCTTCATAATTTTAGTTGAACTTTATTTTTTGAGGGGGTCGAAACCCCCCACCCCCCCCTAGGGGACCCCCAGGGGGGCTATCTCAAAAATTTCAAATGGCAACCCCTATCTTGTGATACATCGTTTGAAAGGACGTAAAATTCTAAGACTTTTGGCGCAAACCGAAGGTCGATATCGTTTTTCGTTTTCGATATATCAAAAGTCAAAGTTCGACTTTGACCCATTTTCAAAAAATCAGAACTCCCATTTAAAAAGTCGAAATTTAAAAAACTAGGGGTTTAAAATACTCTAAAAATCAAGTACTTTTCAGAAAAAAATACGGTTCTGCCATAAATTTGGTCCAAATTTGGTTTTAGAGTCCCCCAACATTTGTCAAAAAAATTGCCCCTCAAGGGGTCTATCTCAGAAATTCCGAGGCACGACCCCTATCGAGTGATACATTACTCAAAAGAGCGCAATAAACTGAGCATTTTGGCGCAAACCGTAGGTCGTTATCGTTTTTAGTTTTCGATATATCGAATGGCGAAGTTGGGTTTTCACCTATTGTCAAATTTCGATACATCGAAAACTAAAAACGGTATCGACCTGCGGTTTGCGCCAAAATGCTCAGTTTATTGCGCTCTTTTGAGTAATGTATCACTCGATAGGGGTCGTGCCTCGAAATTTCTGAGATAGACCCCTTGAGGGGCAATTTTTTTGACAAATGTTGGGGGGCTCTAAAACCAAATTTGGACCAAATTTATGGCAGAACCGTATTTTTTTCTGAAAAGTACTTGATTTTTAGAGTATTTTAAACCCCTAGTTTTTTAAATTTCGACTTTTTAAATGGGAGTTCGGTTTTTTTGAAAATGGGTTAAAGTCGAACTTTGACTTTTGATTTATCGAAAACGAAAAACGATATCGACCTTCGGTTTGCGCCAAAAGTCTTAGAATTTTACGTCCTTTCAAAAGATGTATCACAAGATAGGGATTGCTATTTGAAATTTTTAAGATAGCCCCCCTGGGGGGCCCCCTAGGGGGGGTGGGGGGTTTCAACCCCCAAAAAAATAAAGTTCAACTAAAATTATGAAGAATGGACCAAACCTCAACAATTTATCTCAACTCGTTCAAAAGTTAGACGGGGGGGGGGGATATCTGTTACACCCTGTATAACTAAAGCTACTATAAAACTGTGTACAATTTTAATCCTATCAGGTTTCAATATTGTCTATCCCAAATATCTTGCCTCATTGTTTGTCTGCGTGCTCATTCTATCAATTAAGACAGTAATTTCCCTCGGGAGTAAATAGTAAAAAAAAAAAAAAAAAAAAAAAAAAAAAAAAAAAAAAAAAAAATGTAGTTATAATTAGTATCCTGTTGTGTCGAGTTTTGTATAACAGAGTTTTGTGTCGAGTTTTTGCATCATCTCTCACCAGAGCCAACGCTCAACGTTGCTGTTCCCAAAGTTTGCAGCAGATCCAAATTTCTCAAGTAACATAAAACGTATTCCTTTAATAGTGCAACATCACCTGGAAATCACGCCATGACTAATTTGTCATACTTTTCTCGGTAATGTATTTAGATGAATTCTATACGGGAAAGTGCCCCACGGCACGGTCACCAATTTCCTTGACATTCAGTCCATAACTGCGGACATTCTTTGGAAAAGAAAGAAAGACTTAATGGGAGGGGGCTAGTTGTAATAATACACAAATAGAGACCCAGCACAACTTATGCTTCCCATGATACTTCGTCAGTCCACGACCAAAGTCGGAGTTTACAAAGCTTGTTTCGACGAAAGTAAGACGTGGCCAATAGGGCTCACTTTGTTCGGGGATTTGCTGGAACGACAACCTCCAATCGCTTACCTTCTGTTAAATGGTGAACTTTGTTCAACTGTATGAAATTTCGTTATTGAGTCTAAATTGAAACGTTGCGATGAATATGTGAGAATCAGCTCAAACGATGCAAAATAACTCTAAATAGCATTCTTTGAAACTCTCGGTCATTTGTCGAATCGGCAAAGGACCCTGCACGCACACTCCTTTTGGAAGATAGTTCGCTACCAACTTTTGAACCTTTTTCATGATTTTCTTGATGTTGCTGAAAAAAAGATATTCCTGAACGATTTCAATGGTTTGTCAACATTTCCGAGATATTCGCGATTTAATCTCGTGTTCAAGTAGGCAAATGGGGTCGAGAATGGAAACTGGTCATCTGTCGACGCTAAGGGTCTGACTCGAGAATCCTCTGGACCTCCTCTGGCTCACTCTCCTTTCCTTTATAGGCGCTGCCCACCTATCACGTTGTTCATTTCGTTGCTGCCTTAACGTTCCAATTCTTACACAAAAATGAAATCCTGACTTGATTTCATAGGATTATCAATTCATCTTTGATCGATAAGATTGCCAACAAATTTCGTCACTGAGTAAGAGGTAGAACTATGCGGCTCCGACAAAATGAAAGACAAGAAGGGAGAGCCGGGGTAAGGATGTTAAGTCGAGAGGAGGCACTTTGAATTCGTGAGTTAAACTCTCTGAGTCAGTAGGCGATTGGACTCGGTTCCGTTTGACCGCTAAAACACCAGATTCAATTGCGAATATCTCAACGTCAACTACCTCACTTGAGTTCGTACCGTAAGATCTTTTGCTCAGCATCATCAAGAAATTCATAATAAGCAGATTCAAAAGATAAAATGATAAAGATTCAAGAATGTATTGCTAACCATTTTCCGTAAGGAGGTGTGCAGGCTCCTTTGAGCTGGAAAGAGAGACATCTGTTACAAGCTTTGCGACGAGTCTCTATTTGTATTAAACTATATCGAAGAAAATGCGAGTGTTCCTTGACACAAGTGTCATAAGTGAAAAAAATACCCTGGAATACCTCTTAGAATGCGCCTTGATAAATTCCAGAACAGTTGTGAAAAGTCCTGAATCGTTCTGAGTCGAAGCCCTATATCTTCTCCGTGCGTACCAACATGATTCAAAAGTAAGCAGTTTCGGTTCCCTAAAATATAAGCATGGTGTCTCATAAGAGTTTGACCTCTTGTGCAATCGTTACCAACGGGATATGAAAGAGGTGGCCAGCTGGGAATGAATACTTACGCTCGTCAGCTAATTGCACTAGCTGGTTCGTTTGCATGTAGTTCAGAGTTTCCAGCACCGCCACCACTGATTGATGAGCACTCAAGTGAACATCTCTCTGCACAATGAAAGGGAAACAATTTTATAATGCATGTTATCAACTTGGACCAATTGGATGTTAATTATTCATTTTTTCACAAGTTCCTGGTGGTTTTATGCAAAGAGCAAAACCTTTTGCAATATCAGGATACACTTTAATGGTGAGAAAACGTTCCGTAATGGAACTTACAAGTTACAATAGTGGTTTCCCGCATGTAACCTAAGATTTTAAACTATTTCGAAAGAAGCCGATCAAACCATAAGGGCTATCCGTAACTATTGGACCATACCTTGTTGCTTTTTTTTTTTGTGTGTGTGTTTGTGTGTGTGTGTGCGTGTGTGTGTGTGTGTGTGTGTGTGTGTGTAAAGACACTCATTTGACCAACGTCTATGAAGTTTATTTTGTTTACTAAACACTCTCGCTTAATTCAGACGGATTAATTATCCAAATGAATCCGTTCGACAAAATAGTTTATTGAAATAATTGTTTTACTATCTGCTATACTTCTAATCAAGCGTAAGCATGATTACCTCATCCAAAACGTGTCCGTTGACTCCTGCCGAATTGATCCAGCTGAAATTCGTAGGCGCTATGGAGAAATCTTCAAAATTATGATCACCGTCGCGTGGAACTACGTTCAAACTTTTTTCACTATGTCTATCCAAGAATTCTTGTCCTGCAAAGCGAAGCATAAACGATCATTTCAATGGTGTTTCAATAATATTTTCTAGCTTGCGTTTTTGACCTCTGTGTAATTGTATCAATGTATCTGACCCTTAGGCTGCGAATGCATTTTTCAAACTTTTCAAAAGCGCTTAAATAGCAATCAAGTTGGAGGTCACGCATTATCAATTACTATTGATGCGTTATGAAGAGTAAACATTTGATATTTCATGCCGCACTAAGAGTAATCCATAAACTTCTAATTTGGCTCAGATTTGAGAGTTGTATAAACTCTCAAGAGATATGGAGGTAAACAGCACTAAACACCCCTTCTCCCGTGAAGTAACTATGACTGTTACTGTCCAAGAGAGTGTTGTAGAACTCTGTGCGCTGATTCAAGTTCACGGGTGGGGTTGATAGTTAAATAATTTCTAAGAATCTTTAACGGAGGTTTTTTCTCAACATTAATTAATCTCTTTCTACCGTTTTTCGGATGTAAGAAGTGAACATTGGACAATTCCATTAGTAGACAGCCGTCTGAAAAATAATCCCAATTACTCCCCTGGCTTTTATTTCTAATTCACAACTAATTGGGTTTTTAATGTTATTTACTAATTTGCCACACTTACTGGTCAAATCTGCGAATTTTGTGACCCCGTACTTCACAGAACCTTTCCTCGGTCGACTATTAAGACGTTCTATTTCTTTCAAGTTGTCTGCAAAAATTTTGAACCTTTTCTCTTGTTCCGCAGGGCTGTATTGTTTCTTAAACATTTCTTGGAAACTCGCAAACTGCTTTTTTGGATCCTGAAATTCAAAATGATTTTATTGGAGCCCCTCTGTGGGGCGAATCTGTAAAATAATGCTCTACGTATCAGTTCTCATTGATAGAAGTAGTTCCACAAGAGATGACAGATGACAGATTGGTTTGGTTACTGCACAGAATACACATGGAAGCATCGGACGAAGACGTCTCGGTGATTAATGTCAACAATGGTTGCTCCAAATTATTGCTCGGATTCATTTTTTGTTTTTTCTAGAATGGATTAAATCGCACGCATTTTTACCATTTTTATACACATGCATTAATCCCAGATGGACGGATGGATGGATGGATCTTTTCATTCGAAACTCCACCTATTTTTTATCAAATCATGAATCATCCCACGAAATGAAATCAATCCCTGTCTCTCCATTCTCCAGTCCCTCCAGTTTTCAATCCATCCTTAACTTTCTTCTCATTTTTCATGCGAATCCCGTGACTTCGAATAACCATCATTGACGAAGAACTGATAAACTGGTCTTTTACAAACTTGCACTACGTCGCAATGGACGGTCGATTCGTATGTAAAAATCGCGTGAAAATTACGTTGAAAACAGTAAAAAGTCTTATAATTTACTCATGAATCCACAAAATACGTTTTTAGATAAATCTAAGATGGTTGTCAAATGAACGGGGCAAAACAGGGGGTCCCATCTCATTGCACCTGGGTGGATTTATTTTTTCGTTAAATTTCACTTTTTTTTTATGAAAAAAAAAATTTGCAGTAACTAGTCAGTGGTATTTTTTTTTTTTTTTTTTTAGTAAAATACTATATAGATTGATGTTTGGGCAAAGGGGTCGCAATCTGTAGGGCCAATTTTTTTTTTTTTTTTCTTACTTTGAAAGGGGGAGAAAATGTCATTTTGTCAACTCCGGCCCCAGCAGAAAAATGCCATCATCATCCTCCTATTAATGACCTGTTTTTTTCCTAGTGAAATTATGGTTTTGTAATACTCTATGAAGTATATTCAGAGTTAAAAACAAAAAAGTGAGGCAGATATACGTGATTTAACCAAAATTATAGATACTAGAAAATCATTAAGTCAATTTTTCCTGGAAAATTGAACTTTAGTTTCCCTCTCAGGATGTTAAAACACGTTGAAATCCTTGATCTACCTATTTCTACCAATAACTGGTCCAAATTGTAAACTATTCCCAAGAAATACCCTCATTAAATGAATTTTCTCAAATTTAATTGAGAGTTTTTTAATCGGTGGTTGGAGTTGACAGGGTAGACGGAGTTGACACCCATCAGGCTTTGTAAACAAAAATTCCACATCAATTTGGTATCAAATAAACTTTTTAATAAAAAGAAACGAACATAAAGAAAAAAACAAGTTATGAAACTTGAATACATTCGAAATAATGAAAATTCAACCACAAAAAAGTATTAGAACGCAAAAAATAGAACGAGATCTGAAGCAACCTGAATAGGTTCGCTCCACATAAAAATCACAGAAAAATTAATACGATACAAAAGATTAGAAAAATACGTGGTAATAAACATAGATTACCTATTTATGTAAGCAAATGCTACTTAGTCATTTTAAATGTTAAGAGGAAAAAAAACAAACAAAATTAAACCTACCGAACAACTTTTGGTGAAGTCAAATTTACTTAATTATCACATTGTTCAACGAAATATAGAAATGATATAATGGCACTTTGGAGTATATAATAGCAGTTTGCAACTCTCGTAATTGGAGTTAATGGCAAGCACCTCATTAGAAAGTATCAAATACATCAAGCTCATAGCTTAGATGAACTTTAATTTTAACAAAAAAATCTTAAGAATTCTTGACTTTCTTAACTTTTACTTAACTTTTAATACTAACTATTAAACTTTGGAACTTTGAAACTTGGAAACTACTTGTCTTAAGAAGAAAAAAAATAAGAATGTAAGTAAGTCATAGTCGTAGAAAAAAGTGGAGCAGCATCTTGCCCAAAATTATGGAATTTTTGCCTTAAAAAAAAAAATAAAAAAAAAAATAAAATAAAGGGAGAAAGAGAAAAAAAAATTCGACTTTACAGTCATTGTGAAAGAGTGAGCACCTACGGTAATAAGGCTAAAATGAGAGCTCTGTTTTAAGCGTGCCGTATATATACGGTGCGCTTCTTGTTTTCATTTTCATATCTAATATATAAGTCCAATGCCTTGCTTATGGCAAAACCTTTGGCGGGAAGGTTTGAAAAATTAAAAACGTATTTTCTTAAAACTGGTTTCATTAATCGTTAATTTATTGCTGCAATCCAGGAGGCCTCGGCGTCTATTTTCTTAAAATTGTAAAAGTTTTGGTATTCCTGTTAATTTCAATAAGTTATTAAGCGTCAAAGTCGAATTCCTTCAAACGAGAATTCCATACAGGTCCAGCAACCTAAGTCATTTGTGCCAACCTATGAGTCGAAATTCCAAGACAGGAGGGGGGTGGAAACACCCTTCACAGAAACCCTCTTTGCCCCTCGCCTTTGGGCTCCACCGGTCTCAAGATTTCTTCACGGTGCATTAAACGTTCAGGACACGCATCGTAAAAGTGTCAAAATCTGTTTGACGAGGGTACATCGATAAGAAGCGACGAGGTATTGATGAAGAGCGGGAGGGGTATAGAAAAGAGAGAGGCTCATTCATATCCTTAAGTAGACCTGTTTAGTGATGACGTCACGATCAGAATTAGTTCCAAACAAATGCTCTATCTCGCTCACTCTCGTGGATTTACCAGATCCAAATTTTCGAACGCAAATTCATGCTAGTTAACCAACAGTTTTCTCAAATTTTATTGCACCATTAGATTCCACTTGCCTTAAAGTATCTTTTCACTGTAACATAATTCCTAAAAGATCACAAGCGAATTTACAATCACAGTTATACCGAAAGACGTTCTACGTTTTGTCCTTGTCTTACTCACGGTCTCTTATGGTAGTATCACCGGCATGACACTCAATCATTCTAACTTCTCTTCGTATCGAAGCTATTGTTCGAGGTACAACACATGCCGTGATGGTGCTGATGAGCCTATATCCTAGAATTTTGTGCTCTTAAGAAACTGATAACTGTGATTGTGCATCGATGCGCGATGTTTTAAAAAGTTTGTGATAGCGGGCTCATATTTTATCACTGAGAAAAAAGTGGCTGTTAAAACTGTAAGAATAGAACCATAGATGATTTCGCCTTATTTCAATCATGAGACCTATCGTTGCTGTAGTCAGCGCGCTTGAATCTACACGAATTCTGATTGTCTCTATGGAATTTCGATTATTTCTATGGGAATAAAGCGCGGGAATATATATCCAATCGGAAAATTTTTTGAAACAATCGGAAATTTTTATAAGGGACGTGGAACCCAATGGTGTGATAAACACAACGTGTAAAGAACGTGTTGTTTACTAGCACTTGTATTTGAAAATTTGGACTGTGTTTCGTATGGGAAAACCCACGAGAGCGAGTGAGACGGAGCCTTTGTTTGGAACCAATTTTTTTCATGACGTCACACTAAACAGGTCTTTGCATCGAAACATTTGAAATTCTGGGGGATCGGCAAATTGAAAGCCCCTCAATGAGCGTCGATGGAATCAAGGGATTTTTGAGGACATTTTTGGCGTTTTGTTGAAAAATAGGTGTTTAAAATCCAGAACACAGGGAGCCAGAGGGGTAAAATTCGCATTAATTGCTCTAAAAAGTGAGAGGGGCTGTCACGTGTCTTCCACCCCTGGACAGCTTCCTCGCTGCGGCTATGGAATTGACTCTGGAATAACTTATTTACCTATCCTAAAAAGTTCGTTGCGTGTACAAAATTTTTTACTGGAAGCTTCTTCAAATTTTGGAAACTATGGGTCCATATGGAACTTTGCTTTTCCAACACGAAAAATGATATCGACCGACGGCAACAGAAAAAAAAAAAGAAATAATATGACAATGCGTTATAGTGAATAATGGCATAGTTTTAACTGTAAACTTTCGATACTTTTCAAGAAAATAAATGGGGAGAGGGGGAATTAAAATCCACAAACCTCTTAAACCTCCACACCTACTAATCTATACCCCTAGAATGCTTGATGTGTAAAGGGCACTTGAAATGGTTAGTTCTGTATATTAAAGGATTATTGTTTCATGAATTCGCAAGTGTTCCATTTATGCATATTACGTATCTACATCGTGACAATCGCAACAAGTGCTGACAGCACCTAAAACGGAAAAAAAGATAAAAAAAAACTGTTTATTATTTAGAATCACGGCTTTTCCGAATATGACACTTTTTGACTTCAAAAGAACGCAACCTCATGTTTGATCCCTGAACAAGCCGTTTAAAAGGTGGAGGGATTTAGAAATATCTATTGTCTATAGTTTATGTGGGTAAAAAAGATCGAGCCTTATCAAATAATTTTCTCTTTTCAGCTTTCAATGGGTTTGTTGCAAACTTTTGCTACAGTGCTATAGAGTTTTGATTCTGATGTAAAATTGTCTGAAAATTACATTGGCGGCATCAAATAGTCATAAAATCCACTAATAAACTCAAAAAACGCATTATAAAGAAAGCCAAAATTGCAGTCGTAAAGCCGAACAATCTGTGCACGCACACGACGAACATCAGAGATAGGTGACCCATTCTCCCCTTTTTCGTTAAGGGGGGGGGGAGAGAAAATATCTCTACAGTCAAACTGTGATTTTAAAAATGTGCATGGTCAAGATGTTGTCTTTTGTGAAGGGGGCGGGGGGGGGGGGGAGCAAAATATCAAGAACAGGGTGTTTCAAAACTTGAGTGCCAAACTTATGGAGTGTATTTTTGGGGTCAACATACATACATATAAGACTTTATTTTCCTACATGAGTATGTGCTGCAATTGTTTCTCTTCTGAGCTAGAGCCCTCCAAAGTTTTGAAAACAAAAAACAAAAAACAAACACAAAAAAACAACGCCTTTGACTCATCTCCTTATAGATACATCTGATCTAAATTAATTTTTTTCATAATTTCTCACCAAACAAGCTCAATTGGACAGCACTTGTCACAAAAGAACCGAGTGACATTTTTGATAAAATTGAGTTATTGATTGATAGAGCTAGCAATACTGAATCTCGAAGCAACAAGTGCTTCTTCTGTAATAACAACTATTTCCCGTCAAAATTCCAGGTAAAAGTGAGCTGGTGAGCCTCATTGATGTCATTGTCCATATGATGAAATAAAATGAGAACTTGGTTCCTTTGGCTGATTAGGTTAAACCTTAATCCGAGTCACGTAAGGAACCAACTCCGACTTGGTTCCTTTCAGTGGCGGCTCGTGCGATTTGGCAACCATGCTTTTTTACCATTTAAACCTATGCAAAAGTATCGATATTTTGGGGGTGCATTGCACCTCCTGAAGATCGATTGTTTTACATAGGTTTAAATGGAGGGATTCCACTGTTGCCACATTGCACGAGCCGCCACTGGTTCCTTTTATAGAATTGGGAACGGACTTAAGTCCGAATTAACGGATTTTAAAATAATCAACAGTGTAAACCAACTCTGCCGTTTGGTTTCTCTTAGAGTTTCGTTTTTCGTGATTATGCCAAAAAAAAGAAGAAAGGAACCAAGTCACTTTAAACGCTAAAAATTAAGTACCTTTCCTACATAGTAAATTCCACTTTTCCGGTGTTGAAATGCAAAAACACAACACGGTAGTTGAATGAAATCAAAACGCAAGTAATTCCAAGTTTTTTGTTTAAATGCTAGCACTTCAACTTTGGACTCAATTTTCTCGAGATCAGCTCCATGTTGAATGCTGTCTAATTATTATCATTGCTAGCAAAAGCATTAAAGCTGTTCAGACTTTAGTGGCACGCTTTTCCAACACCTGCGTGTTGGAATTTTCCCTGCTTGTTTTTTTTTTTTTTTTTTTTAAAAAAAGGAAGAAATCAAATCACCAAAACTTGAGATCTACCACTGATTCATGTCTACTTGAAATTTCATCTTATTTCTGAGCATTTCAGTCGGAGGGTCAACGAAACCAACGATCATCTCGTGTGAAATTTCACTGACATCCAAAGTTGATGGCCACTGGAAAATTTGACCACAATCAATTTTTGTGGGCAAGTATTTAACAAATTTCACCACAAGATCTTCGTCTGCTTCGATGACTTTACCAAGGAAAAGGGACTGCTTCGATGATTCTCTTTTCGCAGACAGGTCGACTAAGAACCACTCGTTTACCTGTATTTCTTTTTTTAGATGGAAGACACCTTTTAATTTTTTGCCCTTTCTGGAAACGTTGTTTGTAGAAGTAAATTGAATTTTTGACGTGCTTGCTGCCTCTTCCTCGATCAATGTACCTGAATATTAAATGTTAAGGAAATTTTCAAATGGCTTTTATGAGGCAAACTACTGAAAAAAAAAAAAAAAAAAAAAAAACACCAAGCAAATGATAGAAATTAGAGTTCAATGAGGATTGATTTTTTTTAACACCTTGAAGGCATTGCAAAAACCATAAAAGAAAATGAAAAAGTTTGCAGAAATATACCGAGCATGTTTTGAAAATATAAATTAGAATTTGAAATACTAAATTAAAGCCTCTCTAAACCTTTTCAAAGTAATTGTGCAGTTCACACATTTCTACCTAAGAATAAATTTTGATTATTCATTGGAATATTCTTTATTTAAAAGAAGGTAAAGGATACTTTTACTCTGTGGTAAATTTGTGAAATTCCAATCTCTCAGTCCATAATGTTCACACGGTCCGTTGCAGCAAGAATTGCAAGATAGAAGCCGCAAGTAAATTTTGTCCGACTCAGAGTTTTGCCAGAAAATTTGGTGAGTTTTCATGGTTTGTGGGATGCTGTTGCCGTTGGTCCTTTGCAGCAGTTTCTTCACAAATTTTGCGATATCATCGCTAGTTATTTCAAAGAGGGTCACATTCAACTCAGAAACAGCGTGCATAAAAGATTTGACATCAGTAACGTCAGACATTTTGGAAACTTTATCATCTGCTGTTCTTTTTAAAACGCCACCTACACCATCCGCTGCATCTTTGCCGTGTCCGGCCTCCGAGAAATTCCAAGTGGCTTTTTTGAGACCTAACTCAGCACACATCGTAGCAAAAAGAAAAAAACTATCTTTATTCCTATACTGGCTCGTGGGGCTATCGCTGTAAAAATGAATTTCCTCGATTTCTGGAGTGGCATCAAGCTAGCCCATACAGCGGGCGCTTTGTGGTTCCTGTCGTTCGAAACAGAGCTATATGGAGTTTTTTCTTCTTTACCATTCTTATTCATTTAGAACATTCCAGTTTGTAAAGAAATTTGACCTTTTGAGCTCTCAAAATGGGCACTTTGAATCTCTGAATAATACTTACAATTATAGTTTTGACTCCAATCAATTAGTAAACATGCTTCTACGTTTACTTTCATGTTTTCTTTTCGCTCAGAATAGGAATTGCGCTGCCAATTTTTATTAAATACGTGAATGCAGTATTGGTGTAAAGAATTGTTTAATTCGTCAAGAAGATTCTTTTTTGAGATTCGCACAATTGCTTTAATAGTTTTTTGGGTTGTTATTATCTTTCCATCTTTGGTCGTATAACTATTTTTTTCATTTTTCCACTCGTAGAAAAATGTTTCCCCATCTTCAAACTCATCGATTAAATCTCCTTTAATAAATTTATCGCGACACTTAAGGCAATTGGAATGCATACAGTTTATATCCTCAACACTGCAAACAACTGAGTTTAAAATTTCATGTGTGTCCTTTGTTTTAATCAATTTTAAAAAATAAAGTTTATCAACTATTAATTTAAAGTTTTCATGGTACATACAGAGACAGGTATCGCGTTCCGATGCTCTGTATGTAACCACCCAAAACGGATTACATTTCCAAAAAGAAACGTACGAAACTCGAATTTTCTGTTCCTTGCAAAATTTCTTATACAACTGTTTCACTGACCCTAGCAAATAACGCTTTTGGTTCTTGATTTTTTTCCGCGTGATCCAATCTTTTTTGCCTGGCAGTAAAATGGAATTAGAGTCGTCCAAGAAGAAATTGTGAATTCTTTCCTTCAAAGGATACTGTTTCAGCAGTATTTTTCTTTTAATCAATCGTTGTGAAGTATCGCTCTTTCGACGTTCGATAGCCTTTTTTTGGTTGTGATAAGTTGCTAATTTTGAAGACTGAACTTCTTTCATTAGTTTTTGTTTTTTAATAACGTCACCTGAAATAATGTCACTAAATATTCTTTTTTCTTCAGGACTGACACAGTGCCCCGCATTTTGTTTTAATTGCTTCTCTAGACTGATACCATAGACTAGACTTTTCTTACACTATCTTTACCTTTAGCTATAATTTTTTGAGCCACCTTATTAGGCGATGGAGACTTTTGAGGGGTACGCTTTTTAACACAACGTCGCTTGAACTTATTTCTCAGAGCATCGTATGCTTTTTTAAGTTTCTCATTCTGTGATTTCAACGTTTTCAACTCCTGTTGTTCCTTATATCTATTCCTTCTTAATATCCGTTTACCGGCTTCTTTTTGGGATGAGGTAACATTTCTATTGGGCTGCATTTCCTGTTCCTGCTCTCCAGGAGAAGGAGGCGGGGAGTTAGTTGTCATATATTCTTCTCCTTTCAAACTAATCATTTTTCTTTCGCGACATTTACGTTGCGCCTCTCGCCATTTTTGTCTCGTCTCTTCTTTTTTTTTAAACTGCTAATCTCATTAATACTTTTCACTTGTCCCTCCGCTTTTCTTTTATGCCATCGCTCTCTTTCTTTGGCTTTGAAATTTTCATGTTTAACGGGATCCTCCCTCAATTTTTCCATTTGTCGCCTTTTTTTCTCGGCGTTGCTTTTCTTTGTCCGTTGCTTGACTTTTCTAGTTTTAACAGTTGAAGGTTTAGAAATAGGACGATTTAGTTTGACAGCCGGGCAAGGATTAGAAGCTGGCTGAGTCTTCTGCTTCTGGCTGAGTGATTGGTTTTTCGTTTTTTAACATTTTCTGGAGGCTGAGTACAAACGGCATTTTCAACATTTTTAATAATTGGAGAACTCATGTCTATCGTGGAAATATTTTTTGTTGACTTACTTTTACCTCTTAAACGCTTGACTAATTAATCCTTGCGCTTCTTCTTTATTTCCTGATTTTGTTGTTTTTCTTTTTCCTTACGTTTTTCTCGAGCTGCCTTGATAATTTGGATCTTTGGGAGTGTCTCTCTAAACCATCGGTTTTTCAGCTCTTCGCCACTCATTGCGCCTGTCCTGTAAAAGAAGGGAAAAAATTTAAAACTCAGTGAAGATTGGAATACAGAGTCTATTTTTAAAATATCTACATTAATTTTATTACGGGAGAGAATAAAAATAATAAAAAATGTAAAAAAAAAAAAATTAAAAAAAATAAATATCCCTATTTTCTTAGAATCATTTCACGCTTAATAAATTTTAAGCCTTTAGAATTAAGATTACAGTAATGGGAACACTTTTTTAAGGTCTACAATCAGGGCTGCCGTCAGGTTTTCGGGGGCCCGGAGCGGATTGAAATATGGGGCCCCTTTTCACTTTAGTTCATTCTTTCTCCGGCTGCTGAGCCCTCTAGATTCTGTAGTTTCTCCCTCAAATTGCAACCAATACTGATAATATTTGGCTGAAAAATTTCAAAAACAAATTTACGGAGAGCTTGACCAAGCCAGATTTTTGTTTACTTGCTTTTTTCAAAGAAATGTCTTCTAAACAGACCCAAAACCCAAAAATTCAAAAGAGCCCGCCATAGCTTGGAAGAGTGTCGAAAAAAGGCGACTGTGGCGCGATCTACTGAGCTAGAATCTCAAAAAAATTGCTAAGGAATGAAGCAATACCGCAATTCCCCCCTCCCCCCTGACGGCGGCCCTGTCTACAATGAAGAAAATAATTTTAGACCTATTGTTTTCCAATGTCAACTCCAGCTCCAGATTTCTGTCAACTCCGTCTCTCGGCCGGAGTTGACAAGTGCCGGAGTTGACTTTCGCCAGTTTTCCCGCCATATGGTTCGTATTTGATGCAGTATGTAAACAAAATGAAACATTTTGAGGTTAGGCCGAGCCCCTGCACAGTTTGTATAGTTTTTACGCTGGCGCCTCATTGACTTCTTGAGATTTTTGTTGGGCTGGAGTTGGCAGCAGCTGCTTTACCAAATTTAGGATAAGGAGAGATAAAATAACAAAACATTTACTTACAATGATAGTAAGAGCCGGATTCACCTGAGACACGTCCACTTATCAAAAACAAACACTCACAATGGCCGACCAGAGAGCGCGCCACTCGCAGTTTGCGCGCGAACATACGAAATTAAGGGGGCCGGAGTATGACACCGAAACTTCGGACGCAACTTTGGAAGAGCAGTGCAAATTTCACTGACCTCTACAGATTTTTTCTTCAATTTACTATTAAACTAGATACATTTAAGATTATAAAAATGGCTTTGGTATCGCCACAAACCTTTCCAAGTAGCTAGAATAACAATATAAACATGAAAAATTGGTGTTTGGACACGGGTCGGAGTTGACATTTTCAATACTTAAAAAATTCTCCGAGTGATGCAATTGTATTTTAAACAGTTTCAAAAAGTTTTTAGGGTTGCCTAGACCTACCTGCTTGGAAAAAAAAATTATCATGGACATATAATTCACCCCATCTGCTTATGGTTGGCCAATAAGTCGGCCGGACGCCCGATTTAACGAAAAAATAAATCCACCCACCTTTCCTACGATGAATCACTTTTCTGAGCGTAAAAAATTGCGATTAGATGGGACTTCTCTCTTGTAACCCGCTCATTTGATCGCCGCGCCTTTTTGGAAATTTGTTTAACACATTCATTGAGTTTGTACGTCAATTATGGAACTTCCTCTTACTCCTAACGCTATTTTAAAATGATTCTACTTCAAAATAGGTCTTCACTGTAGCTGTAGCGAAAGATTTATGAACGGATTATGAAAACAGAAGAGTTTCAAAGTAAGTTCTTAAGTATCTCACCTTACTAAAGCAAGGAATATTTCATTTTCCTTTTTACTGTGATTTGTTTTATAATCGATGATTGACCTCTTCGAGAATTGCGGTTCTTCCAGATTATACTGGACGTTCATCCTCCGTTACCCTTCCTATCTAAATGTTTTACTGTAGGAAGTTCCGCTGACTATTGATTCAAACATTCATGTTACATATTCCTCAGATTTTCTTCGTTTTAAAAGAGTTCATTGATGACTGGAGCATTAATACATGCATTCTATACTTTCACTCATGATCAAGAATGATCAGATCGGTAAAATATGGGAATCAATCTAGAAGCTCCGTAATCTTTTCGTGTCACTGTCGTGCTTGTGGGTATGTGATAGGTTGGCGACTTCAAAAATGTAGTGGCAGGTCATACACGCTGTAGACTTCACTGTAGAGTTTTCTCTGAAGCTCATTTGATGAAGTTTTCTAAGTCTAAGGCGAGACAAACCACAGGAATCTAAAATCAACGAGTACCTTCCCCCATGGGCAGCGCGAGGGGGAAAAAAATTAGTGATCAAGAATATTAAATTCTTTTACCGACCTTCTGCCTTCTTGTCAAATGTTCCCGTCTTCGGGTTGGTCCCTATAGTCTCTCCAGCTCCCTCTTCCTCAGGAAAGTCGAGGGCTATAGCCCTCCTAGCGATTATGACGCGCCACCTATGTATCTCCCTCTGGATCTCCATTAAGTCCTAACTAGCGATGATGGACCGAACCTGCGTATTTACCTCCGAATCCACCTATCTGCGGTAGATAGGAGTAAAACGACCATAGGATTATTTGTGCCATGTTTAAACGCGTGCATAGGACAAAATTTGTCTGTTTGTAAGTACCTTCGATAGGATCATTAAGTGCTTTTGATTCACTCTCTCTTGGTATTGAGTTGTTTGGTTTCCCATCGCCGTTTCAGAAGTCTGAATCACTGTCGCCACTGTCTTGTACTATGGCTTTCAAAAGAAAATACCCTGGTCGAAATTCTTATTGTTAAACTCGAACCGAACCGCAAACTGATTTTATTCGCAAATTTGTAACTGCGAACCGAACCAAAATTGTTTACGGTTCAAAGCTCTGCGCTTTGAAGCAAAACAACAGTAAGCAGTTGAATTCATACTAACCAGCTTGGAATCCGACTCTGACGCTCCGTCTGAAAAAGAGCACATGTGCATGCACAAAAGTGCAACACCCAAAGTAATTTCTGCCCTCATCCTTCTTGCGTAAAATCAGTCCGTGTCGTCAAAAAATCCCAAAGGATTTTTGATTCCTTCCTGTAACATGACAAAATTGCAACTGAAAGTTTGTCAGCAACATGGTGTTTAGACTGATGGCACCACTTCAAAATCTTGCAAATCAAACAGCACCTCGCAACTTCTCTTTTACAGCGCGGCCAGAAAGTGACTACACGCCCCTCATAACTTTTTTCCTAATGCCGATAAAAACATGCGGTTTGCGCCATCCTCCATCATTTAGAAGGGCTGACTTTATTGGGGGTCGCGACTTCCCCTCCTCCGAGGGGGCACGGGTGTGGACTGTGGAATGTGGGGCCCCCACCCACTTAACTCAATAATTTCCAATAGCGACCCCTATCTTATGTGTTTGAAAAAGCATAACATTTTAAGACTTTAGACTCAAACCGAAAGTCGCTATCGTTTTTCGTTTTCGATGTTTCGGTATCGAAGGTCAAAGTTCGATTTCGACCCATTTTCGAACAATCATTACTCCTCTTTGAACTGTCAGAATTTAAATAACTAGGAGTCTAAAATACTGAAAAAAGTAAGTGCGCATTGCAGAAAAAAAAAATACATTTTTAACAAAATTGAGTCAAAACTGGGTTGTAGAGCCCCCAAAAATTTGTACAGTTTTGCCCTCCACAGGGGGCTATCTGAAAAATTCCGTGAGACGACTCCTATCGAAAAGGCATAATAAACCTAACATGTTGGCTCAAATGGAGGTCGATGTCAATGTCGTTTTTCGCATTCGCGAAATCGAATTTTTTAAGTCGACCTTAGACATTCGATATCTTGAATGCGAAAAACGATAGCGACCTCCGATTTGAGCCAAAATGCTCAGTTGGTTATGACCTTTTGATGAATGTATCACTCGATTTTTTTAGATAGCCCTCTGTGAGGGGGGGGGACAAAAACGGTGTACGAATGTATAAGGGCTTTGAAACCGAGTTTTTGTTAAAATTTTATTAAAAATTGAACGCTTTTCATACAAGCACTTTCTTTTTTGAGTATTTTCGATTCCTAGATTTTTAAATTCTGGTAGCTCAAAGAGGAGTAATGATTTTTTCGAAAATGGGTCGAAATGTAAATTTGACTTTTGGTGTATCGAAAACGGAAAATGATATTGACTTTCGGTTTGCGTCTAAAGTCTTAGAATTGTGCTTTTTCAAACGATGTATCACAAAGTCTTAGAATTGTGCTTTTTCAAACGATGTATCACAAAGTCTTAGAATTGTGCTTTTTCAAACGATGTATCACAAGATAGGCGTTGCTGTTGGAAATTATCGAGTTATCATGGTGGGGGCACAGCACCGCACCGGTGCGGTGCCCCCTGGGAGGAGGGGGAGTCGTGACCTCCTACATTGCCCCGCAAAAAAACCGGCGCACCTGGCGCGCTGGATCATTCCGCTCGAAAATGCGAAAAAATTACAAAATTTAAAATCGTCATAACTTTTGAACTAAGAGAGCTAAAAATATTTCAAGGCCAGTGTCGGATTTCTCATACTCTCTAGTTTTTTATACATAAGCTGAAATTTTGTTTTGGTCATTTTTCCGCCCGTATGAAGAGTTTTTCCAAACTCTCGCGAAAACTGTTTTTTTGGAGCACATCTGTAAAAAGTTACTCAAACTTCTCACATCTCTTTGGGATAAAGTAGCATAGATAGACAAAATCTAAGACATGCATCAGATTTCTCAGAGTCAAGACTATCGATCTGGTTACCTCAATTTTGTCTACAAAATTTTTTTAAGGTCGGAAAATGCACTTTTCCGAGACCTGTAAAAACAGCTTCTGAACACACAGTTTACACATCCCGCTCAAACATGCGAAAATATGTTAAAAGTTCAAATCAGCATAACTTTTGAACTAAGAAAGCTAAGAATATTTCAAGGCCAGGGTCGGATTCCTCGTACTCTCTAGTTTTTTAAACCTTAACTAAAATTTTCTTTCGGTCATTTTTACGCCCATATGAACAATTTTTCCAAACCCTTGCGAAAACTGTTTTTTTGGAGAACATTTCTAAAAAGTTACTCAAACTTCTCACATCTCTTTGGGCAAAAATAGCATAGAAAGACTAAATCTGAAACCTGCATCAGATTCCTCAGAGTCAGAGCTATCGACCTGGTTACCTCAATTATGTCTTAAAAATTTTTTTACGGTCGGAAAATGCACTTTTCCGAGACCATGTAAAGACAGCTTCTGAACATTATTAGAAATGTGGCGAGCGTTTAGAAAAACTCTTCGCGAAGGCGTAAAAATGACCAAAAAAAATTTGAGCTACTGAATAAAAAACTAGAGAGTATGCGGAATCCGACCTTGGCTCTGGAAAATTTCTAACTCTTTTAGTTCAAAAGTTATGACGATTTAAACCTTTATCATCTTTTCGCATGTTCGAGCGGATGCGTAAACTGTGTGTTCAGAAGCGGTTTGTACGTGGTCTCGGAAAAGTGCATTTTCCGACCTTAAAAAAATTTTGTAGACAAAATTGAGGTAACCAGGTCAATAGTCCTGACTCTGAGGAATCTGATGCATGTCTCAGATTTTGTCTATCTATGCTACTTCATCCCAAAGAGATGTGAGAAGTTTGAGTAACTTTTTACAGATGTGCTCCAAAAAAACAGTTTTCGCGAGGGTTTAGAAAAACTCTTCATACGGGCGGAAAAATGACCAAAAGAAAAATTCAGCTTATGTATGAAAAACTAGAGAGTATGAGGAATCCGACACTGGCCTTGAAATATTTGTAGCTCTCTTAGTTCAAAAGTTATGACGATTTTAAATTTTGTAATTTTTTTGCATTTTCGAGCGGAATGATCCAGCGCGCCAGGTGCGCCGGTTTTTTGCGGGGCAGTAGTGTATAAAGCCAGCCCTTCTAAATGATGGAGAATGGCGCAAACCGCATGTCTTATCTGTAATAGGAAAAAAGTTATGAGGAGTATGTAGTCACTTTCTGGCTACTCTGTATTTACATACATCATATCGTCAAAAAATCAGCCATTGTTAAGTTATCTACAAAAACCAGTCATCGAACGCGGAACTGCGTAAAACGTGACCACTTTGCGGATTCGGAACAAAAATATTGCAGTTGCTCCTTGTGATGGATGAGAAACCAATTGTGATGGCGCAATTCTTGGATTTTATAAAAGCATTTACGACTTTGCAAGTGAATCATATGGAGGTTCTTTAAGGATTATTATTCTAACTGCGATTTCCAGCCGCGCCCGATTAACCAACATTGGTATTGGTATGCATAGAATTAATGTCTTCAATTCGATCATTTCAATCAACGTTGTCGAATTAGTGATACGTCATTGTTTATCGCTAGTTATTCACGCGATGGAAATCGTAGGATGCGCTGCTCCTTTATCAGTGTATTTATAGGTAGGTATATTTTGGGGGAGAGTGGGCCTTGGGGTGTCCAATCCTCGGACATCAATTAATGCTCTTAATTGCTATGGGAAAAGTTTGCCGAAGACCCTTTGAATTGAGAAAACATGTGCATTCGTTGGTGGATTCAGGGATTCCTTTAACAAAGCTTTTGCAAGGTTTTGCTGAAGGCAAATGGACTATCAATTCTGTTGTAAAATTCTACGAAAATAACGATGAGTACATTATAAATATTATAGAAGTCTTGAGCTCACTTAGAAAGCTCAGCTCCAAGTTTAGATGGACCACTCGTGTACGTATTCAGTACTTACGTGTATGTTTCGCACCCCAAACAGAAGAACAACATTCGAATTGGAAAAATATGCTTGTTGCACACGGTTTTCGTTTTTTTTTCTCTCTCTCCCCCCCCCCCCCCTTCCTGGTTTCGGGGTGCAAAACGTGAGTAGTGCAACTTATACGGTTGGTCATGTAAACGTTGGACTTTTTCTCTGCGCGGAATGAGTTTCAATAATTTTTTTTTTTTTTTTTTAAATATGTAATCTCATTGTTATCTTTGCAACATTTTACATCAGAATCGATTGGTCCCCGGTCAGTTGACCTGCAGATTTTAAGCCTTCAGAACTATAACATTCGACCTGCAATCCTTAAGTCTACATCATTTTGCCTACACTACAATTTAACCCACACGGCTTTTTACCTTATACATATACATTTGGCCTTACGTTGATTTTAGTCAAGTAAGACCTTCATGTTTTTTAGCCTAAAAACTTTACAACAGGTAGTACCAACTGAGATCTTCAAGTTGTAGTTGTGGCCAATCGCGCTGAGGTAGTCCACAATGCGGTTGCTGTTCTTCATTTCTTGGTAGCGTCTTGCGATCGTCTGAGGAGCTAAATGACACGGCGGTACTCGCGCCGCTGCACAGTGCTTTGACCTTATGGGAGATACGGACAAAAGTCATAACTTTTTAACGAAAGCAGATAAAGACTTGAAACTTGGGCAAAATGTAGGTAATTTATTAAGCTAAACACTGGGAAAATACAATTTTGAATGGTATCTCGAAGGGGGGCAGGAGGGCCGCAGAATCACCAAGAATCTACAAGCATTATTTTGACGCCTTTTTCTGTCATAGTAAAATACCTTTTTTTTCTATCGGTTTACTTGACGAATTGGTGGGATGGTATCAAAAATATATTTCGGCTAAGACAATGAAATACTACACATAAATACATTATTTTTCTCGAAAGAGGGATGATCATATGGCCTAGAAAATTCTCACGGTACCTCCTGCCAATGTACATGCCACTTCAATCTTGAAAACACTGTTGAATTGCAACTCCCTTTTTTTTCTTTTTTTTCTCTTTTTTCTGTCGGACTGACAACAAATAAAAACTATACTACTAGTTATCAAAAATCAGATATCCTTGTTGAGGATGCAACTGGATTATTTATTAGATAAAACATAATGTGAGCTTGGTAGTAAAACAACGAGCTCAAAAAAAAAAAAAGAAAAAAAAAACTCACCAAATGAGTTTGATAACAACGATAAAAATATGTTAAGTATTAAAAAACGTGCACAAAGCGTAAACGACTTCTCTAATTATTAAGGAAAGTAAAATTTAGTCTTCCTCAAAAGATATTGAAACAAATTATGTAATAAATATATATCGATTCAATTGTAGCGAGAGTGTTGAGGCGCGAACGTGGATGTATGTGGCGAGGCGACTGTAATCACACAACTTCAACCTTCACCTATTGAGTTTCACCACTGCGGCAATGCATTGTCAAATGAAATTAAAGGGTTTTTTACGGCCTTTTCTCAGGCAGTAGAGTGAAATAATTCTCTTCTAGATTAATCAGTATTTATGCTAAAAGTATCAAAATGTCAAACATATTATAGATACTTTCCATTTTGCATCCTCCTTTTCAATTGCAAAAATACCTCTAAAGTTGCCAAAATATAACACTTGTAAATTCGTGACTTAATTATTATAGCATGTCATCGTTAAATCCTGATGATGTTCATTCTGCTTTATTTACTCGTTAAGTTCAGTTTTGTAATGCAGCATTAATTATTTCAGTCTCAAGTTGGCTGTTTATTAGGTACCTAACCAAGATGTTTCGAAGAAAATATACTCTGCCTCTTCTCTTATTTCTATCAGTTCTTTATTCTGATTTAAGAGCATTCACTTCGCAATTTAAAGAAATGAGAATCACAAAAGGGGTTATTAAGCAATAGAATCATACAAGACGACTTTCTTACTACAACTCATTGTTTCATTAAGGTCTCAAGCCCTTATTGCTCTCTATACCAACTAATTCAGAAGAATTATGAATATTACCATGAGCT
The DNA here is from genome assembly GCA_011764245.1 of Trialeurodes vaporariorum. Lineage (NCBI taxonomy): Eukaryota > Metazoa > Arthropoda > Insecta > Hemiptera > Aleyrodidae > Trialeurodes > Trialeurodes vaporariorum. Next base: position 46,088,251 of record VMOF01000388.1, on the reverse strand, counting down.
CAGGTTAAACACGATTTTAAGGGAGTATGGTAAAACCGGCACATTTCAAACTATCGCTGTGAGATTATGCGCAAGTTTGCGCAAAATCTGAACAAATATTCTGAATCCTCATAGTTTGGGCTACAAAATATGTGAAAACGGGGGCGTTATAATTCGTTATATTTTTTATACACGTCTCCAAACATTTTGAATAATTAAAAAATCCGGCAAATTTAACCTTTTTTTCCAAAATAGCTTTTATAAGCGAACTATTTCAATTAAATAAGTGAACAAACTTATTTTCTTGAAGAAATAACTTATCGAAAGTGGAGAGATCCATAGTTGTTGTTATTCCGACATTTGTCTTCGTGATCTGACTCATCTAGGGTAGCGCCAATGCGTAACTCAAATGCGCGTCGCCGAATCTGAAGCGTCGTTCTCTTATCTTCCCATTGTCGCCACAGCCGTTGATTTTGCAATTAAAGAAAACCAATGCCGGAAACTTACCCATTGGTTACCCCCCTTTCCATTAGAAAAGTCCAAAAAACCCTACAAGATGGTCGGTTTTTTGACTTTTGTCCACAGGTCGCTGCACTGTGCGCTGTGGTTCCCTAATCGGGCGGCCCACGTCAACTTCAATCAAAAGCTGCTCAATATATCTGCTTGCTCCGTTTGTAATTCCTTAAGTAGATGGTAGAATGACGGATGATTTTTTCCGATGAGCTCGTTGAACTGGAAATGCCATCCCTCAGTTTGATTATTCGTCCTAGGCTCCATGCTGAGTCCCGCATTTTGTTGTTTCCAAAGGAGAGGGGTGTATTGAAGAGGCATGCGTCTTCTCCTTCTGCGAACTATAGCCTTGACGTTTACGCGGCCGAAGTAATCGGCGACCTCTTGTAAATTGTCAGGCAGGACGTTGGCAGCCAAAATTCAAAATGCTTCCTCAACATCAGCAACAGAAACAAACGCTAGGGCGAGAAGGTGGTGAACTCCTTCCTTTACGGTTCGGTCAGTGGGGTCAGAGTAAGCAGGCTGAAGACCTAGCTCCTGAAGTTTCCTAAAGACGCTTTGGTCCAAGTGAAAGAAGCAAAGACGAATGACAACGTCGGGAAAAGGTGTTTCAGCAGCATTAATAATCGCCTTTTCAAAATCGCTGGTGACGGTTTGTAGTTGCACGAATGTTATTTCATTGTTCGTGCAATAGTTCTGAATTTCCGAAAATACTCGGACGTAGGTGCTCTCTAACTTATTAGTAAGCAAAGCACATACCACAGGAAAAGCGTAACCATGACACCTACAGACCATGAATCGTGAAAATTTTAGGAATAATTTTGGTGAAACCTTAAAGGTGCCGTCCATAAACCAAGTTGCAGTAGATGCCAGTATCTGAAAGTTGCGATTCGAAGAAAAAATCAATATTGTCCCGTATTCTCCCTCGTTAGAAACTTCAAAAATTAGAAAATTCCGACCAGCCAGTGTGTTTTTACATGTATCTGGTATTTATACAAGCTCATTGATGGATTTGGGATTCGGAGGGAGGTCTCTTTAACGCACCTGGTTCATAGTTCGCCTAATACTTTCTCGTGGTGGGAGTTGAGCCAGCACCGCAGAGGAAATTTCCCTTAGCCCGTTTTGTAAAATTCGGGAAGGAGCAGCTTCCGGCTGGTTGGAGACAGTTGCCTTCATCCTGAGACAAGTTCACTAGCTGTAATTCTATCACTTTCGGGTGCATGGTTGTGTGCTTTTTCCTTTGTTACTGTTAAACGAGGATTGTCAACAGTCACCGCTCGTCCCATACAACGCAGCTTCCATCTTGAGCACCGCAAGTAGGTTTTATCTGCTCTTTGCAGTTGTTTGTGATACAAAAATCCGTTGTGAGCTGAACAGTAACCTATTCTGCTTAAACTGATGAGTCTGGTCATTTTTAATTTTTCTAGAAACATTTATAAAAGACTGGAACTTGAAATTTAACCATAAAAAAAGAAGAAAAAAATGAAAATTTACACGTATGAGAAAACCTTATAAACTGTCAATTTAAGAATAAGATGCGGCATTTTGCTTTGGTTACCTATGAAAATGTAACAGCTGATATATTTTTTGCTCTATAAAGAGTCTATGAATTAAAACGAGAGTGACCGTGTGGGTCGAATTGTAGTGTAGGCAAAATAATGAAGACTAAAGTATTGTAGGTTGAATGTTGTAGGTCAAATTTCTTGTAGGTCTGAAATCTATTGGCCAACTGACCGGGGACCCTTCTTTGCCCACAAAAAAAACCTTGCAAGAGCTCCATTACTCGCAAACGGGACTTTAGCGAACTTTTGGTGTAAGCGACTAAACAGTAAATTCTTGAGCAAAATCCAGCAAAAATTACGATGAGCACGTTGAAAAGTTGCAAAATTCGCACTCACAGACTCACAAAATGACTTTAAAGCTCACGGCGGTGCGGCGGCGTGATGGTGGAGGCTACGCAGGGGTACCCATGGGAGATTCCTATCTAATTTAAGACTTTCCTCTGTGTGTTTTAATGGAGAAAGAAACAAATTAGATAGGAATCTCTTGATATCTGCTTGGCTCTGCCATATCTTTGCTCCTAAATGGCGCGGCGGAGCTACGCAGTTGTCATTGGGGAATCATGTCCAAGTAAATCTCTCTAATGAAACACACGGAAGACAAAAAAATAGGAATATCCCATGGTACCCCTGCGTAGCTCCACCATTACGTTTAAACCCATTAGTACATAGCATTCCCTTGTAAACCATGTGCATAGCGTACAGTTACGTGAACGCTTTGCACAAAGGGGTATTAATCTTTTTGAGTCTGTGAGTGAATCTCGCGATTTTTTACGCGTTTCTTGTAATTCACGCTGGTTTGTGTTAAAATGAACTATTTAATTGCATACAGCAAAAGTTACATTGACAGTCCCTTTTACCTACAGCAAGTCTTTGCAAGAGCTTTATCACGCGCAAATTGCAGCCGGCGCACTCTGGTCTGAGATCCTCAAAAATTGACCAAAAAACAAAAAAGTCAATTTCTCATATTCATCATTTATAAACTTTTAAAAGTCCAATTTCAATAACAGGAAACAATTTCGCCTTAAACTGGAAAATTTTGAATTAAACATAAAGGGTTGAAAACGATGATTTTTTGTGATTTTTTTTTTGTTCACTGATTTTTGGCCACTTTTTTCGAGCTCAGATCATGCGGCGCACAGTGGATCAAAATATAAATTTTGCCGGACATAAAAAATTTTGGGTTTTTGCTTTTCTATCTTGAAAAAATCGTGTTGTTTGACTCATTTTAAGCTCTGAAATGGACGATTTCACACATTTTTAAGTTATCTTGCTATTTAATGTTCAAAATCTTGATTTTATTCGTAAAATTATGTCCGGGTAATTCGATGTTTCGAACCACTGTGAGGCAATCCGTTTTAAAGACGAATGATTAAATGAAATGTTTACAAAAATCACCTTCTTCGATCTCCGATGAGGAGAGCGGGATGAGCAACGGGCACCCACACACGAGCGCGACTTGACGAGAGACAGTGAAAATGCAACTGATCATATTTATTATCTTTCAGCTTCTTCATCTTCAGCCGCGTCATCAGCATCGTTTCACCACGCTCATAACCTGTAACTCTCAAGTTTAACATGGATCGTTAACAAATTCACAAATTACTTTTCGGCGGTGTGCGTGCCAACCTGCGCTTTATCTTATTTTTGCCCCCTCCTCTCCCCACCTCCAATGAGTCTCGTAAAATTTGCATTTGCGGAATGCAATCAGTTGCACGGCCCCTAAAACGACGGAAGCAAAAAAATGGAAAGGTAAAAGAAAGAAGACAAAAATAACAAAAAAACAATAAAAATCACACCATTCAATTTGAAACGAGCGTTTTAATTTTCGTAATTATTGAGCCCGTTTCGACTAAATGATTGTGGGATGGCGGAAAAGAGCGAGATTTGGAGTTGTTTTCCCGCTCAAAATGTCCGTCTTCAAGCTGTCTACCGCTACGTCGAGAAGCGAAGTTTCGTATTCATTAATTTATTTATTTATGTATTTATTTATTTATCTGTTTATCTATTTGTTTCAACATTTAGTCATTTATCTATTTATTTATTCATTTATTCAAATTCTAGTTAAAAGACAAAAGTAAAGTAAGGAAAAGAAAAGTTTTTACTGTTGCGAGCTAGCTCGAGTGAACCTGCGTTCACTAAAAACTTGTATAGTAATAGAAAATAAGAATGAAAAAAAAAAAACAAAACCAAAAACATAGAAGGTGATTAAAATCGCAATTAAATATACAGGGTGCAACTGAAATCCAGGTACAAACTTCCACTAAAGCGTTTATTATTGCTAGCGACTCGAAGAAGTAGCGGTATGTAGCGGTGCGTGTGACGGGTTGCATACTTACTGCCGGAATGCCACTCGATGAACGACTCGACGCGACGCTTCACTAAAACAGCACTCTTGAGCTGTGTGCTCCTGACGAGAAATATATTTTACTTGGTTTCCGTACGTCTTACCAAACAAACAAACAAAAAAAAAAAAAAAAAATTGGTCAAAGTTGTTTCTCTTGATCCGTTCCATTAGATCCTGTCATTACTTTTTTCATTTTCTTACGAAACACCAAACATTTTTCAATTCAAAAATTAAACCCCATCAAATCCCGCCTTTTTGACCCCTTTGAAAATGTTGGACCACAGAATCGGGAAAAGTGCGTAAAACTACTTCCGGAAACCAATTTTTATCCATTTTCAGCGATATCCGTAGCTGTAATGGAAGAAAACCCGTTTTTTTTTTTCCTAAAAAATTGTCTAGACACCAATCGGGAGCAAGAACTCCAATGAGCCATGCCTTGAACAAAAAGTAATTTAAATTTTAGAGTGCATTTTAATTAAGGTAGAAACACATATTGGTACTAAATTTTGATGCTGAAAATGTAAAAATTGAAATTTTGCAAGGTCGGAATCGCAGTCGAGGCTCAGTATTTTGAGGTATTAGTTTTTTCGCCTTTCATTGAAAAAGAGATGGAAAAAAACGAAAATTAGGTGAACAAAAGTTAACAAAGAGAACAAGAAGAAAAATAAGAATAAGAATGGGGCTGTTGCCTACTTTTGCCATAAGCGATTTATTAGTCGGTTCTGGTGCAAAAACCAAGAAAAATAACGACGGCAGCACTAAAAAAACTTCCAAAATTCACTCCTGAACTCCATAATCGCTGTTATTTTGCGCGAGCGTAATGGTGGCCGTGGACAATAATAATGGGAGATTCGTATCTTCATTTCGTCACTCTCTCTATGCTGACAAGGATGATTCACAGACTAATTTGTCACCAGAGTAGTGGTCCACGTCTGAAGAATGGTGTCGTGAAAAAGTTTGACCATTCAAGATTCTGTAAGAACAACGTGCAAACTGGTCGTTTTCTCTGAAAACAGAAATTAAAAGTAACCATTTTTTTAAAAACCCTGGATAACTTGATCATGTGAAGTTTTCAACAAAATTGTTTCCTGTAAAAAACCTCCTAAAAAATTCTAAGTTTCACCTCCGACTGAAAGATTGGAAGATCTTAGCTTAGGTAGGTGTGCTTTTGTTTGTTGACGACAGTAAGATTGCTGCACATCCTAAACTACTCTAGAAAAATGTCTGCAAACAATGAGCAGTTAAAGGCTAAAATGAGCAACTCAATGACAGTAATTAAGATGTTTTTGAAAGAGACATGCTCTATATTTAAAGACGGACTAATTTTTACAGGTGCAATTCAAAGAAATCCAATGGTGCTATATTCATTTGTCGTTGATTGCGTTACCCGATGCTATGAAGTAAAGGTTCTCCACACGAATTATTAGAGCTGCAGAGAGTGCATTAAGTGATTATGAATGATATTGACTACGGTTACGAAAAGGTTCTATACAGGGTGTTGAAAAACTGTTCCCGAATATTTCAGGGGCGGATTTTACAGGTCAAAATAAGACCTTTTTTTCCTATAAACATGTGTCCGAAAATGCCCCCCTTTTGAGCTACAGCCCCTCAAAGTTTTAAAAAATTTACGGTTTTTTTGGAATAGCGACCACTATTATGAACTTAATGTCTTAAAACTTGGTGTCCTAAGGTAATTTTACGTGTTGAATCCATTACTGACCTCGAAACATTCAGAAATTGATTCTACTTGTACTTTTCACGCAATATTGTACCTTTAACGGCACGAATTTTATGTTACGGATTAAAATTTTGAAGAATATTTACCAAAATCAGATGCGAAAAACCCTTAGAAAGATTTTTGGTACTCCTTGTTTCTTTCGATACGACGCGTTTTAAGCGAGATAATCGCTGCACAGTGTGGAAAAGTCGGCGTTTTTACCATAGCGGCCGGCCCGTAGAAGCAGCGGAGAGGCGGGTTGCATACTCACTGCCGTTTTTCATGGTAAAAGCGCTGACTTTTCCACACTGTGCAGCGATTATCTCGCTTAAAACGCGTCGTATCGAAAGAAACAAGGAGTACCAAAAATCTTTCTAAGGATTTTTCGCATCTGATTTCGGTAATTATTCTTCAAAATTTTAATCCGTTACATAAAATTCGTGCCGTTAAAGGTACAACATTGCGTGAAAAGTACAAGTAGAATCAATTTCTGAATTTTTCGAGGTCATTAATGGATTCTACACGTAAAATTACCTCAAGACACCAAGTTTTCAGACATTTGGTTCATAATAGTGGTCGCTATTCCAAAAAAACCGTAAATTTTTTAAAACTTTGAGGGGCTGTAGCTCAAAAGGGGGGCATTTTCGGACACATGTTTATAGGAAAAAAAGGTCTTATTTTGACCTGTAGAATCCGCCCCTGAAATATTCGGGAACAGTTTTTCAACACCCTGTATAATGTTTCTGATCCTGATGGTGCGTTACTACGATGGTCTCTGGATACCTTTTCACTCATTGGGATAAGTGTTCTTTTCTCCAATAAGTTTTTTTATTAAGGCTGTAGACCAATTACTTGACCGGTCTACCCCCTTAAAGCAATTTTTTTTTTCAGAAAAATTGTAAGATTGGGTGCATTAGACTGGGCATAAAAGATAAAAGCTGCAAAATCGTGAAAATATCTTTCTGGATGTTACTGGTTTTGTAATCAACCGCTTCATATATTCCAATAGCCACTTTTAATTTGGTTTAATTGGGCTACGGGCTCGCAACCTGATTCAGTGAAACGAACTGCTACTCCAGTTGGATGACTCGGAATATTCCCACTTGAGTAAATTCCCAGGAATAAACCAACACCATAAGAGTGTAAAGCACACCAAGATACCATTTTGTACATTTTTCGTACATTTGCTTTGTTTTCTGAAGAACTTCTTCAATGGAACACTTCAATATGGCTTTTGAATGAATTGCCTTAAATAAAATTTGTTTTAATAAAGTGTTTTGATGCTGTTTTGTCAATACTTTGATCTGCTTAGTAAGTAAGTACAGAAGACTCGCAATAGAAATGGTTACACCTTTGCTTGGAGGAAAAACATTTATGATCGAAAAATTGATCTACGCAAAAAGATGGTTGCTGACTTTGATAAGCTACCATTTTGCACAAAGCAAGTTTTGAGCAATAATTTTGTAGCTACTGTGTAGTCCAAAAACAAATGAAGGAAGGATAAATCATTTCGTTTTCTTCAAAAAGAAAACTCATTTTTCTTTCACTAAGAGGAAAAAGAAAATCTAGTGCGGGACTTTTTCTATGAACGATGGAGCAGAATAAAAAGTCGTTAAAACTTTATGGTACGATTTTAGAATGAAAAATGTATTAAAATTCAACGGAGAAAAAGTTGGATTGAAAAAGAAAAAAATTAAATACAAAAATCTAGAAAATTAGAGAAAGGCTTAACTTAATAATACTGCAAAAAGATAAAGTTAATGCATGAAATTAGCAAACAAACATTCAGAACATACCCTCATAGCATCAGTGGTGACACTGTTTTAGAAGAAGCAGAGCTTAAAAATATTACTGTTCAGCGACTCATTAAGCAACTTGGTACCCCTAAATACCGGAAGAAAAGCTACCGTCATCATCATTCAGGCAACCTCATGAGATCAATTGGATGGTGCAGAATGCAATAGTTCAATTACCTCAAGAAATACTAAGATTATATTGGGCATATGCTATTACTCAAGAATGTAACACACCAAAAATCTGAGTGTTACTTCACCTCTACAAAAATAATGTCAGTCGACTCCTTCGATTTTGGTTACGGGAGTACTTATCTAACCCGCTGTACTTATCTCGATGAATACCGGCATGACTGGTGGCCTACCTGAACTAAAATCTAAGGCGTTAACTGACATTATTTAATTTTCCGACTGTACCATTGAATTCACAATGAGTCAAAGGCATCAACAACTTACTTTATTTTAACTATCTTCTACACCCCTCCATGCGAAAAGTTACTAAATTGTACTAAATTGTACTTAGTTACTCTACAAAAAAAAAGAACTGTGATTATGAACATACATTACAATCAAAGAAGAACAACACTCATAAATGAAAATGCAAAACCTCGAACAAATTAAAATTCTTAAAAAAAAAAAAAAAAAAAAAAAAAAAAAAAAAAAAAACAATTCGCACACTTTTTCCCTTGAGAATAACTACGAGAAATTAATTAAGTCCAATAAAGAGAATGGGTTTTAATTAACCATTTGATAAAGATAGCTACTGAGCAAAAAGAGGCAACCATCTAACCATACCATTTAAGGCTTTAAGTATTATAGAACAAATTATCAGTCAAGGCTCCTCCTACTATCCCTTGGAATAGCAACAATATACAGAATATATTATTATTTTTTTTTCCTTTTTTTTTACAAACAAAGAAGAATAACAGTCATAAACAAAAATAAAAAGTAAATAATCTCAAACAAATTAAAATTCTTAAAAAAAGAAAAAAAATAAGCAATTTGTACTCTTTTTGCGTTGCGAGTAAAGAAAATGGATTTTGGATTATCATTCGATAAAGATCGCAACTGAGTAAAAAGCGGCATCCATCTAATCATGTAGAACAAACTATCAGTAAAGGCTCCTCCTATTATCCGTTAGAAAAGCTAAAATATACTGAATTTTTATTTTACAAACAAAGGAGAACAAGTGTCATAAACGAAAATGAATAACCTCAAACAAATTAAAATTCTTAAAAAAAAAAAAAAAAATAATAAAAAAAATAAGCAATTTGTACCCATTTTGCCTTGAGAATAACTACGAGAAATTAATGAAGTCCGATAAAGAATATGGGTTTTGGTTTAACATTCAATAAAAATCGCTACTGAGTAAAAAGAGGCAACTATCTAATCATACCATTTAAGGCTGTGAGTATTATAGGCTCCTCCTACTATCTCTTAGAAAAGCTAAAAATATACTGACTTTTTAATTATCAAACAAAGGAGAACAACAGTCACAAACGAAAACGAATAATCTCAAACAAATTAAAATTCTTTAAAAAAAGGACATAAGCAATATATTCCCTTGTAGCCTTGTAGCAGAGTTGGGCAACCGAATAATCAGAAATAATGAAATGACTCCGGCAACACTGAAAACTGAGTTTGCTACCTGAGTTGAGGAAAGGGAAACACACGGAAGGTATAGGTCAATTGTAGAATTATTCGTCGAATAATTCGATTGACTCGGCGTTGCCGGACACACCGAATAATTTCCGAATAATTTTTTGCCCAACTTTGCCTTGTAGCCTTTAGAATAACTACGAGAAATTAATGAAGTCCAATAAAAAAAATGGGGTTTGGTTTACCATTCGATAAAGATCGCTACAGAGTAAAAAGAGGCATCCATCTAACCATACCATTTAAGGCTGTAAGTATTATAGAACAAACTATCAGTCAAGGCTTCTCCTACTATCCCTTAGAAAAGCTAAAAATATACTGAATTTTTAATTATCAAACAAAGAAGAACAACAGTCACAAACGGAAACGAATAATCTCAAACAAAATGAAATTCTTTAAAAAAAAGAAAATAAGCAATTTGTACCCTTTTTGCCTTGGGATTCTTGAGAATAACTAAACAAATTAATGGAGTCCAATAAAGAAAATGGGGTTTGGTTTACCATTCGATAAAGATTGCTACAGAGTAAAAAGAGGCATCCATCTAATCATACCATTTAAGGCTTTAAGTATTATATGTAGAACAAACTATCAGTCAAGGCTTTTCCTACTATCCCTTAGAAAAGCTACAAATATACTGAATTTTTAATCTACAAACAAAAGAGGAAAAGAAATTAATAAAAATTGAAGAAATAGATAGTTACAAGATTGCATAGTCTTAGTGTACCCGATGAAAGGGTGGTGAATTTCAAAAAGTCTAGGGACCAAATAATGTTACGTCCTCACGGTCCCGCACGCAGATGTTCGGTGAGCACTTACGGGGGGTATATAAACCACACGTAACCATATTTACGTGCGCACCATCCAACGTCTTTCGGAGGACCGTCAAGCCGTAACATTATTTGGTCTCAGAACTTTGCCTTACTCCTAGTTTTTTGAGTTTCTGAAAAGACAGTGCCTTTATTAATCTGGTTTCAGGATTTGCGTCCATAAAATAAATACCACATCTTTACTTATTGTATTTTAATCCGTGCAAAGCGGATCATTCACTGTTCAACGTTTATTTTTCCGAGATTTCTTTTGGATTTCCTCAATTTTTCATAGCCTCTTTGAATTTCAATACCTAGTGATGAAAGAATGACGACAGCGCATACACTATACTATCATCCACGCTCGGTTTTAATGACCCAAAATTCTCGATTTCAAAACTGACAAATGTCAAGGACGGCGTCAAAATAGATGAACTTGGCTTGATTTACGACACGACTTCCCGAAAGTGAATCGAAATTGCCTATAAGTACCATATTATTTAAATTTTGCAAATTTTATGACTTAAAACGCGTCAAGCCGATTCGCATTCTACTTTTCCTAGACTTTTCCCCGTTTATCGATTTTTGTCTCTGCATTGCAGTCTTTGTGAATTTTCGTAGTTTATCATGTCTCAACGTCAAGTCTAGAACACTGATCACTTGGATTTAATCTGTATTTCTATTAAAGCCACACTGTTGTAACCACATTGAAGTGTAGGCACTTTTAAAGCTTCGCTCTTATACTTACAACTTACGTCTCTGACAGAATCTAACATCGTCAGAATCAGTAATGCCCTCGTTTATTAAATTGAACTGGGGCTTTTACACAGCCGCAATGTCACAAAATTTTAAGTCACTGATTTTGAAAGCTTTGAAAGTCCTTTGAGATTTGAAAGCTATTTCCATATACCTATTCCCGCTTTGCGGTTGATTTAACAGCCACTGTTTCCTCATTCACCTCTAGGATTTGGCCTGGGAAAAATTTCTCTTCATACTCAGCTATCAAAAAATCATTTTTCTTGCAGGTGATTTCTGGTAAGACGTGTGATAAACTGGGTGAGGGAGGATAATCTATATCTTCCTACTAGCTTAGCTGATCATCTTCATCCACATTTTATCTCTTGGTATTTCTTCTTGGCTTCTCTTTTGTCGTCTTTGTTTTGAGTTACTGTTTCTCTATCCTAGCTTCTTTTTCGCCCTTTCGTCTCTTCTATTCCTTGTTTCTGCGGAAAAAGAAGTTTTTTTTATTTTTTTTTATTTTAAAAGGAGTGTTTCTTTCTCTTCACGCAACTTAATGCGTATAAGCGAGCATGTGCGTGTTGTCAAAGAAAACACTTATCTGAATTGTTTCGGAGAGAGGAGCTCAAACTTTTCTGAACGTGGGTATGTTAACTCTTCGTATTTTGCCCCCATTGATTTTGGATCTTTAAGGTGCTATTGAATATTTTAAAACTCTCGATCTTTTGTCACAACGTTCTTTAAAATACCGGCTTGCCCGCGCGATCGCATTCAATCAGGGGCAATTATTTTTATTCGTTTTGTTAGACTCTGTCATTTATTAGAAAAACACTGGAACTGACCGTTTTTCCAAATACTCGAGCCTTGAAGGCACCAATGCCGGATCTTTGGGCTTCGAACACTCCAACCCAACCCTACGTTCAAAGACCTCTGAAATAAAGATAAAATTGATTTAGGATTTTATACAAGAGATGACAAGTGTGAAACAAAAAACAAAAACAAAATCATGACAATAAACAAAATCGTGAAACATTAACTCAATTTTTAAAATCATTTTTGCAATTTAATCTTCAAGTTACCTGAATTTTTTTTTCTTCAGACAACTAGTCTTTTGTGTATTAATTCTTAGTAGCTGCTGAATCCTTGAAGAAATATTCAACTGGATTAATCAGGAGTTTTTTTCTTTTATTTTTTCAAGTTAGAGTTTCGTCTTTGGGTAGCATTAAGTCATTGCCTGTGGGCATGATAAATGTCTGCAATTTTGATTAGACACCGAAAGAGACCGAAAAAATGTTTCCTTGGCTCTTATGGGCCTTGGCCATTCTGATTATATTATTCTGTGCAGCTAGTACTTTTATAGAATCTACCAGGCCTCTCAAGAGACCTTTAAATTTAGATTTTTCAAGACGTATAGAGACAGAAACCTGTGAAAGTTGAATTCCAAAACAGATATCAAATCTCTATTTTTACTTTGAAAGATAGATGGCTCAAAGCTACCTGAGGCAAGAAAGAAATATCCTTTGGCCATGATACATGATGCAGTTTTCACCATCAGAATCAGGGTGGCCAGTGAATTTTAATTTAATCCTGACTCTTCCGGGTTGTGTTCAGAAATTAATCACCCAGTACTTAAATGTAGGAATTTGGTGCTAAGAAAACGCATTCATAATAGGCGCACATATAGTCTGCAGTGAAAAGATTTTTTGGCTTAAAATCAGTTCACATTTGAATGAGAATTTCTTTTTCCTGCTTTTCTGAACAAACAATAAAAAACGAAACAAAAAAAGTCACCGGCATGAGCCAAATTTCGCCTGAATACCCGGACTTCTAGGTACTTGGAATTTCAGTTTCCCCAATTTTTCAGTTGCTGGCCACCCTGAATAATACTTCTGAGCAAGAAAGAAAAACAACAAACCTGTTAAATAATGCAATTTCGCCTCATCTAGGGGAGGCTTTCGGGTTTTATTTTTAACGGAGTTGCAAGATGAGCCAGTGACGCTGCAGTTCATGAGAGCTTCAATCCCGAAAATCTTCTGGGCTAAATTCCTCACGAACTACGAATCGCTTTCCTTCCCCCTTTTTACCCTCCTAAAAACCTTCTTCATCGCTTTTGGGGTTAAAGGAATTTGACAACCCTACAGAAAAATGATAAGAAAAATTATTAGTGCTTTAATATTTTGCAGAATGAATAGACCATCAATGTATAAAAAATTCACACAGTAAGATAATTACTATTGCAAGATAATTTAGGTAGCTTGAATAATACAGTTTATTCTTCTTCACATTCAACTGGGAAATGTTTGCCAGTTTCAGTTTTTTTAAAATTGACAGCCACTGCTGTTTCCTTCTGGGAGCCAATTACATAGGTACAATGGAGTCGAGTAAGCAACAAAAATCTAAACAGCTGAGTCAAGTTAAAAATCGACTCAAACAGCTGGAATAGCTGTATTTAGATGAAAGCTTGACCATTTCAAAGTGATGCACTCAATTGATTCGATTGGGGCGAGATAAGAAGATTAGATTGAGCTCTTATTGTAAGTCAATTGAATCAGGCCGAAACCAGTGAATGATAAGTTGACAGTACATACACATATTAGACGTAATGTCATTATATCGACTCGATTGCATGTTATTGCCTCCCTAAGAAGAGGATTAGGATACCTTTGTATAAAATCCCTTGAAAAAAAAAAAACTTTTCGGGGAGTACAGTCATCTGCTCAGTGAGTTCTAATTGGTTGTTCACTTTGGGATTTTATGAAGGCAAAGACAAAGTGGGCTCAACAAAATGAGGCAATCAGCAAAGAGGGGAAGGAGGGGAAACATGAATTATGGGAACAGGGAAGAAGTCTACCGTTGAATTTATACTTTGAATTTAACTATGAAGTCGCCTCTTCTCAAATTGAAAGAAGGGAGATGGCTGCCCTACACAGTTTTTCTTCAAGAAACTCGAGCAATGCATGAAAACTACACCTTAGAGATTTCAGACAGAAAGATTCAAAAGAAGGAGTACCTAGAAAGAAAACCATTACAAATGAACAGCTCCAAAACACAAATTTCAGTATTAGGCTTTTTGCTGCTTTTATCAGTCTCACGGGCACCTATGGGGGGGCGGCAGGCCCTAGACCTTCCCTCTTTGAATCAAACATTCTGCAAAATCACCTAGAAAACAGACTTTTTATGCTAATTATAGATATATTTTCTTTCTTTATACCAAGTTGGCCTCCCGAGAATTTTTGAATTTAGTTTTGCCCCCCTCCCCCTTCCTGAGTTTTATCAAAAAGGCACACATGATCAGTAATCAAATTATGTCAACTTTTTACCTTCCATTTTGACGGTGACACTTTTACTAGAGTACTTTTCTTTACAGGAGAAATCCCAGGGGTTTTCTCTGATGCTGTTTCCTTAGGAGATTTGGTTGCTGTTTTCTTAAGAGATTTGGTTGCTGTTTCCTTAAGAGATTTGGTTGCTGTTTCCTTAGGAGATTTGTTTACAGTTAATTCTAAATTTTCCTGTGGGCAAAAAGAAAAATAGATCAGACTGCGAAAATTGTAAGAAAGTTATAAACACCACATGAAATAAGTATATTAAAAATAAATGACTCTCTGGTATTTCAGAAGATTTTAAAGGTTTTTCAATATGCTCTTAATAGAGTCGGTCAAAATTTACAGGTTTAAAAGCAAATATGGAATTTTATCACATTTAACAACATCCGTAGGGTCAAGGAATAACCCACCAATCGAGTCATAGACGATCATAATCACCTATTTCCAAAGTAAAAAATGTTTAAATGTTTGTTTGGTTGAAAAATAATACTACTGCAAAACACCAAAAAATTAATAAATGAGCATAATAGTAGAGTCTGCAAGAACCAACCTCAGACTTCTCGCTACGTTCGGGTGATAGAACTGCGGGATCTGCTTCTCTGCAGACGATTTCACACGGCAGACCGATATAGAAAATGCTTTCCTCCTCCTGGAAGTAAAGGAAATAAAGGCGACATAAAATATAGGGCAAAAAACAGACTATCATTGAAAGGAAATAGAAAGAAGCCTGTGCATTTACCGCAGAAACTGGCTTTCACAAAATCATTCATTTGGTCAGTATCAAACTTTGACCTTCGATTAATCGAGAACAAAAAACGATATCGACCTGCGGTTTGCGCCAAAATGTTCGGCTTAAAACGTTCTTACTAAACATGTATCACAAAGCAGGGTTCTGAGGTGTTATCATTTAAAAGTTTCAAATTTGGAGGAATGTGACCCCTACCCCCGCCCCGCCCCCTGTAGGGTCTGAAAATTGCCGTCCCCAGGAAAAGTTGTATCCTTTGAAATAGTTGGACCCATGTTTCAGCGTTTTTTGAAATTTGAAGTCGTTACTTTTTTCCAGCCACTTAAAATTTTCAAATTTTCAAAAAAATTTAGGGGCTCAAAAATCCCCTCAAAGTAATTTTTTTGGAAAATTCGTACTTTTTTGTGTAAAGACCTTCTTTTGTAGAGCAATTTAGACCCAAAGATTTTTGAATTTGGACCATTCAAAGGAAAGTTACCGATTTTTGAAAACGGGTCCATATCGAACCTTGACCTTCGATGTATCGAAAACAAAAAGCGATATCGATTTCCGGTTTGCACCAAAAGTCTTAGAATTTTATTCTTTTTCCAAATATCAAATAAAAATTATGGATCCCCCATTTGAAGTATGGGATTTAGGGTCGCGGGGACCCCCTTAAAATACGTTCGCCTCCAAAATATTTTACATGTGTTTCAGCGATTTTTGAAATCCCCGATCGTTTTTGAAAAAAATCCGAGTGGAAACTATTTTAATCAACACCCTGTATTTCATTCCATCGAAGGTACACAAGACACCTAAAAATTACAGGCAAACTTAATTTCTAATTTTTTCAAGATCATTCAAGGACTTCTCTGGAAGGGAACACGAAGGTAAAGCAATTTTTGTAACATTTCGTCCTTAATCGTGGATGCTAATGTACATAAACAAATGTTTTTCAAAACTTTAGTGGGCGCTCTAGCTCTAAAAAATTGCATTTCTGAACCCATGTATATGAAGAAAGTCCCATTTTGACCTCTGAAATACTTGGTTGAAAGGATGACACATGTTTCTAATACACCTTATATTTGTATAAATTTCTGGCTTACGAGTTTAGTGGCTGATTTTTCGATAAATTTACGTATGTTGTACGTTGTACTTGCGTTATCGAGACAAGACCATTCAGTTTCTATTGACTTTTTCTGTTTAACAGTGAGACCGTGAAACACAACACCTGTTCTATATTATACACGATATTAATTCAATTAACTTAAAATCCTTTGTTGGTCGAAATGCCTTACACGGTTATCCTCCTGAGACCTAGAGAATTCAGGATTTTTATAGTGCTACAGAACCAAGATCAGATTCGATTTTTTTTTTTCAGATTTTGTTAGATTCGCGATTAGTGGAGCGCTCTAGCGGCCAGGGTTGAAAAAAATTTTAACAAGACAGTTTGCCACCATTTATTGGCAAGACGGATTGCCCTGAGTTCTCAGGAGGTTATAATCAAGGGTAAAAAAATTATTAGCATGCAAATCTGAAGTAGAATAATTCCAAGCTTATCATATGATGTTTGTAAATTTTGTCTGAAAACTATCAGCTGATTGTTTGCATGTTTTTTCCCCTGATATTTGATGCCAAATCAAAATTTGGTTTCTTGATTCGATCGCCATAAAAGTGTCTGGAGCGGTGTAAAGAAAGGCATGGATTTTTTGTCAACATAGACGACCCCGACGATTTATAACCAGCATCGACCGGTAAAATTATTTTGAGAATGGGGTGTCACTGCGGAGTTAGCAAAGCTTTACGGCTAATGATCAGATAAACATTTGGACGGTGGGCTGAGAGCAGATTCAGGTTGCCTCAGTTTGTGTTTGCCGGAAAAGCTGCCAGGGAAACATTCACCAAGAAAGGAATCTACTTTGTAAGTACCTTTGAAGGGTTTACGGAATTTGGAGGAGGAACAACGGACGAGTCGACGTTTGGTTGGAAAGCAACTGACGTTTGTGGGACGAAAATTGACATTTGGTCTAATTTGACTCATATGTCAACAGTGCCGTGCTCTACCCAAATTCAGTTCTTCATTCAAAGACATTTCAACTGTATTGATACGCAAAGAATCTGGCACTGGCTAAGCATAAGCTCTGATTGCACCACCTCAATGTTATGATAAGTGTCAGAGATGTTTGCGATCAAAAAGGTGGCAACAAGAGGCCCTTAGCCGTCGTCGAGGAAAATACTCGAAAACTCTCAGTTCACCTACCTTTGATTGTGGATGGCTAAGGAAGCACGATCATAAACAATTATGAGGTAATCGAAAATCGATCAGGCAGGGAAAGTTAGCATTTTGGAGCGTTGGTTTTATAGTTTGTAATTCTCTGGAGTGCCCGAGGGTTACATGAAACTTCTGAAACAAAAGAGTATACTTTATCAGAACTCCTAAATATTCTGAAGAAGCAAGTTGAGACAACGTTCTAATTTTAAAAATTATCGAAGCAGTAGTGTTTTTTTCTCAAAAAGTCAAATTGGGCCATCGGGCTCTGAGAGTCACCCCGTATGACTGCGCTTCATTCGCGAATAACTCCGAAACTTTTCACACATTCGAGGATTTGCCGTAAGAAATTTTAACTGGCACCACTAAAGCTTTAATTTTAGACCTCAAAATTAAAAAATCTTTGGATGTCATTTCCCTTAAAGCAGAAAGCCAGTGCCAAATCATGTACGGAGCACCCAAAGTCATCCAGGAAGAACTAGTTATGCAATCTGTCATATAATCTGTGGTTTTTTTTCTCGGACGTATGAGCTATGGCTGGTATATAAAGTGGGGTTCATCCAATCAATACAGTAGGCTTTGCCATGATTGTTCCGGCCAAGCACGGTGGTAGAAACGTTTTCTGGCAAGTAAGGACGTCCACCTTGCTATGGTGTCCCCACCGGAATTTGCTATCATTTACATGTCCGAATAAAAATAATGTCATTCACTATAATTTGTTTTTTTACCTGCGATGCTTCACATTTCCCTTTTCTCTTACTATTAAATTCTCTTTCGTCTGTCATATGTCGTCAGCTCGTCACCTTATTGGGAAAGTATATCACAAGCCCCATTTCTCTAACTCGATAAAATACACATAAAACAGTGAAACTGTTGGCGTTGTAAGAAATATTCCCGACTGAATTTCTGGATTACCTCCTGGAATGTACGTATTTAAAAATATTCAATGCATTCAAACGAAGTTTTTAAACAAAAAGTTGGTTGAAAGAAAGAGGACGGAGGAGGGAAGTCGAGTCTCATTTAACGAACAATTGTAATTTGTTTACATAAGTATAGAAAAAATAAAAAATAAAACGATAAAAACAACATGAACAGCCCGCCTCGGTGCGCATGTGGTTCAACATAAAAAAATGCAGAGAGCGAAAAGACTAGCGCAGGTGAGGAGAACACTCAGAGAAGGTTCACTGCTAAAAAAGGACCGGAAAAAAAGAAAAAGAAAGGTCGAAATGAAAAAAGTGAAAAGAACATTCCGTAGAGTAGGTACCACCGTTCAGAGTATACCATTGAAACAGAAAGGAAGGACCGTAAACTTTTCGGAGTGATTAGGGGGTGAGAGTAAGGGGTAGGACAAAAAATCGATAAGGATGTTTGAGTTCAATGTTCCATTTGACGCTTAGTCCATGAGGCTAGGGAGGAAGCTAGCGGGAATATAATCGAGCCGCTGCTCACAATCAGTGCAGTGAGACGGTGATACTCTACGGAATGTTCTCCTCACTTTTTTTCATTTGGACCTTACTTTTTCGGTTCTTTCTAAGCAGTGTGAACCTTCTATGCAAGTGGCAACGGACAGTAGGTCAAGATTGAAATCACCAGCCAAGGAAAATAGACATTTTTTATCAAAGAGAAAAGAAAGAGCTGTCTCAATTTTTTCGAGGAGAATATTAAAGCACCTCTGAGGCGGTCGGTAGACTGAAATTATTAAGATAGGCTTATCAAACGATAAGAGTTGAACATTTTGTAGATTAGTGGCTGAGATTTCTACGTGCGCCTCGGATTAAAGGGAATGGAGAAACTGACTAGGAGGAGAGAAAGAAATTACGAACATAAAAAGAGGTGCCACCTCCGTTAGGGTGATTCTTATTTTTCAACAATGAGTATTTTTTGTGCGAACGGTCGATTTTTTGTTCTTTGTGGTCTAAACAATTGACCCATAACAAGCATTTTGAAAAAAAAATTGACTCCAAATGGACCCTCAACGGCCAAAAGGGCGTAAGTACCAAATATGAATTTTTGGGTGTTTTAATAGTCAATTGTGGTGTAAAATAGCCACTTTTGGGTCCGTAAGGGCTGACATTTTCATTATTTTTGGCTTATCTGCAGTCCTCATGCCACTAAAGTCCATTTTAAGATATGCGTAAAATGCTCTCGCCGCGATTTAGTACAGGCAACGGTTGATTATTGGAAGAACAAATTCCCATCAAAGGTTTTTTGGGCTTAATCGCTTCGTCTTGGTGTCAGTAATGACCACCTAAAAGTCCCCATGCCTAGGTGCTGTGCTAAATTCAGGGGTGGGGGGAAGAGCCCCAAAATCGATTATTTCGATATACATATATCGAAATCGATGCAAAATATCAAAAAAATCAACCATGTTTTTTGTTTCTGAGGTAATTTCCAACAAGAAAGGTCTTCTGTGTTTTTACGCTCTGACGACGTCTAAGCTCTCAAAAACACGATTTAAGTTTTCGGCGATTTTCAGGAAAATTGATACCCCGTGGCAACGCTCATTTAACGCAATGTTATTTTTAATGATTTCGATCGCCTTACCGTAGCATTTAGAGTGCTCCGATTTTTATAAAATTAAGTATCCGGGGGTTTTTTAGGTCGCTGATTTCATTTTTGGAGTCCAAAGTTTCTTTAAAACGTGATTCCGACAAGCTTTTTGAGCTTTTATCTAAATATCTGTATTTTGTGATAAAAGCTAAAAAAGCTTGTCTGAATCACGTTTTAAGGAAATTTGGACTCCAAAAATGAAATCAGCGACCTAAAAAACCCCCGGATACTTAATTTTATAAAAATCGGAGCACTCTAAATGCTACGGTAAGGCGATCGAAATCATTAAAAATAACATTGCGTTAAATGAGCGTTGCCACGGGGTATCAATTTTCCTGAAAATCGCCGAAAACTTAAATCGTGTTTTTGAGAGCTTAGACGTCGTCAGAGCGTAAAAACACAGAAGACCTTTCTTGTTGGAAATTACCTCAGAAACAAAAAACATGTTTCGATTTTTTTGATATCTTGCATCGTTTTCGATATATGTACATCGAAATAATCGATTTTGGGGCCATTCCCCCCTCCCCTGAATTTAGCACAGCACCTAGGCATGGGGACTTTTAGGTGGTCATTACTGACACCAAGACGAAGCGATTAAGCCCAAAAAACCTTTGATGGGAATTTGTTCTTCCAATAATCAACCGTTGCCTGGACTAAAGCGCGGCGAGAGCATTTTACGCATATCTTAAAATGGACTTTAGTGGCATGAGGACTGCAGATAAGCCAAAAGTAATGAAAATTTCAGCCCTTTCGGACCCAAAAAAAGGCTATTTTACACCATAATTGACTATTAAAACACCCAAAAATTCATATTTGGTACTTACGCCCTTTTCGCCGTCGAGGGTCCATTTGGAGTCAATTTTTTTTCAAAATGCTTGTTATGGGTCAATTGTTTAGACCACAAAGAACAAAAAATCGACCGATCGCACAAAAAATACTCTTTGTTGAAAAATAAGAATCACCCTAACCTCCGTGTTGGTTGGACCTATTGAAAGTAGCAGAACAGTAGGCGTCGTCAATTGGCACCGGATTCATATCCTCTGTTGTCCAATCTTCGGTAAAACAGATTACATCTGGGCAGATTTGATGGGTAAAGAGTTCGAAGGACAGCTCATGTGTCTTGTTGCGCAGACTCCGAATATTAAGTTTAATATAATAATAGACATGCTTATTGAAGAGTCATCACTATGCCTAATCTCTTTCAATGAGAGGCTGGAATTACTGGTGTTTATGGGGTAGTTTGTTGAGAGTTTAGTGGCAGATATACATGGTTTCCCAATGCTAGCAATTATAATTAAACCCATAATAATTAATACTTAAAGGAGGAGTGTCAATAAGGCCGGTTTTTGGCCCCAAAAGTGGTCAAAATTTAAATTGGTCTAAAAATTCGAGTACAGTGGCTCTACTTACTCAAAAAGACTTATATTTTTAGGTTTGAGCGGTGTTTCCGGGATATTTTAACGTTTAAGGTTTATTTTGCCACCTCAAAGTGGGTCAGTTTTGTGTTTTTCGTGGAAAAAGCCCTATTTTTCGTTAAATGATTGAATATTTAGATGTGAGCCGGACATAGTTCGGTGATCTCCTTTTAATATGTTATCAGGCTACTAAAAACGAGTAACATACTGAAATTTAGTCACCGAACTATGTCCGGCTCGTACTTAAATATTAACTTTTCTGATTTCGTGAAAATTCAAGACTTGCACGAAATCTATGAATCTACGAGCAAAAATGGTAATATTGCATCTCAGGAACCTGTTAAACATGTGTGATACAATCAATGCTTGGTAAGGCAGGTTGCATTACCGTAGAATCGATTGTTCGACACGGGTTTTGATGGAGAAAATCCATTGTTGCCACATTGCACAAACCGCTAATGACGCATAATACTAACGCTCATTGTATATAGAGACACATGTTATGTTGGTGAAATCGCATACATATTTCATTGCATTGTGACCTCATAAGTTTGATGGTTGGGATTCGTTAAACGCTTAACATTAATTGCTGTCTAAAGTTATCTTCAATTTATCGGTTTCTTTCCTTCAAAATTCCATTTTTCATTATGCGTCAAAAATGTCCATTCAGCACAATGCATTTTGATTGAAGTTTTATTCTTTGTGGGTAATAAAGAGTGAACGTTTGAGAGAACAATTTCAAATAATTTTTCGCGGGTACAGAAATATACATACGGATCATGCGATGTTGCCAGATTGAAGAAAATCTACTCTTTATTTATTTTGAAGTTATCTTACGCGGTGAGTCCAGTGGAAAATCTGACTTGCCCGATCTGACAATTATCATATGCGATGATACGGAGATAACGACAACTCAAGATCTTGTTATCAGCTATCATACACATCTGATCGAAAATGTTTACGTTTTGTCCAGTTATTCAGCAGGTTATTTCACTTGTAAACATTATCCTTTACTATGGTGGTTTACTATGGTGTATGGTATAAAAAAAGAAGCAAATCTAACTTGTAAAAACACCACAACACTCTTTTGTCAACCGAAAATAAAGAAATAAACCTAACCTAACCTGCCATTGTGAGTCAACTCATGTTTTCTTCCGCGAGGTATTTATTTTTCCCCGCATTTAATGACAATGAGATGTACCTACAAGGCAGTGGTGTACTGGTGTAGCGTGCAATTTGGCAACGTTGTACTGTGTCAATTTAAACGCATGTAAAAGGTCGAATGCGAACACCTACTAGCTCTATCTTTTTTATGGCTTCAAATGGACCAACTGCAACTTTGCTAAATTGCACGCTACACCACTGCTATAAGGTCGCAGACCCTAGTCCCACTTCTATAGTCATAGTCATGGACCAAAGCTACGCATGCCGTATGGTCATCAGCTACATATTTGCCCCTATCAAAGGCCTTATAAAAATTTATTTTAACTCCATATTCTCAAGTTTTGAACTCTTTCTTTTACATATTCTGGTGCTTTGTCATAGCGAAATCAATAATTGGTTGCAGTTCGATTCTTAAGTCATAATTTTGCAACTGTCTTAGGGATATGAAGTCTAAAAATCACAAGTATTGGCCTTGTTTCCACCTCTTATCAGTTAATTGAAGGTCACGTGTATTTTTTTGGAAGTTAATGACTTCCAGGTCCCTTTTCTTAACTGCAATTAGAAAATTTCGTCAAATTAATTTCAACTATTAAAAAAAAAAATAAGTTTTTAACTAAAACTTTGATGCGCTCTAGCTCCTCAGGAAAGCGTTTTTGGAAACAAGTTTATAGAGGTTTTTCGTCTTATTTTGACCTCTAAAATGCACTACAATAGTTGAAAAAGCGATATGGGGTGGGGCCAAAAACCGGCCTTATTGACACTCCTCCTTTAAATAGTTTATATAACATTAGACTGTGAAACTAAAGAAAATAAATTTTTAAATTTTGAACTTCAAATCATAAATATCTTTGTCAGGATTTAATTGTTTAAAGGAGGGATTTCAGTTTCTATATCAGCCAGCTCTCGGTAATTATGTCGGGCAAGCAATAGTTTACCAGGACGATTAAGGTGCATGCCATGGGTGGTATAGTGAGATCTCTGAAATTTATCCACTTCTAGTAGTCTCACGTTGCGATATTTGCTGGCTATAGCTCTGATTTCTAAATTAACTTCTCTATACTGTTGATTGACGTAGTACATAGGATGCAAGTCATGCCGAACTGGTATTGTGCCTAATAATACATGCTGGGTACAGTTGAGAATAGTGAGGAACTCAAGCAAACTCTTAAGGAATATTTTGCTACAGTTGGAGGATAGATCGCTGGCTCCTAGATGTACAGTCACAGGATTAAGGGAGCACAAAGAATCCATATTGGGAATAATAGAGCTAACTTTGGCACCAGGTTTAATATCTGCAGAGACAGTAATATTAAACAGATTCCTTAGAGTTCCAAGTACTTTTTTCCAGTGGGTATCAGCTCGAACGACGAACGTGCCCTGAAGATTTCAGGTTTGTCACCGGGGAACCAGCTGGGGGATATTCTAACCTTTCCTTAAGGTTGTTGTTATCAATCACCGTAGAACCTTCTGGGTTGGTATCAGAGTTATATCCGGAGGACAACTCAGGGTCAATATTACTAGCTGGTTTTGGAGTAGAAGATGTATCGTCAGTTGTACCTTGCTGTAACTGGAGCTGAAGGATGTTGAATTTGAGTTCCTTGATGATTTTCTCTTGAGAGTCAATTTTTTGGGTTAGGTCACTGATGATGTTATGGGCACTTGGACACTGGTTGCAGTTTTTGGTAGCATTAGCATTAGAGGTAGAGAGCGGTGTTAAGTCCATGTGGGATGTATTTAGTGGTGTATTATACGCAAGTGGGTTCGTAGCAGGAGGCTCATTAAAAGTATTGCACGTGTTAGTTGCACCTTCCATATTGCAATCTAGTATAGGTGTAATTGCTGAGTTCTCAAAAATTTATTTGGTGGTGGATGATGCTGCGTCACTTGTCGATACACTTAACCTCATTTTGGGCGTACACTTTGAATACAGGGGATTCATTGGAGCAGCATAAGAGATATTATTATTGCACGTGTTTTTTGTATTACAAATTTTATCTAGGGTTTTCGGCGATGGAACAGTAGGTTTTCCAGATATTCTTAGCTGGCATCTACAACAAACCCAATTTTTAGAGCTCTGAGTCTTCACTGATTTGAGGCTAGGTTTAGGAATACAAACATTTTGATCATTTCCTTGGTGAGAGTGAAACCAATGGTCACACTTAATGCAAAGGAGGCCGTACTTTACATTAGAGTCACAATTGAGACAGATTTCGTCATTGATCTTTTTAGAATCGAGTTTAATCTTAGAAAGTATTGAAGAACTACTAGAGGATGATACTGCTCGGGCAGCCATCTCGGACTTACTCCAAATGTTTCGGAGAGAACAATAAGAATAATCACAAAGGAAAAGGTTTCTTCTCTCCTCTTTCTTTTTTCCGAAATAAAGGTCATTCTCATATGTCACTCATGTTTTTGAGCGAGCAAACTCTGTTTTTTGTTTTGTTTTTTGTTTGCTTTTTTTCAAGAATAGCTTTTTTGAAGTTCGTAATTTGCCCAAAAATATCTTTGGCAAATCGCAATATGACTGAACGAAGCCAGATCTTTCTCATTTTTCAGAATTCCTCCAAAAGGTGTTGGGAAACTCAAGAATTTTGCGATTTGAACTGTTTTCCGATGCTTCCTCAACATTTACCTCTGAAAAATAAAATAGCGATAACATTTTTACCACTTGGAGCCTCATCTTGCAAATATCTGTAGGATTCTCATTTTTCAGCGATAAATTACTTACCATTTTTTCCGTGTGAAAAAATGTGTTTTTAAGAAAAGTATTTCAAGATATGAAACAAAACCTTTGAAATGAATAGCTGTACTTACTAACTAGTCCTTTAGGTTAGAATTGACTATTAAACTATCAAATAACTTATCAATGACAGCTATGCTATTTAAGGCGCTCCTCACGACAAAGTGGGCAACTGGTTGCTGACTAATTTCCTCAGCGGAGTTCTGAAATGAAGGTTCTTCAAACTGTCAACCTTTTTTCACTGAGCGCGTCCAGAATACACTTTTTAATGTTGATTGCGTTAGCTGATGAAGGGACAACATGACCTAAATTTACCGATTCAGTCTCCGATATTATTGAAATGTGCTCTTCCATTGACATTTTTCTGGAGACTTTATTTTTTTACGTTCCTAAACTTTACTAATGTCGAGTGAGCTAATGAAGGCAAATAGCTTCTTAAAGTAACTTACTTTACAAATAGCACTGGACACTAAATATATATATATATAGCCCGGCAGAATGTTCTCGTGTTCTGTAAAGTTCATTGTTCTGTTCTCTCATCAGAGAAAGGAATCGGAACAAGGCGGGAGAAAACTTGGACTCAGCAGTGCACTAACTGTTTTACAAACCACCCGATGACAAACAAATAAATAAATGAGCACTTGATAATGCTACGGTTATCGATAGAAGCTATCGATTTATCAAAACATTGGGCAGTGCTCCCCCACGGAAGTCAGATGCTCGCCAGCAAGAAAGCTAACGCGCCCACGCAATAGAGTGCAATCCTCGACTTGCCAGTCACGCGCCCGCGAGGGTTACGGAATTGATGCTGTAAAGAGTGGTTAATTCGGAATCAATTGATACATTTAAAGGAACTCTCCTGCAACCTTTTGAAATCGAGCCGTTTCTGCAAACTTCCTTGCTTGGCTCGTCTCAGTTTGTCTGTTGTATCTTGATCGATACCACCAATCACCATCTTTCTGTCTGTGGGCTGATCTATATGAAAATTTTGTTAAAGCGGTGGCAATCTTGAATCGCCGCATTTGAAACTTTTAAAATCAGTGCATTTGCCACCACTGATGTTAAAAAATTGTTTGCCAGACTGGCGAAGTTCATTCAATCATAATTCTGCTGCTGTGCTTTTCATTCGAGTCTTTGACAGATTCTTTTTTAATTTCTGACATTTTTGGATGAACATTCCAAGTTTGTTGTTTTGACTTGCTTGAGTTGTACTGAAGGAATTCCAAGGGATGAGAGGAAATGTATAGATAGGATAGAAAAGGCACTTTTAAAGGAATAATTCAAGACTTTTTTTTTTTTTTTTTTTTTTTTTTTTTTTTTAGAGAAAACAGGATTGAGAGCAGGGAGCAAAGGAGTCAACTAAGAAAAGATTCAGAGAAAACAAAAAGTCAAAAGTGGATTCTCCATAGCAACTCATAAAATCTTAATTATTCTTGGAGGGGCCTAAAAATTTATCATCTACAGCCCTTTCATTAATTGTAGGTATGGATGCCACATGCCAGTACTTTAGAATTCTCGCAGAGGCAATCTTTCGAACATTTAAAGCAGTGGGATTCTGGCCATTATTTCAATTTCAGAGTGTGGAATTCATACCAGTAATTCCTAGATACATCTTCATAAGATAATGAAACTTTCAACACTGAATCGGGGGATTGTTCCTTTTCCTTGCAAGGCCTAAGTATAGGGATGCTTGTGTTTCTTCTGAAAAAAAAATGACTTGCAGTTTGTGTATTACCTTCCGGTGGCGAGCAAGGAGCTACTTCTCTCAACTCAAACTCATATCCACGAAGAAAGTTACACGTTATATTCAAGCAACTAACCTGTGTGTTGTGATACCAATGAAGGTACCGTACTCTATGAGTAATATAGAGAAACCTTTCTTCCTACTTTCACTACACAGCAAATAAATTTGGACTGCAAGAATGGGGACGTAGGGATTAAAAAAAAAAAAAAAAAAAAAAAGCAGCGTTGCATGGATCAAAGTGGAGTTGGGATTCAATAATCATTTGAACAATCAACCTTTAATATTCAAATAATGGACATTAAATGGAAGTTACGCAAAATGAAACAAAAGTTTATTTGTCAAAAGAACAAAGACAAACCAAAAAAGGAGAAAAATAAAAAATTAACAAACATTACTTAATATTAAATACAGCAGTTACAAACAAATATCGACCCACAAGAAAGCCTAACAACAAACATTAGAAACAAAATACTGAGGTAAAAATTTATACAAACAATAAATAATGTAATTAAAATAATGAGAGAAGGCATAGAGATACCTGATGAAATTTTAATAGCATAAAATTATGCAGTAACGCACCGCAATATTCAACGTCACCACTTCAAAATGAATATGAATCGCTTAAAAAAAAGTAATGATCACACATTATAGCAGCGTTTTCTATAGAAAAATATGATGGAGGAAAACGTTCTAAGATAATCTCGGCTAGTGCTAAATTTCTTTGAAATCACGAATGGACCCAAGTCTCTTTCCTAGAAACTCTATCGAAATTAAAAAAAACTATCAAAGTTGAGAGAACAGTTCATACAGCACTAAATGAAACCTACCAATAAGTATTTTCCGGACAAGAATCAATGCCTTTTAACTCTCTTGCGTTCATTCAATTCAGTAAAGATTTTGGCTTCAAAATTTTAACTAGCAGCCTTTATTCCCAAAGAGCAGTGGCCTTGCCGAGGGAGCTGTCGGTATTTACAAGAAAATTCTCAAAACAGCAAAGATTCGGGATCACCTTGTAAATATTTGATGGTGTCACGCCCGCCCTCGTTGGTCCCAAAGTACCACCGATCAGATGCAAGTACCTGATTGGTGGTCCAGATTGTTCTCAGCATGCCTGGGAGATTTCAAATTAGAGGCGTGGGAGTGCAACCAGGTCAAAGATGAAAAAAGGGAGAGCATTGAGAAAGCTTGCAAATCAGGGGAAAAGAGGAGGCCAGAAATACGTGGCATAGCCTTAGACGGATCCTATGATTCACGAAGATAAAACTAATTCTAAAATATACCAACTTACAAAGGATAATTATCACAGATATTAAAAGTTATAGTGGTAGAGGCGAACGATTAAAGATGAGCCGCCATGCCATCATTGCAGGGCAAGCACGAAATTCTAGGAATAAACAATAATTACATTTGTAATTGTCTGTCATGTGGTCAGCGATGAGCCACTGTTGTCAACCTTGTTACCAACTTAACAATCTCTCAAATAATTTCTTAGCTCATAAAAGCACATGCCAACGAAAGAATTATGCCAGAACTTCGCGTGAGTCATTTTTATCGTGAAATACGGGCTTCTCTCTATTTCTGTCAGTTCTCCTACTTCTCAATATGTTGCGGCGATCGTCACACAACCTGGGCTCTTCATTCCATATTTAACGGATCGTCTCAGGTGTTGGAGCTTCAGGCCCAGAGGTTGGTGCTGGGTGAGTTAGCGGTGAATGAGACGGCCGGAGAAGAGATTGCACTGGATGATATGGCAGTGAATGAGACGACGATGGATGAGACGGCCGTGGAGGAGATGGCGGCGGTTGAGACGGCCGTGGATAATGTGGCGGTGGATGAGAAGGCTGTGGAGGAGATTGCAGTGCATGAAAATGCCGTGGAGGAGGTGGTGGTGGATGAGAAGGCCGTGGAGGAGATGGCGGTGGATGAGAAGGCCGTGGATGAGATATCGGTAAATGAGACGGCGGTGTATGAGAAGACTGTGAATGAGATGGTGGTAAATGAGAAGGCCGTGGATGAGATGACGGTGAACGAGACGGCGGCGAATGAGACGACTTTGGATGATATGGTGGTAAATGAGAAGGCCGTGGAGGAGATGGCGGTGGATGAGGCGGCCGTGGATGAGATGGTGGCGAATGAGATGGCCGTGGATGTGATGGCGGTGGATGAGAAGGCCGTGGATGAGATGACGGTAGATTGGATGGCTGTAGATGAGATATCGGTGCATGAGACGGCTGTGGATGAGATGTCGGTGCATGAGACGGCCGTGGATGAGATATTGGTAAATGAGACGGCCGTGGATGAGATATCGGTAAATGAGACGGCGGTGTATGAGAAGACTGTGAATGAGATGGTGGTAAATGAGAAGGCCGTGGATGAGATGGCGGTGGATGAAATGACGGTGAATGAGATGGCGGTAAATGAGAAGGCCGTGGAGGAGATGGCGGTGGATGAGGCGGCCGTGGATGAGATGGTGGCGAATGAGATGGCCGTGGATGTGATGGCGGTGGATGAGAAGGCCGTGGATGAGATGACGGTAGATTGGATGGCTGTGGATGAGATATCGGTGCATGAGACGGCTGTGGATGAGATGTCGGTGCATGAGACGGCCGTGGATGAGATATTGGTAAATGAGACGGCCGTGGATGAGATATTGGTAAATGAGACGGCCGTAGATGAGATATCGGTAAATGAGACGGCGGTGTATGAGAAGACTGTGAATGAGATGGTGGTAAATGAGAAGGCCGTGGATGAGGTGGTGGTGGATAAGGCGGCCGTGGATGAGATGGTGGTGAATGAGATGACCGTGGATGTGATGGCGGTGGATGCGAAGGCTGTGGATCAGATGGCGGTGGATAAGGCGGCAGTGGATGATATGACTGTAGATGGGATGGTCGTGGATGAGATGACGGTGATTGGGACGGCGGTGAATGAGACGACCGTGGATGAGAAGTCCGTGGATAAGATGGTGGTGGATGAAAAGACCGTGGAGGAGATGGCGGCGGATGAAAAGGCCGTGGACGAGATGGTAGTGGATCAGAAGGCGCTGAACGAGTCGAGTTTGCTGTTCGAGCAGAGGTGACGAAACGAGTGGTTGATGTAGAAGAGATTCGAGAAGTAAGTGCTACGGTATGACGAGGTATAGAACAGGTGGTAGTAAGAGGAGAATCAGGTAAGCACTGCCGCTGGCTACCTGCGTTGTATATAGGTGGAGGGAATCTTTTAGGGTGACCCACTGGGCTTCTTTCTTTCGGAACTACCCGGAGAATTTCAGGTTTTCCTTGGGTCCTCGGGAAGGTTATGTTCACATGCCGCTGTGCGTGTGGTTCCGCCAACGGTAGCTCACTAGATGTTGCAGATGGATCTTCAACGGCTGTAACAAAATGAGTGTCAATCGTTATGGATAGAGTGTGTACACACTGAGCACCTTCAAGTATGAGTAGATAGGTTTCTCAAATGTACCAGGACGGGATGGGTCTAGTACGCTTCAAAAAGCAGTACGATGACAATTTCTTCGGCGCGAATTTTTCCACGGTCTGCGGATGGTAATTTTACCAATATGCATAGTCTGTAACTTCAGAGCATGTAATAACAACTGATTCCGGATGATGCAACTGTTACCATCCTTACAATTGAAACAAGAAAGTAAATAAGGTGAGATGGGGTTACTGGATAGAAGTTACTCGAGGTGATGTTAAAAGAGGTCTTTTCAAAATTGGCATTTTTGGCCTCATCTAAATCCACCCTCAAATTTTGCACAGTTATTCAACATGATGCCCCCACCTCTCCACAAAGTACACCGTGCTTAGCTTATGGGAACTGGCTCCCAGTCAAATTTTTTGGAATTGAAATATATTGTGTGTCTCCTGAGAAAAAGCTCTCACGGGCGGGGAAAAAAATAATGACAGGATTTCGATGTACTCGCGTCTAAAGTTGGGAACTATTTGCCCGGTGCTTCGTATTCTCGTAGCAGGCCGGGTGACTACTACGCAGACGGGGAAACCTTCTCGGCCAAGTCTCTGGAATCAGTCCGCATTGATAGAACTACTTCCTTTTGCAAGCCCTCCCAACTGCTTATTTGTTCATCCCACTCCCACTGTTGTGTCTCATCCTCCATGCTTCATCTTGACCCCTCCCTCACCTGATTACGTATGTACCTACATTAACATTTTCTTTTACTCTTCGAACTGTCTGCTCTCTCTCTCTCTCCCTCCCTCTCTCTCTCTCTCTCCCCCTCTTATTGTAAATGTTGATGTAGGTAAGGAATCAGTGGAGGGAGGGGTCAAGATGAAGCATGGACGATGAGACACAAGAGTGGGTGTGGGGTGAACAAATAAGCAGTTGGGACTGGGAGGGCGGGCGCGGCGTGCAAAAGGAAGTAGTTCTATCAATGCGCACTGAGTCGAGAGACTCGGCTGACAAGGTTTCCCCGTCTGCGTAGTAGTAACCCGGCCTGCTACGAGAATACGAAGCACCTGGCAAATAGTTCCCAACTTTAGACGCGAGTATCTCGAAAT
Source organism: Trialeurodes vaporariorum (assembly GCA_011764245.1). Taxonomy (NCBI): domain Eukaryota; kingdom Metazoa; phylum Arthropoda; class Insecta; order Hemiptera; family Aleyrodidae; genus Trialeurodes; species Trialeurodes vaporariorum. The sequence goes on along the minus strand of VMOF01000388.1, from coordinate 46,056,703 downwards.
CCTGTCATTATTTTTTCCCCCGCCCGTGAGAGCTTTTTCTCAGGAGACACTTTTACACAAGATATTTCAATTTCAAAAAAATTGACTGGGAGCCAGTTCTCATAAACAAAGTGTGGTGTCCTTTTCAGGTAAAATAAAAATGGGGGAGGGGCAAAGTTCGAAAATCCAGAAACATTGGATCCGTCACATCTCTTCAACTAATAATGAAGATATCGAGGTCAAATTTTATATAACAATAAAGAAATTGCCGAAACGGAGAGATGATATCGCGAAACGAGGTTTGCACGAGTGAAGAAAAATGGAACTCGAGTTCGGAAGCCCGAAGTGTTTATACGACAAGCGAGTCAAGTCGAACCCGAACGAAGCAAAAACCGAAAGGTTAATGCGGGCATATCAACTCGAGGGTTTAGGACAAATACAGGGTGTAACAGATGTATCCCCCCCCCCGTCTAACTTTTGAACGAGTTGAGATAAATTGTTGCGGTTTGGACCATTCTTCATAATTTTAGTCGAACTTTATTTTTTGGGGGGTCAAAACCCCCCACCCCCCTAGCCCCTAGGGGGCTCCCCAGGGGGGCTATCTCAAAAATTTCAAATGGCAACCCCTATCATGTAATACATCGTTTGAAAGGGCGTAAAATTCTAAGACTTTTGGCGCAAACCGAAGGTCGATATCTTTTTTCGTTTTCGATGTATCAAAAGTCAAAGTTCGACTTTGACCCATTTTCAAAAAATCAGAACTCTCATTTAAAAAGTCGGAATTGAAAGACTAGGAGTCTAAAATACTCTAAAAACAAGTACTTTTCAGAAAAAAATACGGTTTTGCCATAAATTTGGTCCAAAGGAGGAGTGTCAATAAGGCCGGTTTTTGGCCCCAAAAATGGTCGATATTTAAGATGGTCTAAAAGTTCGTGTAAAATGGCTCTACTTACTCTTAAAGGCTTATATTTTTAGGTTTGGGTGGTGTTTTCGGGTTATTCAAACTATAGAGGCGTATTTTACCACCTCAAAGTGGGTCGGTTTTGTGTTTTTCACGGAAAATACCCGATTTTGCGTTAAATTATGGAATATTTAGATGTGAGCCGGACATAGTTCGGTTTTCTCCTTTAGATATGTTATTATACCACTAAAAATGAGTAACATACTGCAATATAGTCACCGAACTATGCCCGGCTTGTACTTAAATATCAACTTTTTTGATTTCGTGAAAATGGAAAACTTGAACGAATTCGATTAATATCAATGTAGTAATGCTTATATTGCAACCTGGCCACCTGTCAAACCATGAAATACGTTTTGCAGGTTGCAAAGATGCAGTTTTGTATATTATTGTACGTAAATTTTTAGAATTCGTTCAAGTTTTCCATTTTTACGAAATCAGAAAAGTTGATACTTAAGTACGAGTCGGACATAGTTCGGTGACTATGTTGCAGTATGTTACTCATTTTTAGTGGTATAAGAACATATCTAAAGGAGAAAACCGAACTATGCCCGGCTCACATCTAAATATTCCATAATTTAACGCAAAATCGGGCATTTTCCGTGAAAAACACAAAACCGACCCACTTTGAGGTGGTAAAATACGCCTCTATAGTTTGAATAACCCGAAAACACCACCCAAACCTAAAAATATAAGCCTTTAAAAGTAAGTAGAACCATTTTACACGAACTTTTAGACCATCTTAAATATTGACCGTTTTTGAGGCCAAAAACCGGCCTTATTGACACTCCTCCTTTGGTTTTAGAGCCCCCCAACAGTTGTCCAAAAAATTGCCCCTCCAGGGGTCTTTCTCAGAAATTCCGAAGCACGACCCCTATTGAGTGATACATTACTCAAAAGAACGCATTAAACTGAGCATTTTGGCGCAAACCGCAGGTTGATACCGTTTTTCGTTTTCGATATATCGAATGGCGAAGTTGGGTTTTCACCCATTGTCAAATTTCGATATATCGAAAACTAAAAACGGTATCTACCTGCGGTTTGCGCCAAAATGCTCAGTTTAATGCGTTCTTTTGAGTAATGTATCACTCGATAGAGGTCGTGCTTCGGAATTTCTGAGATAGACCCCTTGAGGGGCAATTTTTTGGACAACTGTTGGGGGGCTCTAAAACCAAATTTGGACCAAATTTATGGCAAAACCGTATTTTTTTCTGAAAAGTACTTGTTTTTTTAGAGTATTTCAGACTCCTAATCTTTTAAATTCCGACTTTTTAAATGGGAGTTCTGATTTTTTGAAAATGGGTCAAAGTCGAACTTCGACTTTCGATATATCGAAAACGAAAAACGATATCAACCTTCGGTTTGCGCCAAAAGTCTTAGAATTTTACGCCCTTTCAAACGATGTATCACAAGATAGGGGTTGCCGTTTGAAATTTTTGAGATAGCCCCCCTGGGGGGCCCCCTAGGGGCTAGGGGGGGGGGGGGGTTTCGACCCCCTAAAAAATAAAGTTCAACTAAAGTTATGAAGAATGGTCCAAACAGCAAAAATTTATCTCCACTCGTTCAAGAGTTAGACAGAGGGCGGGGGGGATACATCTGTTACACCCTGTATAATGGTTCAGACTATCTAGCATTTGACCTTCGAAAAAATCGGAATCGAATGCGAGTACAAGGAGCAAGGTATATGGAAGAACAGGTATGGACAGGAGGCGGGGTTCAAGGGGCTTTCGAGTTTTCCCGCCAAATGATGACGACACGCTTGCTTTGGCGATGACGTAGCCGTCACCTACTACAGTAGCGAGAGATGGGGATCACTAGAGTCCCTTGATGGAAATATTGTATAGGGAGTACCGACACGACGCTTTATGTATTTTGACAGGAGTCGATTTTGTTGATCGCCTGAACGAATTCGAAGGTTAAGTTCGACAGTGGACCAGTGGTGGACTGGCGGATTTGCCGGCATTCCGGTCCGTTCCCATACGTTCCTCTACGAATCGACTCCTTTCGTGTGGACCCTTCGATGTCGTCGACTCCTGCTCGACTCCGTGAGAGCCTAAAACCAACGACCAATCACAACTCGTTGAGCTCGTGTCGGTACTCCCTATACAATATTTCCATCAAGGGACTCTAGGGATCACGGGAGAGTGAGTGAGATAGTTTGGAACGCTTGGCGAATTTTATCGCGACCGTCTGGAACATCTGTGACGTAGCCGTCACCTACTGAGATAGGCTCCGCCTCCTGTCAACACCTGTTCTTCCATATACCTTGTATAAGGAGGTTAAACTGGTCCATCTGGAGTATAAGCTCACAAAGTTTCCCGACTTTCTGTCCTGGGAAAGCCCTGGAAAAACCATTATGCTTTGATTGTTTATAACTCCCTTTTTAAGTGACGCTGAGAGTTGTTCTAGATCTCAATTTATGAGGAGTTGCGTCTTCTCCAAAAAAAAGAACAAACAAAAAGAAATCGAAAAATTTAATAGTTTCCGAAAATTTTGAAGAGAGAAATGAAGACACAATGGTCGGAAATGGGAAAATTAACCATCAACCCAAAGCGTCGGAAATTTCATATCAATATTCTAAATCGTGTTATTTGCAAAAATCCCCTGCGATGAACAGATTTCGAGATATTAGTAAAAATAATGTCGCGTCGTCGCGTCGCTCAGATAAGCCACCCCGACCCCGCCCCGTGTGTAAGCGTTTTGTGCAACAGTTTTTGTTTACTTATCTTGGAAATTTATTGACGTGAGTGGAACACTACTATTTGTGTTCTTAGAGAAGACGTAAGTAATTTCTCACAAAATGAGACCCAGAACAACTCTTTACATCACTTAGAAAGGGAGTTATGCATGAGCAATCAAAGACTGGTGGGTTTTCCAGGGTTTTCCCGTTTCTTCAGGGCTTTCGCGCGGGACGGGAAAGTCGAGGAACCTTGTGAGTTTATACGCCAGATGATTCAGTTGAAACTCCTTACTCTTGCATTCGGTTCCGATTTTGTCGGAGGTCACTCATTTGTTTTGAGCTTGATTCCCATGGACTACAACCCTGGTTAGCTAACCCGGGTAGGCTAGTGAATCAGAGAGTGCAAGAGATGGGCCGTTTTCAAAAAACGGTTGCTCTCTTTTTTAATCATTGCGTCTTTCGGTGCGGAGTATGGTCCATTTTCCAATCTTGTCGCCTTTAGACTCAAGTGACCCTCCGTCATGCGTAAGGGGGGGAGGGGGGAGGTTGCAGTGGCTCAGCCAGACAATAAAAAAAAACTGAGCGCTGAAAAACTTAGCAGTTTGGCGCAAATCGGAGATCGATATCGTTTTTCGCATTCGAGATATCGATTGCTAAAGTTCGATTTACAAAGTTCGATATCTCGAACGTGCAAAACGATATTGACCTCCGATTTGCGCCGAAACGCTCAGTTTTTTATGCCCTTATGATCAATGTGTCATCCGATAGGAGTCGTCACACGGAAGTTTTGAGGCATCCATTATCCACCTCTGAGGGGCCAAAATTTCAAATACTTTTGGGGGCTCAAAAACAAACTTTTATGACTACGGTTGTGTCCAAGCCGTAGTTTTTTTTTTTTTTTTTTTTCTTTTTTTTAAGAACTTACTTTTTAGAGTGTTTTGGACTCCCAGCTTTTTAAATTCCGACTTTTTAAAAAGTATTAATGTTTTTTTCAAAATGGGTCCAAATCGAACTTTGACCTTCGATATATCGAAAACTTAAAACCAAATTGACCTGCGGTTTGCGCTATGAGTCTTAGATTCAAACAACATACCACAAGATATGGGGGTTGCCATTGGAAAATTTTGAGTTGGGGGGCGAAACCCCCCTTTACGGGCGCCCCGGAATTTTTGGGTACGCCAAAAAGTACCTATTAAGTTATAAACATCCCCTAAGTCTGGTTTTTTTATCTGCAACCGTTCAAAATTTAGTCCCGGGACTTTTGGACCACCCTGTATAGGTACCTCATTATACAGGGTGTAACAAAACTATATACTTTTACAGGGTGTTAAGAAAAAAAGTTTCCACTGCGGTTTTTTCGAAAACGGCTGCGAATTTTGAAAAACGGCCTAATACGTGTCCAATAATATCGAGGGGGACCCATTTTGGGGGGTTATTTGTTTCGGCGCCCCCCTGGGAGGGGCGGGGGAGGGAGTAACCCCCTTTTTTCTTATGGGAGCCCTATTTTTTTATTTCAGTATCTAAAAGAGCATAAAAAATAAACTTTTTGGCGCAAACCGAAGGTCGATATCGTTTTTCGTTCTCGATATATCGAAGGTCAAAGTTCGATATGGACCTATTTTCAAAAAATCATTAATCCACTTTGAGATACCGGAATTTATGAAACTAGGGGTCTAAAATACTCCAAAAAGCAAGCCCTTTTTATAAAAAAATACGAATAAGCCAAAAATAGGGTTTAGCTCCCCCGAAAATTGTCAACGTTTTTGCCCCCCCCCAGGGGGGCCCATCAGACAAATTCCTTGAGACGACCCCTATCGAGTGATACATCGATCAAAATGACATACCAAACTGAGCATTTTGGCGCAAACCGGAGGTCGATATCGTTTTTTACATTCGAGATATCGAATTTTGTAAATCTAACTTTGACATTCGATATCTCGAATGTGAAAAACTATATCGACCTCCGGTTTTCGCCAAAATGCTCAGTTTGGTATGCCATTTTGATCGATGTATCACTCGATAGGGGTCGTCTCAAGGAATTTGTCTGATGGGCCCCCTTGGTGGGCAAAAACGTTGACAATTTTCGGGGGCGCTAAACCCTATTTTTGGCTAAATTTGTGTCAAATTCGTATTTTTTTTCTAAAAAGGGCTTGCTTTTTGGAGTATTTTAGACCCCTAGTTTCATAAATTCCGGTATCTCAAAGTGGATTAATGATTTTTTGAAAATAGGTCCATATCGAACTTTGACCTTCGATATATCGAGAACGAAAAACGATATCGACCTTCGGTTTGCGCCAAAAAGTTTCTTTTTTATGCTCTTTCAGATACTGAAATAAAAAAATAGGGCTCCCATAAGAAAAAAGGGGGTTACTCCCTCCCCCGCCCCTCCCAGGGGGGCGCCGAAACAAATAACCCTCCAAAATGGGTCCCCCTCACTATTATTGGACACGTGTCAGGCCGTTTTTCAAAATTCGCAGCCGTTTTCGAAAAAACCGCAGTGGAAACTTTTTTTCTTAACACCCTGTATACATTAATTTTCAGGGCGTGTTTTAGAGGTAAAAATTATCCTTTCTTATCCGATAAACATGGGTCCAGAATTGTAGTCTTTTCGAGTTACAGTGTTGCAAAGGTTCCGAAAAACAAATTGAAAAATTGCCATAACTTTCTCGTGAATTTTTTTAATACTCGTAAATAGGTGCTCTGATGTAGTGCTAGGCGCTCTTGCCGATTTTGGCAGTGAAAATGCTGTATGCAAAAATTTGAGGGGGGTTTTGGGGGTTTTCTTGATTTGTCTCACTTTTTTTGACCAAATTATGTGAAAACATGCTTTCGGATTCATTAAATCCAAAAGCAATTAGCATTTGGCGTAAACCGGAAGTTGATATCGTTTTTCGTTTTCGATACATCGAATTTCAAAGTTCGATTTGGACCCATTTTCAAAAAATCATTACTCCACTTTGGGAAGTCGGAATTAAAAAAACTCTGGGTCTAAAATACTCAAAAAAGCAAGTACTTTTCAGACAACGAAACAGTTTTGACATAAAATTAGTTCAAAACTGATTTTAGAGCCCCCAAAATTTTTTAAAAATTTTGCCCCTAAAAGGGGCTGTTTCAAAAATTCCCTTGTGCGACTCTCATTGATTAATACGCCGATCCAAAAAAAAAAAAAAAAAAAAAAAACCCAAAAAACTGAGAATTTTGGCGCAATCAGGATATCGATTTCGTTTTTCGTATTCGAGCTATCGAATATTAAAAGGTCAGTTTTCTCGAATCTTAAAAATTCGATATCTCGAATAAGAAAAACTATACCGATATCCGATTGCGCAAAAATGCTCAGTTTTTTGTGTTTTTACGATCAATTTATCATTCAACAAAGAGTCGCGCAAGGGAATTTTCGAGATAGCCTCTTTAAGGGGCAAAATTTTTTAAAAATTTCGGGGCTCTAAAATCCATTTTGAACTAATTTTATGTCAAAACTATTTCGTTATCTGGTGTGTACTTGCTTTTTAGAGTATTTTGGACCCATATCGTTTTTAAATCCGACTTTCCAAAGTGAAGAAATGATATTTTGAAAATGGGTCCAAATCGAACTTTGAAATTCGATACATCGAAAACGAAAGAAAATCAACTTCCGGTTTGCTCCAAAAGCTTTAGAAGTTTATGCCCTTTCAAACGATGTTTCACAAGATAGGGGTTGCTGTATGAAATTTTTTAGATAGACCCCGTGGGGGCAATGGGGGCCCCACTAGGATGGCTGGGGGGATTTTGACCCAAAAAAAAAAGAAAATTCATTCATAAAGATGAAGAATGGACCAAACCGCAACTCTTTAACTCAATTAGCAAGAAAAAAATAACCGAGGGGGGGCGATAAAGAAAAACACCCTGTATGTATGTAAGCATAATAATGGACTCGTCTCGGCAACCGTTCAAAAGTTTAGACTTCTTGAACCTTGAACACCCTGTATTAAAAATCTTCTACTGAGATTGTTTACCTTTCGCGAACCCTAACCTAACCTGTAATTAATTCACGGATCTTGAACCAAGTTCTCTTAATTAACTATTTACTTGTTCAAAAAACTGTCTCGCCAATTGATGACACTATCCTTATCGTGGTTTAATAATTACTAGCATCACCTCAGCTTCCATCTTTTATAAAAACGGTGCCTCTAACTCTAAGTATTTAGTTTGTGATTGACTTTTTATTCACCATGGCCTCTAGCAGTGTAAGGATGGATTATTGTTTTTCCTTTTAGTACTTAGATTATTCTCTTTTTTGTATTTTTGTACAATTGTTTTTAGTCTTCTGGGAAATGTTTTCTGTTCTTTGTCTTCCTCCTAAGCATTACGGTGAACTCATGCCAGGCTCGATGGGTTGGAGGCATATCGATTGATTATTAATGGCAGAATCCTTCTTAATTTTATTTTTGAAGTGAATGTAGGTGCTATTAATGTGTGGATACTAGTTTCAATGTATCACTAGCTTTAGAACTCTGATCTGGACGGTGAACCAAAGCCAAAATAATTAAAGCGGCTTTTATCGCAGTTTGGAGCGATATTGTGAGTAACGATAGCAACCGTTTTAGCAGTTTCTGTTCTGCTCTGTTGTCTCGTCGGAGATTTTTCTTTGGTATTAGCTTGAAACTTGTATCTTTTTGTTCATGTTTGCGTTGTTGATAGAGAACAACTAACCAGAATTCCGACATCAATAAATTAATTTATTTCGGATGGTTTGAGCGTGACACGAATGCACCTCAAACCATGACTTGAAATCAGTTATGTTCTTCTAATGCGCCAGCACGTAGTCACCTATCAAAAGGGTAGAGGTTGTTTTAGAAGTTTTTGCCGCTGACAGCTCTTTGTTTACATGCACAGTTGGCCGGTTCTGCGCCTGTCGCGCAGGCAGGGCGCTGGAGGGGACCGCACTCCTGAACTACGGTCGGCGCAGGGGATGGAAATACATCTGGCTGCACAGCAGCTGTTAGCAGCAAAAACTTCTGAACTGTTTCACAGTAATTCCCTAAATCGCTTGTAGTTCGTTCGGGAGGATTTGAAAAAAAAAAACCAGCATACATTCTTTTAGGTGCTTTTAGCTCTTGATGAGTAGGGAAATGCGAACCCTTGAAATTCCACTTCATTCTGTTCCTGGCTCATGACTATGGTTTTTCAATTTACTGAAAGGTAATCTCATAGCAACAGTGGGAACTCCGTAAATATTTGGTGTTAGACCATATTGCCTCTATACTTTTTTGTTCCTTAGGGCCTTCCCGATCACCTACCAAAATATTGCCGGAAAAATCTGGGCCACCCTATTTATGCAGCTTTCGCAATTCAATTATTTGATTTTTACCTGTATCTTTTATGACTTTCTCACTTTTTTGTCCACAGAAAGTTGAAGATCATCGTCGTAAGTGGGATGCCGATGAATATGAGCGGATAGCTGCAAGCCGCCTGCAAGAAGAATTAGAAGCTCAAGAAAAAGCAGGCAGCAAGCAGCCTCCAGTTCGAAGAGAGTTGTTAAAACAGCGTGACTACCGAATTGATCTCGAGTCAAAACTTGGTAAAAGTGTGGTCATTACCAAGAATACTCCTTCGTCTCAAACTGGAGGGTAAGCATCTTTACTATCTGATTAGTTGTTTTTCTTTTTTTGTTTCTTATTAAGAAAAAAATCATGCAAATTTTTGACTCTTGCTCAGATCTACAATCTACAAAATAGGGTTTGCGAGGATCTCATCTTCCAACCCAATTTTTTTGTCTTGCATACAGCGCCGGATTTAGGCACGGGCTACATGGGCCGCGGCCCAAAGCGGCAGATTTCTGGAGGCGGCAAATTTTTCACGGCAATTTTTTTTTTTTTTTTTTATATAATGAGTGCTGTCGCAAGTGCATTTGAGGAACAGCTGACACGATGGTAGACGAGTAAAGAATATGCAAAGAATCAGAATTTTAAATTGCAGTAGCAACTCGAGGGCGCGGGGAGGGCGGCTGGGTGATGGTGCCAGCGGCCGGTGCATCATTTCGTAGCCTTGCGTCTCATCTGAATTCAGGCTTGTTGCTGATTTTCTTGCCGAAAATAACTGCGTTGTTATCACCACTAAAATCCAAGTCATTTCGTGTAAAAAATATAGGGAAATCTCTAAGATGGTAAAAATCACGACAATTTCCGGTGGCGGACCTCCAGACCCCCTCCTAGCTGGGCTGGGTTGCGAAATTGCTCGATCGAGCAATCCGTGGATCGCGTGAAAGTGAGGAAATTTGTCTTTTTTTTTTTTTTTGATGGCTACAAGTTTTTTCCAAAAAATGTCTCAAATTTTCAAAAATATTGGTAAATTTGCGTACCTTCAGTGTTCAAATGTTAAAATAAGAAAAAAAAAAGTTATCACTTCCTAAATTTTTGTGAGAAAATTTTTCGAAAATCCTGTGAGGAAAAGTCCCGAATCGCGTGAAACTTCCGGCGTTTTGGAACATTTTGCACCCCCGACCTTCTACTGGGCGTGGGCTTGGATGAGGGTGGCAAATGTGTAAATCCGGCGCTGCTTGGATACCAAATTTGAAGGGGAACTACTTAAATGAGTAATCAAATGACCAGGAGTGCAAAATGTGCCCTACTTTCCACGTCTTCTCACGACCGGTGACTGGTCTAAAAACTTCTTTCGTTTCACAAAAATATCACTCGTGATAACCTTCTTTTTGTTTTTTGTTTGCTTTTTTGAGACGATCACTCCTTCTGTTTGATGCCCCGAGCTGCTGCGCGCATTTGCGCTTTTGCCAGGCGTGAAATCTCGAATAAGCTGAGAAGACAACTTTGAAATCGCATAATGTACCGATCTGGCTCTTCATGCTACAATATCTTGTGGAGCGCTTCACATTTTTCATGCGCCAGCGCGGACGATCACTCCTTCTGTTTGATGCCCCGAGCTGCTGCGCGCATTTGCGCTTTTGCCAGGCGTGAAATCTCGAATAAGCTGAGAAGACAACTTTGAAATCGCATAATGTACCGATCTGGCTCTTCATGCTACAATATCTTGTGGAGCGCTTCACATTTTTCATGCGCCAGCGCGGAAGTCAGATCCGGCACATTTTGCACTCATGGAAATGAACATATTTAGCAAAATTTTGTGACTTGATAATTGATGATAGTAATAATTAATTTTGTAAATTAGTGCGTTGTCACTTTTTGTCTTTGGGTAATTGCTTAAATTGATGATTGTGATTTTGATTTCCTTCTCAATTTTTTCAGCTACTATTGCAATGTTTGCGATTGTGTGGTTAAGGACTCTATCAACTTTTTGGATCACATCAATGGAAAAAAACGTAAGTGTTCTGAATAATGTTTTTAGATTTATCAGGAAAATTTTGATTGAAATGCTGAAATCAACTGTTTAAGACCATTTTTATTAGATATAAAAATATTGTGACCAACGATGACATTTTTGAACTATTTCTCTTTGATCTTTTGATTCAGCTCTTAATTGTATGATTTTCTCATTTTGAGAAAAATTGTTTAAAGACTTATTTCAGCCAAATTTCGTACCATTTCCAAGCCTTCCAATATGCAGTATGCTGCTTTTAATGTTGTTCATCAAAATTTATAAATTTTGCATGTTGTCTGTGCGACATTATGCATTTAAAGATAACACGCATAGAACCTTATAAGTAATAATACCCTCTTGCCATGTTTCACCAATTTTTGCAACTTTTCTTTACTGTACAAATAAATGACGAAAAACATTTTCCTTAATTTTTCATTTTAAAAAATTCCTTGCGCTGTCAACAAATTTTTTACGAAAAACTCGGGGTTTCGTTCAATTTTTCTGTAAGAAAGAATGAAGAAATAGTTTCAAAATTAGTACAACATGACTTACAACTTGTCATGTAGCTTTCAATTAAGAGTTAAAATGTCTCCTGTCAGTCTAATAATTTTATAACTTTGGACTGCTGGTTTTGGCTGGAAAAATTCTTCTTGTCAATATCTAATAAGTAACTCAAATAAATTAGTAGAGAGCGAAAGAATCTGATTACATGTATATCTTTTCATTTTCAGATCAAAGGAATCTTGGAATGTCAATGCGAGTGGAACGATCCTCCCTAGACCAAGTGAAGAAAAGATTTGAAATCAACAAAAAGAAAATGGAAGAAAAGAAGAAGACGTACGATCTAGAATCTCGAGTGAAAGAGTTGAAAGAAGAGGTAAATTTTGCTGTTTGTTTTTTTGCCCGTTTTACCTGAATTTAGGTGCAGCCAAGCATTATGATCATTGACTTCCATGGATTACTTTATTGTTTATTTTCTTTTTTTGGGGCAAAGTCATCTGAAGTATAATTTCTTTGGTTATGAATTATTCTCTTCTTCTCACTGACATGTCGCTTTTTGCAGAATGTTTAAATATTTCTGATCCCAAGTTTGTGGTTTGTGTGCAATGTGAGGATATTTCAAAAAAACGAGAAAATTTAAAGAAAAAAAAAATAAGAAGGCCATTACTTGGTACAATATAAAGCCATTGCAAAGTACATGACATCAAATATTATGTATTTTGGTCTATTATTGATTGAATGTTGTGAGTTACGGAGTAAGTGGGCTGGGGGTTTGTACAGTGTTGCCAAATGTTGGCAATAGATGGTCAAATTCTGTGCTTAAATCAATGTAAAATATACTGAATGTCCCTTCAAATGTGGCATCCATGGCTCTGTAATCATTGCTCCATTTCTGGATTTGGTCCGCCTATTTTTACTCATTAAATAGATTTAGTAGAGTAATCTATTGTATAGATTGCCATCCAAGGACCTCTGGTTCCAAACAAACTTTGATTTAATGTATATTCCCCATAAGCACTTTTTTGAACAAAAATTCATGCTTTTAAATCAAACAATGAATGCGACCTTCATGCGATTATGAATTCTACGTCCTCAAAAATGCGTAGTTATGCCTGTTCCCACAGCTAAAACTGCCAAAATCAACAAGATATTACCAATCAAACGATGCATTTGGAGGTTGAAATCACTCGTATTCTAGCCAGATTTCCTCCCATTCCACAACAACAACAACAATATTATTTGGGTGTTGCCGACCTCCAAATGCATTGTTTAACTGATAATATCTTGTTGATTTCAGCAGTTCTAGTCGTGGAACCAGGTATAATTGAGCATTTTTGAGGATGTAGCATTCTTAATTGCAAAAAAATGCATCAATTGTTTGATTTAACAGCCTTAATTTCCGTTCAAACCTGCTCTTAAGGGGAAAATACATTGAGTCAGAGTTTGTTCGGAACCAGAGGTTTTTGGACGGCATTCGATACAATTTAGAGCTCTATTAAAACAAAAATTCTATTGCATCAACTTGTCAAAGAATTTGTAGGGATTTTAAATTTTAATTTTGATGAAAGCTCATGCTTTTGACAAAGTTTATCATGTTTCTAACAATGGGTTCGTCGCATACTTTTGCTATTGCGATATGGAGTTTTGATGTGGGTATAAAATCATGCAAATATCACATTGAGAGCATCAGATAGTCTCAAAAGCCACTCATATACCCACAAAAGGCGCTATTTGGAAAGTCTAACATGGCGGTTCAAAGGGCGAATCATCTCCGCATGCATGCATCGTGAGCAGCAAAGATGGCCGACAATGGCATTCATCGAAGCAAGTACTTGCCCGGCGTTTCCTTTTCAGAATTAAGGCAAATCAACACCGAATGTAATGTATTCACCATAGTAATCGTAAATGATAACGAGATAGTAATATTTACTGGAAAAAACACACAGAATGACCCAAAATGTAAGAACTTTTATTTACATTCTGACCAACATCATATATTGCTGTCATCGGCCATCTTTTGGCGCTCATGGTACATGCATGAAGGGTTGATGTGCCCTTTCAACTGCGATCGTTGGCTTATGATAAAACGCCTTTAGTGGATTTATGAGTGGATTTTGAGACTATTATACGCTCTCAATGAGATTTTCACTCAATTTTACACCAGAATCTTCCCTCCACATTGCTGTAGCAAAAGTATCCAACAAACCTATTTCATCACACAAATACTGATACCAACAAACACCAATTTAAGAAATTTGTTGCAGCAAGTTTAAACTTGTCAGTTTCTCTAAAGAAAATTGTATGTGTCCATTGTATTTCAAATCTGCAAATGTCATCAATTAGGGCTGATTGGATTGAGAAATCGAGCAAAGGCCAAAGTTCTACCAGACTGGCTTATTATAATGGACTCCATCTTAACCTTTAATTTATGGCTATAGTTAAATGAACTTGAGTTTTCACTTTCAGACATTTCTCCTATCCTAAAATGGTTTCTTATCTTTCCCCCCTTCTAGGAAGAAAAGCTGAAAGAGTACAGGAAGGATAAAAAGAAAGAAAGAAAACGGAAATTGAATGAAACAGATTTGGATGATGAAGGCGATCAACAGTCAGAGCTCGCCTCAATTATGGGATTTTCAGGATTTGGTGGTGGCAAGAGATAAATATTTATTTCATGGAGAAAGGGGAATACAAATACAAAACCATCTAAGTGTAAATAGTAATTGTAAAAAGATAGCTGTAAAATGAAAAAAATCTGTAATGAAATATTGTGAATTATTTTTGTCAGTATGTTTTCAAAGGAATGAAAATAATAATACATAATTATTGTTTCCAAAGTCAAAGTTATAAATTGTTTCCTAATCTCTAAAAAGAAAAGCAAAAAAAAAAAGGAATGGGAATCAAAAGACAAATCAATGAAAAGAATAACAACCTCCAAATTTTAGTGACGGACCAACAAAAAACTCAAAATCCTTATTTGACTCATCTCAGAAAACATCTAAACTTTCTTGGATCGCTTCAAAATGTGGAATTGACATTCACAAGACTTTTTAATCTCACTGGAAAATACCCGTGCATCTACTGTAGCTGATACGTTTGGTTAGAATTTTTACCATGAATATTCTGGTTGAGAAAGTGAGTTCCCAAAATTTATACAGAGCTTGTTTCAGAACTAGAGGTAGAGCTCATCCAATAGTCTTTAGTAAATTTTCAATTTTCATTCCTTCAAATTAAAATAAAACTTGTCTGAGACTTGAAAGTTGTGATTTTAAAGTGCTCTTTAGTTAAAAGCCAAGCTCTCGAATCAATTTCCATTCAATACCATCATGCAACAAAATAAATCTTGTTGGCAAAATTCTAAAGATAATTGGTTGATCACCTCTACTTCTGAAACGAGCTCTACCTATTGATCTTTCATCTGGGACCAAAAAATGTCATGTCCCGAGCACAACTTACGCACGGTCTTGTGATGTGCATAAGTTCTCTGATTGGTCAAGATTGCATGCAGTTCAACTCGCGCTCACTGCCAGGACCATACATTTTTTGGGCCCAGCATTGTAATATCTTGACATGTGAAGCGCTGTGTAGATAAATTGGATCAGCATTGCTTTCTCTTAAAAGTTATCATATCAGCTCTTGTAAAGTTCTTATAGTGCTTGTTTCACGCTACCTGAGCATATTGGAGCAGATTTGTGAAAGATGTGAATTATCAGGAAATTGTACTTACAGGCTAATTCGTAACCTTACAAAGAAACGTAATCTGATAAAAAAAAAACTGGCAGTGCACTTTACATGCTAGAAATTCAAATAAGGTATAAAATTAAACTTGAGAAATTTTCTCGAAAAAATTGAAAACAATGCAAAGCAACTACTAAAAACAATTGGTGGAAATGATGAATTGAATTTGAATTCCAGGGTTGTAAGTTTGAAGGGTTCAGGGAGTAAGTGGTAGTCATGAGAGAGAACCTCGACTCCTGAAGTGAAAGGAGAGAGGTAGTGTTGAGAGTGCCTCCATTCCCCTCCACCATGGTTAGAACTAATTTGCGGCGCACTCAGATGACTTTTTCAAAATTTCATTTTCAGAATCTCTATGAATCACCTTAAGCAAAGTCCATGCGAAATTTAATCACTTTGGCTTACTTATGCAAAAAGTCAAAAACTGTTTGATTAAGAGGCAGCTTTGGCTTACTTATGCAAAAAGTCAAAAACTGTTTGATCAAGAGGCAGCTTTGTAGGTGTGAATGAGTCTTAAAAAGTTCAATTTTCAACGTAATCTACTAACATCAATGAAAATCGTGAAAAAAGCGGACTAGCCTAAGATTTCCTTCAGAAGCGTTGATTTGCTGTTGATTTGTGCTGAAAAAAAGAACATTGATTAGTTGAACCTTCTATCATTTTCAAAAATAAAAGGAATATTATTTAGTTTCGCCTTTCTTTTTAATCCTTTGTCATGATTCTTTATCAACTCTGAATATGGCTATAGCTCAGAGGAAGCTGATAGGACTACACCCCCCCCCCCCCCAGAAATGTCTGTATAAGGGGGAAGGGGAGAGTGAAAAGAAACAGAAAAGAAAAGAGGGGGAAAATAGATCCTGTAGCCTCCTTTGAAAAAATACTGGCTATGGCTATGACTCAGAAATGTTTTTCAAAAGTTATAAATTAAAGAACTCAAGGAAATAAAACCAGTTCAAAATATTATTCGAATTGCCATCAAGCACTAATTGCTCTTTTGGTTTCAATTTATTGTGTTTTTGCAGGATTGAGAAAAGGATATTAATTATTTACTTACAAATAAGCCTGGCTGACCACATTCTGCTGCTACTGACTGATTCGATAGGAAATTTTATGATTTTGGTTTTGGTCGTGAATGATCGTTATTCTTTGAATTTTCCACTTGCGTAAGTTTCTTATTTTACTCATTAACAGATATAGTCAGGTAGTGATTTTTTTTTTCTTGCGTTGTGACACACCTTTTTCACAATGTTACCTACTTCAATACACCTTTGTGTGATCCTTCTTTGAACCATCAAGAAATTTGCCAGAACTGCTTTTGGATCTTCGCTAAAAATTCTGTGAATTTCCCCAAATTAGTAGCTTTAAGCTGATCTATGTATGTCAAGATACTGCCTGATCTTTCAAAAGAAAATTTGAAAAAATAATTCAGGAATCTCAAACGTGTACTGAAATTATCAGAATGAAAATTCGAGAAACTTTCGAGTATGTCTTGATGAAAATTTGAAAATTTAACCCTCATTTTCTTTTACAAGTATCTGTAGGTCTACATAAATATTGTAAACAAAGAAGAATGCTTAGTTACCTATTCCCCAGTCGCTTAAATACCCCTTTTCACACCTGGGGTTATGAGGAGGGGGGGGGGATTGAGGCATCCGTTTACTATGGCACATGGTGAAAGAAAATGATACCCGAAAATCAGGAGTGTAGCAGTTACATACAGGGTGGGGCAAAAGTCCGAGTACGGCCGATTATTTTTTGAACGGCTTTAGCTAGAGAAACGAGCTTTGGGGTGTGTTTCTAGACTAAAAAAAACTATCTTTTGGTGGGGTCAAAATTTTGGTGGCCCACCAGGGGGGGGCTGTAGCCCCCCCAACTTTTTTTTTTCAAATGGCAACCCCCCCTTTGTGATACATCATTTGAAAGGGCATAAAATTCTAAGACTTTTGGCGCAAACTAAAAGTCGATATCGTTTATCGTTTTCGATAAATCGAAGTTCAAAGTTCGATTTCGACCCATTTTCAAAAAATCAGAACTCCCATTTAAAAAGTCGAAATTGGAGAAACTAGGAGTCTAAAATACTCTAAAAAGCAAGTACTTTTCAGAAATGGTTTTAGAGCCCCCCAACAGTGTTCGAAAAAATTGCCCCTCAGGGGGCTATCTAAAAAATTCCGAGGTACGACCCCTATCGAGTGATACATCGCTCAAAAGGGCACACTGAACTGAGCATTTTGGCGCAAACAGCAGGTCGATATCGTTTTTAGTTTTCAATTTATCGTAATTGGACAATGGATGAAAATCCAACTTTGCCATTCGATATATCGAAAACTAAAAACGATATCGACCTGCTGTTTGCGCCAAAATGCTCAGTTCAGTGTGCCCTTTTGAGCGATGTATCACTCGATAGGGGTTGTACCTCGGAATTTTTTAGATAGCCCCCTGAGGGGCAATTTTTTCGAACACTGTTGGGGGGCTCTAAAACCAAATTTGGACTAAATGTATGGCAGAACCGTAGTTTTTTCTGAAAAGTACTTGCTTTTTAGAGTATTTTAAGTTCCTAGTTTCCCCAATTTCGACTTTTTAAATGGGAGTTCTGATTTTTTGAAAATGGGTCGAAATCGAACTTTGAACTTCGATTTATCGAAAACGATAAACGATATCGACTTTTAGTTTGCGCCAAAAGTCTTAGAATTTTATGCCCTTTCAAATGATGTATCACAAAGGGGGGGTTGCCATTTGAAAAAAAAAAAGTTGGGGGGGCTACAGCCCCCCCCTGGTGGGCCACCAAAATTTTGACCCCACCAAAAGATAGTTTTTTTTAGTCTAGAAACACACCCCAAAGCTCGTTTCTCTAGCTAAAGCCGTTCAAAAAATAATCGGCCGTACTCGGACTTTTGCCCCACCCTGTATACTTGGAAGCTGCCTGCATCTTTTATTAGGTATTTTAAGAAAATGAAGTTGCAAATCCCTGTTAAACGAACTTGCTATTTGATGATTAGGAATCGAGAGACTAGTAAAGAACACAAAAGAACAACGAGCTCCAAGAATCGGGAGCCAACAATCGTCAGTTTTTCCGAACTGCTATTATACTTCACGACAGCGAAATTGTATACCCTACGGATTGAAGGCGACTTTTATCAATTACAATTAGTACTTGAATGAAGCGTCGGCAATTCCGGCAAACGCGATTGCCTACCCACCAAATTGAAGGCGCGTTTCCCTATCTTACATCCTAGAAAAAAAAAAATCATGAAGCAGCATTCGACGAGCATATGTTTAGAATACTAATGCCGGTTTTGAAACTGAAATCGGACAAAAATTTTCGAAATGCCGGCGATTTTCCGGCTGCCACCTCTCGTCACGGATATCCAAAAAATGTCACACTGGTTAGCGAGTGATGACGAGTGCGTGTGCTAATCATAGAGTTGCCATTGATTACTTCATTCAAGGGTGAAATACGGTCAGTTGTAAGGTTTTAGAGGCGAAACGTATCAGATACTCAATCATCTTTCTATAACCTTTAAAATTCCTACTTGCGCGAAAAAGGTCCACCGAACGCAGAACGTTTGACGCGCTGGTCATCACTCGTTCAGCAGGAGCCAAAAACTGTTTGGACCTCACGATTCTCCTCATATAGATGTATGGTGCGTACTTACGAAGGGGTTAAACCAGTTCAAACCCCTCATAAGCGAACACCTGTCATCTATCGATCACCGCCGATGACCACTCGCCGAAAAGTCCAAACATTAGTAAGCCCCAGTGTAACATTTTTTGACTATCAGTACGTGAGGGGAGATACGTGATATTCGCCCTCTAGTTTTAATCGAATCGTGGAAGTTTGATGAAAAATTAAGATGGGCGCATTCGCAATCTTCCTCCCAACCACGATTTTGATTGAAATTTGGATGATTAGTTGTGGTAGATTGAAAGGGGGGGGGGGGGTGAATTAGCGTATTTTTGGTATGAATGCTTGACAAATTTCAAGGTAGATTAAAGAAGGTATGTGCAATACTCGCTCGCGCCGCTAGCTGCTGCTTCAAACTATGTTCACATTTTTTCATGACGTCATGCGGATGAAATCACTGAGATTGGCTGGCGATTATATGCCAACCAATTAGGGTACGTTTCCTCACCGGCCAGCCAATCAGAGTGGTTTCTCATTTCACCCGCATGACGTCATTTTTTTTGAAAAGTTGTTAGCGCTTCTAGCTGCTACGGGCGGCGCGAGCGAGTTATCCACATACCTTCTTTAATCTACCTTGGACAAACTTGAACAATTTTGAACAGTAAATGTTTTTTTCTCTAATTTATTTTAGTTGTTGATTCGTTTTCCTTTTCACAATATGTTCTCAATTTTTTATGGCATCGTAAGAAGGCCGGGGCAGAGGAATTTCAGGAATCGAAATTTTCGCCACCAAATGCAGGAAAACTAGCAGTCATTCTATTCGTTAAAACATGCGTTTCATGGGCTCTTCTTCTAAAAATAAATTCGGGGGAGGATCCCCAGTCTCCCTCCTTGGAGAGCGTACCCCTCAACCCCCCAAACTTACAGTTTTGTAATTGAAGGGGGTGCCAATAGAATTTTGCTTGTCCTCTAATTTTCCTCGCGACGGCCGGGGCCCTGGCATCAAGCTTTAACAAAAACCGCGTCTTGACAAAAAATATCTCTAATGAAACCAAAGATAACTTATACATATAGATATGGCACAGGCTATATCGCCCGTGTTAAGTGAAAAATGGATAAAACTCCGGCCGTGATACAACCGGGCATACAGAGGGGATCATAAAGATTACAGAATTCTCGCTCGAAAAGATTACTTTTCCCACTTTTCCTGTGTTTGTTTAGAGAAGTAGAACAAGCATGGAACAGTGAACAGTGGACCTTGGAACAGTTATGTAATACAAAATAGACAAACATGGAAAAAATAATCTTTGCGAGCCAAAATTCTATAATCTTTATGATCCCCTCTGTATGCCCGGTTGTACACGGCCGGAGTCAACTTAACAAAATTCGGGCTTATCCCATATCTGTATGTATAACAGTATAAATAATCTTTGAATGAAACCAATCTTTGTGCAGGGAATATCTAAACTTTTCCAGTAATCCCCCCCCCCCCCCAACATCTCCGCAGCAGACTCTCTCATCAACATCTATCTTAAATAAAAACTTTCCCTTGACGTTTTACGAATAAAGAACTGTCTTCCGAGTTGTAAGGATGCTCAAAATTTCACGAAATTTATGTTAAAAACCACCTAAATCCTTAGAGGGGTGATTGGAGGTTTGAGTCTTCCTGCCGACTGTGCATGGGAGCCAATGGTATCTCTATCATATTCAGGGTCGAGGCAGGCGCCAGTCGATGATTTATTTGAATGATTTAAGAATCATAATGCTTACACTGTCACCACGTGAGGACCAGCTTTATGCGAGCTCGTCACGAGTGTTCCAGCTATAAGTACATCTTTCCCACATATTAGATACACCGCGTCCGAGTGATTACTGAATGAATGAAAGAGACGTGCATTGCAGAGCTTCCGTTCCTTGTATACAGGGTGTTGATTAAAATAGTTTCCACTCGGGCTCTTTGAAAATGGTCGAGAATTTCAAAAATCGCTGAAACACGTGTCAAATATTTTTAAGGGGGTCACCGATTTTAGGCCCCCTCGCTGGGTCCCCCGGCCCCCTAGGGGGTTCCCACCACCTTAAATCCCATACTTCAAATGGGCACCACCAATTTTTATTTAAAATTTGGGAAGAGAATAAAAATTCTAAGACTTTTGACGCTAACCGGGATTCGATATCGTTTTTCGTTTTCGATATATCGACGGTCAAAGTTCAATATGAACCCATTTTCAAAAATGTGTAACTTCCCTTTCAATGCTCCGAATTGAAAAAACTTTGAGTCCAAATTGCTCTACAGACCGAGTTCTTTTCAAAAAAATTACGAATTTACCAAAAAATTTTCTTCGGGGGCGTTTTTGGGCCCCTAATTTTTTTTTAAAAATTTCAAAATTTTAAGAGGCTGTAAGTCGACTTCAAATTTCAAAAAAACGCTGAAACATGGGTCCCATCATTTCTAAGGATACTCCTTTCCAGGGAGCGAAATTTGTCAGACAATACAGGGTAGGCGGGGTTGGGGGTCACGAACCTTCAAATTTGAAAATTTTAAATGATAACATCTCAGAACCCTGCTTTGTGGTATATCTTTAGAAAGAAAGTTTTAAGCCAAACATTTTGGCGCAAACAGCAGGTCGATATCGTTTTTCGTTCTCGATTAATCGATTATATCTCGATGAATCGATGAAGGGGATTAATCGATTAATCAAAGTTTGATATCGTTCAAATCACCCATTTGGATTTATAATCAGAAAAAATTAAGATCAAGCGTAGGTAATGTTGGCTTGCAGAATAATTGTATCAAGATTTACTTTAGCTCATTTGAAAGCTAATACGCTAACAAAAACGGTGATTTCATCAGATTAGGTTTATTTTGATTAGTTCTTTACCTACGATGTTTTAGATGAAGTGTGTTTGAAGTCCTGTATTTAATCGCTTTAAAAGTTCCTAGAAAGAGGACCAGTTGAGAAAAATCTTAATCTGTGGGTATCAGTATGATCGTTGGCTTATTAGCTTTAGAATGAGCTAAATCAAAAGTCGATACAATTATTTTGAAAGTCACCATTACGCTTGATCTGATTTTTTTCTGATCGTAAATAAGCGGCTTGCTCTTTGCCTACGACGTATATTTAAGGAAATTTTTCAATTCACCGATGATTCCACTCGTTGAGAAAAGATGTCACTGTTCAGTTCAGTGTATAATAACAGTAATGCACGAAAATACTCGCATCTGTAATCTTTTCTTTCTTTTTTGTCGATGACTTTAAACAACGCGGATATTTTAATAATTTAACGGTGATTGCAACGATTGATAAAAGATTAAGTACAGATACAAGTATTTTCGTGCATTACAGCCATGAACTGAACTGAACTCTGTGTAATCTTTTCTCAATAGATGGAATCATTGGTGAATTGAAAAAAATGTCATTACATAATATCCTTACACGAACGGCAGAACGGGAGACGTGACGTTTGTCACAGCTCATACAGCTGCTCATCATTCATAGTATACAGAGATGAGATCAAGAATGTATTCACACAATCAACATTGCTTGCTCTAGTGGAAAAACCGTAGCCACCATAAGAAAGTTCAGGAGGGAGCAGACCCAAAATCTTCCCCGATTTTTTTTTTTTTTTTTTTTTTTAATAATGGAAAATTGACTCGTCAAGAGCTTCTTTTTACAATGGGACAGTTGCAAGGGTCTAAAATGTTGTGTTTTTTATGAAGAAAATGGTAGTACTTGATGAGCTGAGAACAACGGTGCCTTTAGTTTTTTCATAAGTGTCCCGGTTTCGGAAATACAGACGTGTAAAGTTCTATAAAATCGTGTGTGTAGTGACGTCACTACGCGGAATTCCCATTTAAAACAATGTATTTCGGGCCAAAATCTCATCTCCGGAACAATGGGACTTGAGGAGAAACCAAAGGCATCTTTGTTCTCAGCTCATCTAGTGCTTTCATTTTCTTCATAAAAAAGTCAACATTTTAGACCCTTGCAACTGCCCCATCTAAGGAAAGGAACAAGCTGAAATAAAAGGAAGTGTAAATTTTACTCTTCGATGGTTCCCCGTAGCGTTTAGCGATTTGGCGATTTGGCTGGTTAAAAATAACCGTCTAGTTGTGAAAATAATGAATCTATTAGTTATAGAGCTAATTTTTTTTTTCCATTTCTGAGCTAGGAATATGGTGTTATCAGTAGTTCATAACCCAGTTCGGTGCCGGATGGACGAGCCGTGGATCGAGTGGGAGTTGCATCCTGTCCGGCTTCGTTTCTTCTTCCTCCCTTTTTTTTTTATTTCAATCTGTTTTCTTCCTCTCGCCATTCCCCCCCTAATCGGCCACATTTTTCTCCGTATACCGGAGCAAGGTCCTCTTACACAATAGTTCTGTAGCTGTTGTAGCAATGGATGGGTGGTTAATTAATGAAAATTTCTCGAACCAACTACCACTATACTGTCTTTGATTTGGAAGTTTGAAGACGTTGACACCCATATAGTTGAACTTTTTTGGCAGTCGGTGTTCCTTATTTTTTAGAACGAGAAAATTCTAAAAGTTCCATCGCCTAAAATGCTCATTCTGTGCACCAAAAACACCCTCTTAAAGGGTTTTGAGAAATAAATAAATAAATAAATAAATAAATAAATAAGTAAAAACTACTTTAACTACCGACCACCGACTTTTTTTAAATACCGACTGATGAAGAGTTTGTAATTTAGATCGAAACGTTTCGGATTTTTCATATCCTTTTGGCTTAGTTCCCATTTTTCCTTCTCATCTTAAATAAATAAATAAATATAAAAATAAATAAACCCCGCAAAAAAAAGGCCGCAAGCCATCATGGCCTCAGTAGCAAACTGTGCAATTTTGGTGAGAATTTGCTGATTTGTAATCTTGTGAGAAAATCTTGATGGTCTTTCATAATTCTCAGTCGCATTTAGCTCGTATACCCAATGGATGTCCCAAAATTTACGGGACTGATGGTGCATTTTGGTTACGTTGGAAAGATCAGCTTATTTTCTTCCGATTGAGCTCAAGATGAGCTTCATTTGCAGTGGCGACTGGCGAGGCGTGCGATTTGGCAACGTACCTTTTTCTCATTTAAACATTTTAAACACATTAGAAAGGTCGAAAATCTTGGACATCGCCGATGACTGAACCGTTCGACTGTTTTGGTGAATTTAAATGGAGAAAATTACACCGTTGCCAAGTTTCACGCCTCACCACTGTTCATTTGGTCAAAAACTGACGAGTTCAGTGGCGGCTCGTGCCGTTTGGCAGCAATGTTTTCCTTCCGTTTGATTCCACGTAAAGCAATCGATGGTCGCGCATGAATTCAAACAAAGGGAAACCACTGTTACCGGATTACACGAGCCGCCACTGGACGAAGTTATGACGGTTTGAAAAAATAAAAGTCGACGCTCTACGGGCTTTTTAAGGAACACTTTCCCGTAGTCGAAAATGAAACACTTAACTTTCCAACGCACTCTTTCTCAAGACGAAACACCAAAAATACTACACAGCTATAAACATTCATTACCATATTCGTCTAGTTCAAGATGAGACTTATTCACTTACAACGCTCATTAGCTGATCACACCAGCCACACATGGGGAAGTTTTCGCCGGTAGGTCGCGCAATTCAGAAAAGGGTTTTTTTTTTTTTTTTTTTTTTTTTTTTTTAACACCATCATTTACATTTGAAAATGAATGGAGAAGCCGGGTAGGAAGACAATGTTTTTTTTTTTCCCTTCAATCTCACAAATACGTCCGTAAAAATATGCAAAATGTTGAAAATTGTATGTAAAAAAACAAAAACAAAAAAAACAAAAACAAAAAAAAACAAAAAAACAAAAAATTGTTCGCAAATGACTAGTAGAAGCTAATAAATTGTGTCAAGTGTCCACGAATTAGAGCGCGGTAATAATAATTATATCTTCGAGCAACTCTTCCTACTCTTGGGAAACGAAATTGCGTACCCTCGAATTGAAGGCGCATATTTTTACGAGGAAGTGAAGTCGAACAGAATGGGGGGGGGGGGGGGGATTGGCGTAACTAAGGAGTAGCGAAGCAGCAACTGCGGGGAGGCGCACCGTATTTAGGGAGCGCACTTTGATTGAGAAAAATATGATGACTGAGGAATCAAATTTGTAAAATTCACCAAATCAAAGTTATACGAATGAAAAATGGAGAAAAAAAACAAACAAACAAAACAAAAACAAAATTGAAAAGTTAACAGGATGAACCTCGCTCTTCCACTGACTTTTTATAAGAGCATAACTGAACAAGGGAATTTGAACTTTCATTTCTTTAACTCGGTCCGGAATGATTTTCTTTGATTTTCAAGGCACACAAAAATTTCCAGGAAAATCAACACACAACACGTACCTAACTAGAGAAAATGATTTTTTTTTTTTTTTTTTCACTTTTTTCGGAAAATGAATTTGTCTTCACTTTTTTAAGAAAATGAAAGTACTTGATGAGCTGAGAACAAAGATGCCTTTGGTTTCCAATTAAGTCCCATTGTTCTGGAGGTGAAATTTGGGCCCAAAATACGTTGTTTTAAATGGGAATTTCGCGTAGTGACTCCATAACGCACACGATTTTTTACAACTTTACACGTGTGTATCTCCAGAATCGAGAGACGTAGAAAAAAATAGATAAAACCAAAGGCACCATTGTTCTCAACTCATCAAGTACTAGTTTCTCTGTTAAAAAAAAAAAAAAAAAAAAAAAACCTCACAATTTCAGACCCTTGCAACTGCCCCGAGTATTTTCTCAAGACAATAAGCCAAGTTAAGGAGATCTCAAGGGAACGCTCTGAACTACACCCTTATTGTGCAGAGTGTGTAGTGTGCGTACTTCTAATTCTCGGAATCGCGGTCATTCGTCGACGGTAAAAGTCTTCGCCTCCCTATAAAAACTCCTTCAATTCGTGGGTAAGCAATTTCGTTCCCCAAGAGTAGGAAGAGTTGCTCGGAGAAACAACTACTGCCACGCACCAATTCAAGGACGCAACCAACATTGCGAGGTACCTAATTTTTAATGGAAACCTGTCATCAGAGCTGCTATTTGTGTTTATCTAATAGAGTTTTTCAATTCCCTGATGATTCCATTGATTGAACAAAAGATTACACTGCTCAGTTCAGTGTATAAACGCATAAAGCGCATGTAATTCACAAAAATATTCATCTGATCTGTGATCTTTCTTCAACCGCGAAGTCGCCACTGGTCAGGACAGGGACAGGACCTATAACTCTAGTCCTCTACCTCGACTTTCACTTTATTTTTATCAGTTATAGCGAGATAGAGGGGGCTTGTCATAGACCCTCAACTTAATCTGTCAAATTGAATTCGCAAAATCATAAGTAGTTACCGGCGAAATATCTTCGCCTTAAATTTCTCTCACTTTTTTAGTTTTCTTCCCCGCGGAAAATATCCGGGCTTCTTACATTAGGCAGAGAATGACTACTCTAGGTTTCGCTCTAACATACATGCGTCCTAACACGTGCATAGATTCCAACACTAGCGCTCAAGTGTGAAAAGGGTGTCTATTTTGAACATGATTTACGATACCTATAACAAAAGCATTATAATTAAAGACTAGCGCATTGTTCGAGTCTGTGCCGTTTTCACAATACGATGATACGAACTCGTCTTTATATTCATTCTTTTTTTTCTATCCTCTCCTCTCTTTTCTTTCTCGGCTCGTTGGTAATAGAGTCATTGAGGAATGAAGATGATCAGGGGAGGGTTTTATGAGACTGGTTAACATCGTATTTTTCTCTCACTAACACTCTCTTCCCACCCCTCTCTCTCTCTCCCTCCCTCCCTCTCTCTCTCTCCTTCCCTCCCCCTTCTCTCTCTCCCTCTCTCTCTCTCCCTTTCTCTCTCTCCCCCTCTCTCTCCCCCTCTCTCTCCCTCCCTCTTCTCTCTTCTCTCCCTTTCTCTCTCTCCCCCTCTCTCTCCCTCCCTCTTCTCTCTCCCCCCCCCCCCTCTCTCTCTCTCTCTCTCTCTCTCTCTCTCTCTCTCTCTCTCTCTCTCTCTCTCTCGCGCGCCTTAGAACAAACACTGATTATTAGTAACAATCCAAACAAAACACATGTTCTGCAAAGTGGCTACTTAAGTATGACAAATGTGACGTGGGCTCGGGTTGTTTGGTAGCCCGGCGGGGATGAAATAGAAGAGAACACAATGGAGTACTTAGGCGCGAGGATTTTGAAAGAGGAGAGGGATAAATGGTGAATGGTGAATGGTGAACGGTCAAGAAGAGAGAAAAAACGGAAAAAAGAGACACTCAGGCTAGGCGCGAATTATAGTGGAGATTTGGGTTCAGGAAAATGATGGGTTTGCTCGTAACTCCGGGTTGATTTATTCCGAGATTCGATCAGTGTTTCGTTTAACGCCAGGGTTTCTGTCTAGCGATGCTTCGACTCAGTTACGAGCGTATCGGACTCTCCTTAGACCGTTCGGCGGGGGTGTTGAAACGCTGATAACAGTGTTGCCTAACTGAACAATTGAATTGCCGCTTTATTAGAATTCTGCTTGTTTCCTCAAAACTTATCTTTTCAGAAGACCGCCGCCTTATTTTCGTGTGTTCGTAAACTCAAATCAATTATTTCTCTGCAATTTTTTTCTCTTATTGTAAATTTATTTCCGTCTATCCAATGTTGACCCTTAAAGCAATTTGATTTATCGCGAAGTTTCTAACAAATCATTTTCTCGCCTGCGTAGTTTTGCTTAAAGCACCGTAGATCGGGGTGACTTTGGACAGTAGGATATCTCTTCACAGTGCTACCCCTTGCTTTGGAAAAAAATTCCCCATACTGTCTAAAGTCACCCCGCTATCCAAAGTGTTTTTTTCTAAAGCGTGTAGTAGCACTGTAAAGAAATATCACTATCCAAAGTCACCAATCTACAGTAAGTCAGTTAGTAACTACACTGAAAAAAAAAAAAAAAAAAAATTGTATGAATTAACAATTTAATTGTTCAAAATGGAGCCCTCAGTTAGTTTTGTTAATTCAACAAAACGAAATGGTGAATCAACAAAATAAGATTGTTAAACTGACAAAATAGATTGTTGAATCAACAATTTTTTTTGTCAGTTTAACAATCTTATTTTGTTGATTCACCATTTCGTTTTGTTGAATTATCAAAACTAATTGGGGGCTCCATTCTAAACAATTAAATTGTTAATTCATACAATTTTTTTTTCAGTGTAGCCACCCCGTTTACTTATCGCAAATTCTACCAAACATCATGATGTTGCCTTAACCAGTTTAACGCGCCACAAACGATCAGTTCGCCTAAGCTTTTGAGATCAAACCCACGTTTTTGAGCGCAGGTAATCATGTGTTACTACTTTACGGAAGGCGTAGCTGACACTGAAAAAAGCCAAATGGAAAAGAGAAGCTCTCGTTAGGTGCCGATTTTCCGAGAAATTTTTGTGCACCGTGAAAATCGAAGAAAATCATTCCGGACTGAGTTTAAAGAAATAAAAGTTCTAACTCCCTTGTTTAGTTATGTTCTTATGAAAATTCAGTGGGAGAGCGAGCCTCATCCTCTTAACTTTTCAAACTTTTTGTTTGTTTATTTTTTTCTCTACCCCATCTTGCATTCGTACAATTTCGATTCGGTGAATTTTACAAATGTAATTCTTCAGTCATCATCTGCCCATAGATACCAACCCAACCCAGCACCGAGCTCTCCAAAGTTAGAGGTTGCTCCGTTTATATAAAAGAAGATAGAAAGAAAAATGATGAATTAAAGACATGCCATTTAAGTTCTGCACAACCGATCACCATTAAATAAATCCATTTGAACTCTCATAGGGCCTCTGGATTGATTTTTCTCTCCGAAACAACCCCTAAATTTCTGGTGGTTCGTCACAAGTGCGGGTCGAACTATTTTATTTGGGGAGATGATTTGTGTGAGCTATCATTTCAACTCCAATCAAGGGGTCCTTCTAGGAAAATTATATTGTTGGTCCATTCTTTGAAACAACAAGATAGAAAACGAACCAGCAACGAATTGACTCATAAATAATAAATATAAAAGAAACAGCTGGGAAAGGGAAAATGCCAGGAAACAAACAAAAAAACAAAAAACAAACAAAAAAATGTTGACGTTTTGGCTTAAATAGCAGCCATTTTCAACTCAAAAATTAGACCAAAAAAATTATAAATAAATAATTTCCAAATGTAAACACCAAACACACTGTTTATAGTGTGTAGGAGTGATGGCTCTCTCCACATTCCCCTCCCCCCCCCCCCTAGTTGAAAATGGCTTTAATTTTTCCTCATCAAAATTTGATTTTCGTGCGATTCTCAGCATTTTTCCGTTGCACCTGTTTCTTCTCTACATTCTTTGATCCCTTGGTGGATTACTTTGTGTAAGTTGGCATTCTGGCAACGTTGGTTTTAGAAAAGATGATCCTAACGGCGTTGTCTGACTGCATGCCAAGGCATGCCGCTGAGCATACTGCGGTGGTTTGATAGTTAAAGGGCTGCCCCGGCTCTTGTCCCTCATACCCTTAGCATAAACAAAAATAGAGCGGTGAAACAAAACAGAAAAGAATGATGAAGAAGAGGATAAAAAAAAGAAAGAAATCAGAGAATGAACTTGAAGATTTGGTCGGTCGACCTTGCTGAGCTGCTGGGTTTGGGACGAATGGTCTGTCGGAACGCCTTCTCTGATGCCGACTGACTGAACTACCGACCGAAGGCTGCAAAATACTTTTTTTTTCCTCTTCCAACCCCTCGTCAGTTCATCAGTTCATTCAAGTCGGTTCAGTGCTCAGTTCAGTGCTTCAGTTCACTTAGTTTCCGTAATGCAAGCCGAGTCAATCGTAATGGGAATTGTTTATCTGTGCTGAGATTTCGAAGCCATGGATCTTAACCACCAGCTTCGGTAAGCTAATATGAAAATGTTTTCTATTCACCTGCCCAAATATTAGTTTAGTTTCTTTTTCAGCCCTTGCCGCTCATTATTAGAAATTTACACCCCCTCCGTCGTGCACCCTTTTCACTCCTTATCACTTTCGCCAGGTTTCCTCGTGTTTTTTTTGTTTTTTTGTTTTTTTTTTTTGTTGTTGTTTTTTGTTTTTTTTATTATTTAAAGAGAAATTAGAGTTTCCCTCGGAGGGTTTTGTTTTTTTGGTTCTTTTTTGTTGTTGTTTGTTTTTATTTTTGTTTTTTATTAAATTCACTTTAACTGTAGCTCCCTCTTAGTATTCCTTCAGAAATTTTAGTCCCTTGAGGTCCTCTCTATTTCTCACCGTATTTTTCACAGTTACTCTTGATATCCCCCTCCCCTCCCTATCCGCAACCGATTAAAGTTACAAAACAATCTCCCGCCACTTCGTTTATAAAATTTTATGGAGGTACGGACCATTAGACAGGGGTAGCTTTTGATAGTTCATTTTATTGAGATTAGGAGAAAGCGCTCTTCTCAGTATTATACCGCCAATCCTTAACTTTTAAAGTTACTCACATTTTATTTATCGTCCGGAGGGCTGTCCTTTTCTTTTCATCGGCTTCATGTACTTTTTTTTTTTTTTATTATTAGATTAATCCATTATGAGTTTTATTTTTCATTGGTGTGCAATTAGTGGCTTCAGTCCCACTTGTTATCAACAAACATAGGCCATTCGTTTCTTCTCTTTTTTTAATAAAAAAAAAAAACAAAAAACAAAACAAAGACAAACAATTTCAAACTTACCACTCCCCCCTCCCAAAAACTCCCAAGAAATTTCGTGTTTTTATTTTGTATTCTTTAGAGTATCACATTTATTTTTTATTTTTTTATTACCTCTTTAATTTTTGGAATAATATTTCTTTAGTCCCATAAAAAGACAAATTCTCCGATGTTTCCTCTTGCCAGTAATAAAGTTTCATCTGATCTCATCAGCCAATTTATGCAAAGACCAACAATGGAGGTCCGTTCCTTCAACTATAATATCAAATATCTGTTTCATTTTTTGCATATTTAAATATAATTGGTGGGGGGAGGGGTCCTCTGTTTTCCCGTCTATCCATTCATTCTACAGTTTCCCGCCAATAGAGGTTAGGGTACAACTCAAGCCTTCAGTTTGATCACTCTTTTTCCTCATAGTCTTGCTTTCGCGAGATCTTGTAATTTGAAGCGCGTGATTTTCTCCATCCTATTTTTGAAGAATGGATTACACAATACACCCATTCATTGACCATTGTGCAGCTCTCTCTTTATTTCAGTGGCGCTAGCTCTTTTTATCAGAGTCAATAAATTATGAAGTCAATGGGGCTGTTGCACACTTTTGCTATAAGCGATTTATCAGTCGATTCTGGTGTAAAAACCTCGAAAAATAACAATGGCAGCACTAAAAACTTCCGAAATCCACCCCTAAACTCAATAAAAGCTTTTATTTACGAGGCGTAATGGTGGCCGAGGGCAGTAACTATGGGAGTTTCCTTTCTTAATTTCGTCACTCTTTCTATGCTGACAAGGATAATTCACAGAGTATTTAGTCATCAGAGTGATGATCCACATCCGATGAATGATACCGCAACACCTAGTGACACCGGTGTCAATTGAAAGTCGTCTCTTATTGGTCACTTCTTGATGGAGTCATGGTATTTTTAGATGGGAATCTCCCATTGTTACTACCCTCAGCAGCCACCATTACGCCCGCGCAAACAAAAGCGTTTATCGAGTTTAGGAGTGGATTTCGGAAGTTTTTAGTGCTGCCATCGTTATTTTTGAAGGTTTTTACACCATTATCGACTATTAAATCGCTTTTAGCAAAAGTGTGCAACAGCCCCATTCGTTCTACTCGTTAAAAAATCCTACACTTTTTTCTCCTTTTTCTTTTTTCTCTCAAAATTTTATTGTTCAAGTTCAGGTTTGCTGTGGTCCACCCCCTCCTCTCCAATTTCAACTTTTTCCTCTTGGTTCAAACTTCGCTTTTTTCTCTTTTTTTTCTTGTCTCTGATCTACTCTTTTGTTTAGCTGCCCGCGTTTTTGAACGTCTCTCTTCTGACGCGCACCATAGCTGGACCAAAACGTGGTTTTTTTCCCGGACCCAAAAATTGTTATTCTTGATTAACAAAAGTATGACTATTGATATTATAAGTTAAATCGCTGTATTCTCACTTGTTTCAAGCTGTAAAATTAATAGTTTGACCAGGCTACACTAGTTATATTATAAGACATTTAGAGTCTAAAATCTTGAATTTTGTTCCTGTAATGGTTTGGTTTCTTCGTCTATGCTTATAGATACACTAAGTGCCGTTACTATAGTAAGGTGAGTCCTAAAAAGAACCTCTGTGTTCATAGAAACTAGCGCACTTTTACTGATTCAATCGTACATAAAAATGTAAAAGGGGGTGTCTTCGAAATTATGATTGATTTGTCTTCAAAGAAAAAGACAGAAAATAATTTCCTGTTTTTCTTTTTTTTTTTGTTTTTTTTGTGGCTATTTTCTAATTCAATATACTGTGGGCTTATCCTTGTAGAAAGAAAGCTCTGCCCGGAAAGTTAGATCGCGCAGGAAAACCGCGGTGTCCTGTACGCATAAACCACTCTAGCACGTCTTTTTGTTCCACCGTTTCTTACGGATTTAATTCGATTTTTACTGATTCAAAACATTTTATCTCGTTCGAAAGTATGTCTCCCCACAAGCTACCCAGATAAGAGAGCAACATTGAGTCAATATTAACTCAATGTTATTGAAAACTTTTTGCAAATATTGAGTCAATTTTTCGTCAATATTGGGTCAATCTTAAAATGCCAACAATAAAATGTTTTTGAAAAGATTTCAAAAATATTCAAAGAATATATTTTGAATATTGTTTGAATATTTTTAAAACTTTTTGAAATATAAATTCAATATTGTTAAAAACTTTTTGAAAATATTTACTCAATATTGAGTCAATATTTTATTAGTATTAAAATGCCAATATCGAAATGTTTTGAAAAGATTGATGGAATATTCATTGAATACTTTTTTAATGCTGTTTGAATATTTTTGAAATATTTTCTTTTGAATATTTTCAAAATTTTCTGTATCCAATATTTAATCAATATTTAACCAATCATCACTTAGTATTTTCATAGTCTTTTCAAAATATTTTTGTAGTATTTTCACAATTGCACAATTGCACAATTAATTATTTAACATTCGACATAGACATTGAACACATGCACGGAAATTCATAGACAGAGATCATTTACAAATATTACCTGGAGATGGTGAGGATTGAACCTGGGCCACTTCGGTGGCAGACAAGTGTCTTACCCGTTGAGCTACGACCGCTCGCGTAGGAGCTCCGCGAATAATTCCTACTTAACCCGCCGGAGGTACTAAATTGTAACAAAATTATTTTTCCATTGAAAGTATTTTTTTATTATTGTATAAATTTTAAAAGAAATAGTATTTTTTTTAAAGTATTTGTTTAATATTCATTTTTTATTTTACAATTAAGACTCAGAGAATATTCATAAAAAATATTTAAAAAATAAAATAATATTAAGTATTTTTCAAATAATAATTGGAAAAGTATTGAATGAATAATGCAGTAGTATTTGCAATGTGAGCATTAAATAAATATTATACAAAAAAATTTAATCAGTACTAAACAAAACAATATTATTTTTTAAAGTATTTCTTAAATATTACAAAATATTGAACAAATAAGATTTTAAATTTCAATACTGATCAAATATTTTTCCATTATTAATTAAGTAAGCATTAGAATAATATCAAAATCAAAAATATTCAAATAATACTCACACAAGTTTAAAAACAAAAATATTGATAAAATTTTATAATAATATTCGTTGAGTATTTTTTGAATATTTTTATTTTTATTATTGACAAAAGATTTTTGTAAAAAATTATTGAAATATTTTGTTTGCAAATATTTATTGTAAAAATATTCAGGCGTTATTGAAAAAATATTTTTTAATTAAATATTTTTCCCGAAAAGGTTGAAAATATTGGCACAATATTGGCTAAATATTCCCTCTTATCTGGGTATCAACTATGGAAGTTCGGGCAGACATTTGCTGAATGATTGGGTGCTTAAGAGTTTCTGAGGGGGGGGGGGGGGGTTGAAATAAACAAATAAACTAACTAATTAAAAAGAAATAAATAAAATTGTAAAATAAATATAAATACACACAGATACAGAAGCTCAAATTAATAATTTTTATCTTTTACCGGAAAAAATGTTTCAGCTAACTTTAGTAGAGTTCTAGAATTCTAGGGAGTGTAGATTTTGGATTGCAATATTTTCAGTATTTATGTGAGAATGGCGATTTTGAGCTGTTTCGTGAATGATTAGTGTTCGCGGACGCCACCTTCTTACGATTGGGGGTTTTGGACTTGGCCGCCTGCTGGTGGCTACGGCTACCACCACTTTATGACAGTTTTTTCAGCGCACAACTGCGAGTAATATTTTATCCAAAGGTGAATTCCCGCGGTGATTTCTAGAACTCTTATCTTTATCTAAAGAATATTTGCTCGACTCACTTCTCGGTAATTTTAATCCCATGAATTTTTGTTTGTGTTTCTTTGAAAGTAAAGAATGTTCTTCTTATTTCACACCGTAGTGACTTCAATGCGCGAGTAGGAAAATAGCCTTTCATCGGCCAAAAAATTCGCGTCGTAACTTTGAAAGTTTCAAAACCAAAGGTCTGATAGGTTTTCAGAAATTCGCTTTCAAATGGTAGCATCGGCTTATACGAACGTTCGTAAAAGTCGAACGCCACAACTAATGCAGCGAGACTTCGCACATCGCGTCGGCGCGGCGCGAGCCGCTCTCCGTATTCCGCGTATTATTCCAGTGACGTGTAGCGTAAGTACGTTCTGGCAATGTTGTATTTTGTCCATTTGAACCTATGCATAAAATTCGAGTCCGAGGGTGTTCGCCAACCACGCAACAATTCGATCTTTATGATGGTTTTAGATAAACAAAATTCAATGTTGCCAAATCTTATGCAACGCCACTGTTTTATACCAGGGTTGCCGTTGTGCGGATCTTCAGTAGAATTTTTCAATTTGCCGAAAATAATTTCACTTATCTTGCAAAGTGCGATAATTTCACCGAGAAACGTGCAAAATAAATTTGTTCTATCTTTGCACTCATAATTAGGTTGACGATACATTTGTTGCATTGTAAACATTCGAATTGCGTCATCATACGACCTAAAGAAAATAGTGCCTCGATCCTCACTCACTCTCAATCAGCGTGCACTGCAAATTCGGTTGCTATTGCTTATCTCTGTTCCTTATCAGTGATAGAACGAATGAAATATTTAACTATCTCTGTCTTCAAAGTATGCACTATCATCAAATGTCACCTCAAACTTTATTTTTTTCCCCAAGACTTTAAAAAGTTGATTTTTACTCTTGTCAGCTAATACCGACTTCTCTTAAAGCGTCGTATTCTGAAGTAGGGCTCGTATCATGGGCGGATACAGGAATTTGTTTTTCTTACTCCCCTCCCTCTCCTGTTTGAACGCATGTGTTAGAAAAGGATAGCAGATTGGGCTATCACGTGACTTTAGCCCCTATATATCTCCGTCCTTTTCAAACACATGCTTTCAAATGGGAGGAGAGAGAGATACAAATTCTTGTATCAGCCCATCCATGGCTCATATTCAAAGAGAAAGCATGAGTCAATATGTAATCTTTGTCACGACGCCTTCCTTATTGAATTCTCACCGTTCCGTGTCATCACAGAAAATAAATAAAAAGCGCTCCGCAGTCCGCTCTATAGTGATCAAAGAGAGTCAGTGGCGTCGCGTGTAATCTGGCAACATCGTATTTCGTTCATTTCCAAACGTGAAAAAGGTCGAACTATTGGATGTGCACAGTGCACTCCTTCTAATCGATATTTTACATGGAATTAAACGGAACGAGTGCAGCGTTGCCAAATTGCACGCGACGCCCCAAGCTGGAGTATAGATGTCAGTCGAAATTCCGCTGGTCCCTGCTCCCGTTTCCTTGCAGTGAGGTATTTCGGCAGTTCCATTACTCTTTTTTTATACCTTTACTGTCACTTTCAAGCTTGTTGCTTGCTTTAAAATTGAAGCTTATTCCAATCTGCTTATTTCAACGAACAAATGGTTTTTGTGGCTGCCTTTATATACTAACCGGTAGATCCAGAAAGTTGTATTCATTTCTGTTGTTGCCCAGGGGGGGGGGGGGCAAATAAAGGAGGCAAGAGAGAAGAAAATGAGTAAAAAGGGGGGAAACCTGCAGCTTCCCCTTAAAAAAAAAAAATAAAAAATAAAAAAAAGTAAAAATATAATCCTTGATGCGGCCAAGCCAGGTCGCGGTCGCACTCTCTCCGGCCGTGTAAACTCATGTGTGAGAAAAGTGCTGAAAAAAGGTCCACCACGTGACTGCAGTCCTTATTCCTATCCTTTACTAACATATGTGTATACAATTCGGCGAAAAAAGAGGTGTACACATTCCTAGATACGCCTCTGGGACCGAAAAATGTTGGGACGAAATGGTACTCGCCTCTTATAGATGTATGATGAGAGGGCGTAAGCTATCTAACAGCATGATCGAGTCCTCGCACCATCCATATAAGTAGAGTGACCAGTGACCATTCGCCATTCGGTCCAACATTTTTCGGGCCCTGGGGCCAAATAGACCATACAGGACGGAAGCGTCTGGACGGTCCTTTCGCCTGATGGATGTTCAAATGTTGAGGACTTACGGCCACTTACGGTACGGTCTGAATTTACAGACGAAAAGCGCTTCATACACGATCAAAATAGGATCGTCAAACAAGCAATCGATGAGCCGAAATTCATTACAAACGGCAGGTGAGCTAACCGCTGCATGTTCCGTTGATCAAACGTTGTCAAACAACTGTGCAGTTTCAGAGTTACTTGGCGATGGATGGTGTGTCATCTGTTCACAAATCTATATACAGTCAACAAAACCAATAAACCCGTTTTGGAGGTGTTTTGGTCAAGGTTTTGTTTGAATTTTAGAAATGTCAGGTTGGCAATTCTGCAGTTTGATCAAATTCATACAAAGCGCTTAAGTTCTCTAGTCCTCAACAACCGTCAGACGAGAAGATCGTCGTCCGTCCCTCACTCCATTTTGCCCTAGGACTTTCCTTCTACGACTCCTACATTCCTTAGACCTTATCTTTCCTGGGAAATTTTGCCGCTCTCTCATTGGAAAGTGTAGTCATACAATTCCAAAGATTATTTACCAGTTGATCTTATCTTCACATTTGATTCGACGACTACTCATGTTTTTGTCCATAACTGCTTGGTAGCTGAGTCACTGCGAACTATCTGCAGCGCCTCAAATCGAAAACGATAAAATATTTTAGGTTGGTTCGCACTCGTCCGTCGCGCATTATATAACGAATAATATATTCAATTTGATGAATCTCGTCACAAGTTTATATTTTCTTATTTAAGTAGCTAGGCTGTTATTACAAGTTGTGCATCCTTTTGGCCGACTTTGGAGTAATTTAATCTGCCGATGCCTTTTTTTTTTCGTCTCGATTTTTTGATGCACGGGTTTTAATTAATTTAATTCAATTTTGCTTATTTTGTTAGCTGTTGTAAAAGTTAGTTCTTCTCTCAACTTTATTAAGGATGTGGGTAAATGGGTCAAATTTTTAGGATCCTTATTTATCATCTTTGGTAATAATGGTCGGTGTACGCGTCCATAACCAATTCCCCATACAGTATGGATATCCTATGGTTCTTGATGGATATGCGTGCTGGTATCCTTAGAGTCTTCAGACCCATACGACATCTTTACATATTCATTAATCCATGGGCGGATCCAGATATTTGGCAACCATGAATTCATCCCATTTGTGAATGTGTGAGAAACAACCGGTTCTTGAGGAGGCCATGGGCGCCATGGCCCTTTTACTAATCGATTGTTTTTCATGCATTCTAATAGAAAGAATCAACAGTTGCCAGATTGCTGGATCCGCCTTTGCATGGATCCATACTGATCCATACATGCATATGGATCCATACTTACTGATCCATACAAATCCATATTCTGTATAGGGGATTGGTGATGGACCTTTATAGACCCGTTTGAAAATCTAGCCTCATCTCTGTATTATAAACAAAATGTTCCGATTTTGTCAAGTTTGTTATGCCTTTAAAAGCAACCCATTTATCTTTTTATAAATATTCTCATGACTCTTCGAGAGCGAGGCCAAGCTACTGCGTCGTGCCCACTTAATTATGGGACGAATTATGAGCATTTCCACCCTCTCAGAAATCGTGTGTAGTGATGGGTTGCCTCTCTCTCTTTCTCGCTCCCCCACACGCTCTTTCTTCCTTCTCTTTCCATATCTTTTTTTTTTTTGTTCGTTTCCAGGGCCCGCCCAGGGTTGTTCGCCTTAATAGAGCGTGGTATAGTCGAGGGTAATTCACCTTGCTCAACGGCCACATGTGCATGTAACCCCCATACCACACCACTACCCCCTCCCCTTATTGTGGCGTAAGACGTGACATGCCAACAACTCCTTCTCCGCATCCCCCCCCCCCCTTGTTCAGGATTCAATAAGATAATTTACGGGCGGAGAATGACTCGGAAAAATTGAAGACTCACGAACGTTTGTTTTTAAGCCAAAGATTACAATAAGTCCCTTTTTAATCTTTGATTCTACCCAGCGGCATTAAAATAACAGTGTTGCCAGCCCGATCGCGAACTTTATCACGCAGGCCGAGTTATTTTTTTCGTTTGCTCGGCAGCCCGAGGACACAGACGGATCCAGGAATTTATGTCCTTCTCTCTCTTTCCCGCATTATAGAACGCGTGTGTTAGTAAAGGACAGATCAGGGGCAGTCACCTGATTTTCACCCCCTCTTCTCTCCTCCTCTAACACATGCGTTTAAATGGCTAGAAAGAGAGATAAGGCCAATTCCTTGGATCCGCCAGTGTCTGAAGCTCCGGGTTGCGAATCGACACCCGAGGCGAGCATCGGTATCAAAGCGGACCTCGCTTTTGAGTCTCGAGCTTTTTGCCAATAAATTTAAAAAAACAAAAAACCAAAAAGAAGCCAAGTAATTTAAGAAGAGAACGTTTTTACCAGCGCGATGAGGGATTTAAAATCGAGGAATCAGATTGGCTTATATGCTTTTATTTACAAACACGAAACAGACATCTGATTGGTCAATTTTGAACTCCCCGCTTTTCGCTAAAGCAGTATTCTGGAAGCGTCACTGCGCTACCAATATCTAAGCGGCTTGGCTTGGCTCTCCCCTCCCCGTTTGCCCCGCGGCCCGCTCCCTCCAAAATAAGGAAAGGAAAGAAAAGCCAATAACGATAGTTTGGAACAATGGAAAACCAGTAACGCACGTTTGATGTCCTCTTAATTATCGCCTTTATCATTTTTATTCAAGAAAATATTGCAGACTTGCACTTTACAACGTACCTAAGTTTTTGCCTTAAATTGTGCTGAAATAGCATGAGACGTTAGTTTAATTTTCAAAATTTTCCAATGGTGGCTATCTGGAGCCTCCTATACTGCTACGAGTGTCCCCAGACTCCCATTGAAATTGTCGGATCATAGGAACATAGTCGTAGCCAAGATGTTGTCTTTCTAGCTCTCAGCCCATTTGATGAACGCGTGTGTTAGTAAAGGATGGATATAGGGGCTGTCACGTGACTTTAGCCCCTGGTGCTGTCCTCCTCTAACGCTTACCTTCAAATGGGCCAGCTAAGAGAGAGAAATACCCACGGCTGTGTACAGGGTGTTTCACGTAACCTGCTCACTATGGTTATTTCTTGAATGGGTGACGATAAAAAAGTCTGGAAAAATCGGTTTTAGAGTAACTCGGACCTGAAGTTTCATTTAAAAATACTGTCACAACCCAAAAACCAAATTTTGGGTTGTGGCAGTATTTTTAAATGGAACTTCAGGTCCGAGTTACTGTAAAACCGATTTTTCCAGATTTTTTCATCGTCACCCGTTCAAGAAAACCGTAGTGAGAAGGTTACGTGAAACACCCTGTATTTGTATGTAGAAAGCACCCCTTTACGACACTTTATCAGAAATACTACTACAGAACGCAGAGTAAATACGATTAAACAAATTCAATTTTTCCTGCTCTTTGTTCCCCAATTTCAAGATTTTTTCCGACTTTATAGTTTTTCGAAGCTCTGACCAGTGGCGCACGCAGGTTTTTTGGTGGTAGGGCCTCGCATGCTGATGAGCGTTTGACTGATAAACTTATTCTTCCCCCTTCACCCCCTCCAGAAATTGGATTTAATGAGAGGGCTTAAGCCCTTTGCCCCCCCCCCCCAGCGTATGCCACTGACTGTGACAAACTTAATAAACACTGATACTTTTTTATTTTTCTTTCTTTTCTATGGTGAATCCAATTTGTCTACTTAAAATTCACGGTTATGTAATTCCATTCCGCCAAGGAAGAATTAAAACAACAAAATAAGGATATAAAGTTATACCACGCCTAGGCTCCATTATGAATCTGTGCTGAAGTATATTCAGTAGAATCTCAAGAAGTTATCATTCGTTTAGCGGCTTATTCTAAATTTATGACCGTTTGCGACTACGTGACAGTTTTCTCGTAATTTATTTCGAAATACTCTTTTCTGTATCATCATTCTCACCGTGTTTTTGTTTTTTCTTTTTCTGTTTCTTTACCACCAACGCTGCCCGTGACGAAGTGTGCCCGTGTTACTCTTCAAACAAACCGTGTCCTCCTCCGAAGGAATAAATTATTAACAAATCAAATCCTGACTCGTAAGAAGTGGCAACATTCAGTGGCGATTGTGATGGAAGTTATTTAATCATTAGGTATCCACATTAATGATCAGCTTCAACGCGCCTGCTATGGGAGCATTTTACGACGATGTTATGCACACGAGGGTACTTTCGGTCTTCTTCAAACGAACTCTTGACGAGTCAATTTCAGAAAAGGGATAAAAATTGTAACTTGTAATATTTTTACGCAGTGAAATTGAGGTGTTCGCTCTCTGTTCACTGTTTACCGTCAGTTGGGAGTTTCTATCCGTTCGGTTCGTATCTCGGATACAGGAATTTGTCTTTCTCTCTCTGGCCATTTGAATGCATGTGTTAGAAAGAGATAGCATCACGTGACTTTAGCCCATATCTCCGTCCTTTTCTAACACATGCGTTCAAATGGGAAGAGAAAGAGAGGAGGACTCCTGTGTATCCCCGCCACGGCTGCCGTTTTGCGTATAATTAATCGCATCTTTCAATTCACCGATGATTCCACCGGTTGAGAAAAGATTACAAACTTTTAATTTTCTCCTCCTTTATCTCCTTCTGCTATTTATTCTTTTTCTATCTCTCCCTTTCTTGTTCTCTCTTTTTCTTCGTTTTCTTTCTCTTCTCTTCTTTTCTTTCCTTTTACTTTCCTTTGCTTTTTCACACGTTTTCTCTCTTCACCGTTGGGGAGGGGGGGGGGGGGGGCAACAGTCACGTTCGGGGGCATCAGCCCCATTCCCCCCCCTTCTTAGTGACGTCACTGTATAACAATCAGACCCGTATGTTTATTGCTATGAGATACGAATTTTTGAACTTAAACCAGATAAGGACTTCAAGGACATATTGTCAGGGTTGGGTTGGACTGGCTCTAAAATTCCTATAAGCTCATAATTAAGCTCACTACGGGGCCACCGACGCCAATTCGCACTAATCCAGGGGCCCCTTCTAACCGATGAAGGGGTCAAATCGTACTGATACAGACCAGATTAACTCCCTATATTTTTACTTTCCTCTTTTATCTTTGTACCTTTCGTCTATTTACTATTTTCCCTGTTTTCATCTGCATTGTAGCGAGACTCCAATGCAATATAGGGGCCCTGCGGGTAAGTTCAACCGAGTAAAGTTCGGCGGGAATGCCCGCCCGCCCACCCGCCCTGGCGGCTGATTCTGCTCTTTTGGACGAGACGAGACGAGAAAGCGTGAATCGACCGATGGACGAAAGCGTTCGATGGACGGAATAGTCATTTTTCCGAAATGATAACGGCTCAATTTACTTCAAATTTGTCACGTGACGACGCTGCCGTTTAAGCTAATGGAAATGATCGATTCCCGCCATCTCGTCTATAGTCTCGTCCCATCTAAAAGAGCAGAATCAGCCTCCTGGGCCAGTCAGCCCCTGCATATTGCGTTGCGCAAATTAACCGAAAAAGACGAAATTTGGCAGAGCGAATGTCGGATTGGAGTCTCTGACATTAGAGATTTAAGAGGAATCACGCATTTCATCCGTAGCTCTGAATGCGGGACGAGTAAATTATTATCAATGAGGAAAACCGTAGATAATGGGAGAGAGGGAGAGGGGTGGGAGGCAAAAAAATCCCCGAGTAACGGTGTAGCTTCAAACTGTTTTTTTTCCTCCCTCATCGGCGGCCCTTTTTTTCAGTCCTGTCGGCTTGACGAGTTCCGAGTAAGAGCCAAATAAGAGGGCCCCTCCTTTCGAAATTTGAGGCCAACATGTGTTTATTAACCAACATTGAGAGTGTCTGCGCTCGGTGGGGGAGTCCTGATTTCCGAGTCGGCAAGGAAACAGGGAAAGGCGCGGTTGCCATTTTTGGCGGGACTTCCATCTCAATTATAGAATTATAGATGGCTTTGGTCTTGTGGGAACAATTATGCGATGATGGGTATACTTGCATGTGTACAGGAGACCACCCACGTCAACGTATGTTTTAATATTTTGCATCAAACGCGCCGATCATGACTCTCGGATTTGTCTTGAGCTCAACGTATACGTACGTATCTACGTATATAGTGGTGGTGGTGGTGGTGGTGGTATTATATCCTCGAAAACGTTCTCACTTAAATATTCGTGACTGTTTACCTTCAACCCTTCTTGCTGTGCTTTTAATTATAAAAAATATTTATATCTCCCTCCCCTCCCCCCGGGGGGTGTCCAGTGGCGTTATTTTAGGTCTTGATATGGGGTGGGGGGAGCAAAAATCTGATGATCTTTTTTTTTTTTTTTTTTTTTTTTTTTTTTCCTTGCCTGTTGTTGTTCTTGCATCTCATGCTTGTTATTCCTGAGGCTTTGATCTTTGAGGTCCTTTATGACACTCTTGTCCTTTTTCACGTAAAATTTGGGCAGTTTTTGAAAGAAAAAAAACAAACATTTTTTCACGTTCTTTCTAGTAATTACAAACTTTCTTACCCTTTACTAACTAATGACTAAGGCCTTTTTTCTTGTTGCGACTCTTCTGTTTTTTGCATGAGCCAAAATTTCAGGATATGCCAAACCTTGGGGGGAGGGGGCTGCCCCGCCAGCAATGACGCCCCTGGGGGGGGGGGGTGTCCTCACGTTAAAATCAGAGCTGCTGTTCTGTGTATATTTAATGATACTTATTATTTCACCAATATAATTCTGACGATTGATACCAAAAAATTACATAGCTCGAATATCAGCTCGCGATCATGTAATTCTCGAAAATACTCATATCTGTAATATTTTCTCTACATCAGTAAAAATAACGCGCGGAATCATCAGAAATGTATGTAAAAAAAGCTTCAAAGGCAGTGAAGCCTTCACCCGTTGGATCAATCTTACAAATCAAAGTATTTTCATGCATTTTAGTTATACACTGAACTAAACTGTGGTAATTTTTTGGTCAACTAGTACACACTAATATTGACTCTTGATGAAATACAGTGGCGTAGCGAGCAATTTACCAACGTCTTATTCTGTTTTTTCAAATCTATGTTTAAAAGCTCGAACTCGAGTTAACCGAACACCTAACAGTTCAATATTTTCAATGGGTTTAAATGGAGAAAGTAAAATGTTGTCACATTGCACGCTACGCCACTGGTGCAGTATTCTTTTCCAAAGAGGTCTCTAAAAGCCAGTGGCGTCGCGTGCCATCTGGCAACAATGCAACTGCTCCATTTGAACTCAATAAATATATCGAATTTTCCTTGTGCACTGTGCACCACCCCCTGAATTCGATCTTTTACCTGAGTTTAAATGGATAGAAATACATTGTTGCCAAATTACACGCGACGCCACTGCTAAAAGCACCCACTGCGTTTCTTTATCTTTCTCACGAGTTCAGTCAAACTTTACCGCGTGTAAACCTCAATTTTCTCACGTAATTAATTGTATTCGCTCTTGCTTTTTTTTCGAAAGTTCAAGAATAATTTGTTTTAACTTTAAAATATATCCATTTAATTTTTGTTTTTTTAAAAAGTTTGAATTTCTCTCTGTTTCAGGACCTTCTCAGTATTATTAGT
Organism: Trialeurodes vaporariorum; assembly: GCA_011764245.1. Classification (NCBI taxonomy): domain Eukaryota; kingdom Metazoa; phylum Arthropoda; class Insecta; order Hemiptera; family Aleyrodidae; genus Trialeurodes; species Trialeurodes vaporariorum. The sequence goes on along the minus strand of VMOF01000388.1, from coordinate 46,012,694 downwards.
TTTTTTGTCAATATGCCACAAATTCTCTTTAGCAAATAAGGTAAGCCTCTTGTTCCTTGTATACTTTTGTTTAAACTTTTCCAAATAATCCTGTTTAGTCGAGACGCGATTAATAACAATTTGTGAAGACGATGAATTTTAATTAAGTCCAAACTCAGCTTTTTAAAGTGTCCTTTTTGTTCCTTGTGTGTAAACAAAAGTAATCAAGCCCGCATCATTGTTCGGCTGAGCTCAGCGGCGGGCGGCGCGGCGGCTCGTGCAATTTGGCAACAATGTTTTTCCTCCATTTGATTCTATGCAAAGCAATCGATTCGATAGTGAAGCGGAAATTCACCTGCAATCGATTGTTGCACATGTATTCAAATGGAGGGAAAACATTGTTGCCAAATCGCACAAGCTGCCGCTGGCTGAGCTGTCATCCGTGAAGACAACCTACATCGCGTCCACGCCACTATGCTCTGAAATCGCAGAAAAATGGCCAAAAATCAAAAATTACATTTTTCATCAACCTTTCATTTTTAAACTTTTGATACCAATTTTAACCACAGGTAACACGCTCTTAACAAGTGATTTTATCCTTGAAATGTCACTGATAAGTTTTGATTAACCTTAAAAGGTCAAAAACGATGATTTTTGACGAATTTCTTTCATTGATTTTTGGTGTCATTTTTTTTTCGATTTCAAACTTTTGTGCACGTAATGCAAGCAGTATAGCGTAGCGTGCAATTTGGCAACGTTGCAGCTCGTCCATTTAAAGCCATGATAAAGATCGAACTCTTGGGTGTTCGGTGAACGAAACACCTTCGCATTCGACCATTTACATCGGTTTAAATGGACACAGTATACAGCGTTGACAAATTGTACGGTATGCCGCTGAATGCAAGCGATACACTTTTATCACAGAATAATACAATCAGAAGGGAAACTCTAATTCATTTTGAAACATTCTTTACTTCGGGCCGCCATGTTCGAAAGTGAGTATCTTCGGCAATCTTCGGCCATCTTCGGCAGATCTTCGGCAACTGGCCGAGTTGTGATTGGTTGTATAGCCTGAAAAAGCATGTCCGCCATCTTGAGAAGTGAGTAGGCACAGTTGCCAGTTTGTGCCAGTAAATTCCAAATCTTGTTTCCATTGGCTCTTATGGGAGTTTCCCTTCTGATTGTATTATTCTGTGCTTTTATTATACACCGCAGGGCATCAGAATTTGTATAATAACAAGTAAAAAAGAAATAAAAGTAAAAGTTGAAGCATGAGAAATAAAGTATGGAATTGATCAAGGTATCAAGAATTTTCGACAGCCATAAAATTATTATTTTGACAGTTCAAATTCGAAGTATAAGATGAGAAATCATCAATTCTTGATGGTGTTTGGAACTGGAATTCCGTCTCGCTGGATCAGTAACTTGAAAAGCATTTTTTATTATCACGTTCGGGTGCAAATTCGAGGTTCGAAACTTTTCGGGGAACCTTCGGACATCAGCAACACCAAATATTTCTGACCATTCTGAATGATGGTGAGTTTTCGGTCTCGCCGTTTGAAACTCTTTTTCACCCGTTTCGCGAGGTGGATGCGAATTTCGCGGTTCAAGTAACGAAATGGCGAATCCGAAATCTCAGCACTGTAGTTCATCGCATCGGCACCGTTGCCAAACCTCAAAGAATCACGCCCCTGGCGCGAATAATCTTACAATAATGTAATTCTGATTGTGTTCTTGAGTTATTTTGAAGTTCATTCGTAGTACCATAATCGTGAAAAACCCGCACATTTCTCAACACTTGTGGCGAGGGAAGAGTCATCCGATTGGAGCGGGTTTTCTGCCTTTGGAAAATCATGGATTTTTTTTTTTTTTTTTTTTTTTTTTTTTTTTTTTTTTTTTTTTTTACCTGTTTAAGCGAGCTTGTAGATAAACAATTCAAAACCATGCATTTTTTAACTTTTGACTAATTTAAGGCGCTTCACGAGATTATAGTCCTTGAAACGTCAGGATGTGCTTGTGATGTCACGTGCAATGTGGCAACAATGGCAGCGCTGCATTTTGTACGTTAAAACGCATGAAAAATGTTGAACCATTATTGGAGACAATTCCCTGAACATTCCCTGAAATTGATATTTTGCTTGGGTTTTAAAATGATCGAAAGACAGCGTTGCCAATTTACACCCGACGCCACTGGGATTTGCTCTTCAAAATCAAGAAAGCTTAGTTTAGAGCACACCTGCGGTAATTTATGGACCTTCTTTCTGTAGATCGTCTCAATCATAATGGGGCTCTTGCAAACTTTTGCTGTAGGGGATTGAATTGTTGATTCTTGCTTAAACATGTAAAAATGACGATGAGTGCGCCAAAAAATTACGAAATTCACTCTCAAAATCGGGCTTAATGGCGGAGAGACGCAGGTGTCATGGGAGATTCCTATCTAAATTGAGACATAACTCTGTGTTTCCGTAGAGAAAGTGCCATAACAGACAGGAATCTCCCATGATACCTGCGTTGAACCGCCATTACGATCTTGTCGTTACAGCAGTTTTGTGAGTTTACTACTGAATTTTAGACTTTCTTATAGTGCGATTTTCGTGATTTTTGCTGGTCTTACCATCAGATTGGACTATTTATTTGCTTATAGCAAAAGTTTGCAAGAGTCCAATTACTCATTTTATATGGGTATTTTAAACCCCTCGCCCTCCCTGCTTCAAGCTCCACTCCTCCGGGCCCCTCGATCAGCCTTTCGAGGTTCTTATCATGTACTGAAACATCCATACATTTCTCCGGGATTTCGTTAGTTTATGAATGAAGTGAGTATTAGTGAGTAATGATTTTTAGTAAGTGTACATATGAATGAATGTCGGTGTCTGAATGACACTCAGATTGCTTCTGTTCGGTTTCGACAGTTGCGGCCACTAATCTTATTCCGCTGTGTCTGCGGATCGTTTCCGCTGATTTTCCCATACCCGTTGCGGGTTCTATCTTCCGTTCCTTCTGTCAGTTTCCGGTTCAACTTTTTACTATCACATCCCCTTCTCCCGCTGTTTTACTTGACATGCGTGACTCCCCCCCCCCCCTCTATTCAGTATCTCAAATTCTATGTTCTATGATCATATGCAGTGCTTTAATTTAAGCGTGGTTTCACGTGATTTGTTAAAGTGAATCAAAGCTTTCAATTTGTTTGCATTTGCACCTGCAAAATCGGAGCCACCATAAAGGATCGAATCATTCGAATCACTACCTATATAGTGATCCAAAAATCATCAATAGTTGGGGATCATTTAGTCCACTTTGGCGGGGTGGGCCGAAGGCACGGAAGTTTTACTCAGCTGCCCCGGCAGAACTACGAGCTGATCGACTTCATCTTAGAAAAGAGATTCCTAAGTAATTTAGCAAAAACAGTGAATTTTTTTTTTTTTTTTTTTTTTTTTTTTTTTTTTTTTCAAAGTCCCATAAGCTCTAAATTAATGAAATTGGGGTTTAAATTTCTTAGACTATAATATCGTCTAGAAAATTCTCGTGAAATTTTGCAACCATGATTTTTCCCATTTAAACTTATGCAATTGTATCGATTCTTTGGGGGTTTAGTAAGTTTGAGTCTCTTTATACTATAAAATTTGCGCCTTGCCATCTTCTTCAAAATTGCGGAGACATGAAGCAGATCATGGGTATGGGGCGCTCAAGAGGTAAACATCAAGTGGCGGATTGCATTATTTCTGAAAGGTTATGAAGAGATATAATAATTTTATGTCCTCCAGAATAACATTTCAACATGAGGAAGACAAAGATCACTTATGTTTACCGTGATGGTAGACTTGAGGTGAGTGAAATGACCGAGTGCGAAAAGTAAGTTCACAAAGTTTCTGCCAGAGGCGTAGCGTGCGATTCGGTAACATTGTATTGTTTCTATTTAAACCTATGGGTAAATATCGAACTATATTGGGTGAACACATTCGCATTTGACCTTTTATATTTTTGTTTTTGTTTTTTTTTTTTTATATATATAATAATTTGCTTATATTATGTACATAATCGCAGTGGCTCCGTCTAGGTATGTAGTTATAGTATGGGTCTAGAGTTTTAGAATTACCCGGTGCAAGTCATCTAGGGAGAAAAGATTACATAGTTGTGTGTCGCATTATATCTATACTTATATCTATTAAAAATTTTACGAGCCATATAATTATCCCCCAGATGAATTGCACCTGAAAATACTAAAACTCTACCATGTCGGTGATAATAGTGTCTGGTGAAGCAAGGGTTGTTTGAAATTAAAGTGATTTTCTGAGTTTAAATGAATGGATTTTGAAAGTTTTTAATGTGCGCATCGTTATTTTCGCAAAATTTTACGTTGGCTTCAATGAATCAAAGTGCTGTATAGCAAAATTACGCAACATAGGCTCATTGTATTTTGCCTCTTATAGGGGCTTCCGTGAGAGCCAATCAGAAATGGATTTCGAAATGGCGCAACTTTCGTAGTAAAAAGGGACTCTACACTTTTTGCAGCGAACCATCTAAATATTATGACTATTTTACATATAGGTCTAAGCGGAAAACATGATAGTTACCAAGTTTCTCGCGCCGCCAATGATATCGTTGCTTTGAACCCATGAAAAAGGTCGAATTCAAGGTTGTTCGCGCTTCAAACCCAATAGCAAGACATTTTTCAAGAGTTTGATATTGAAAGTGCGACGCGACGTTGCCAGATCAAATGCAATATTCCACTGCTGGAAAGTACAAGCAAACGTCGTAAAATTTATGGATTGTCTACCTTCCGCACAGATCGATTTAAGGACCCTCAAATTGCATGAAATTAAAAGCTTTCTGAAGCCCCATCATCGTTTGAACCCTGAATTGACCCTCTATTTTCGGCTCAAAGTGTGGCGGCGTGCGGCGCGGCGTGGCGGGCCTCTGTAAAGAGTTTGTAACTTACTATACAAATATTCTATTCTTCCTCATTGATGGCTTCGATTTATTTTTAGATCTTAATTATACTTACCACATCAAAGCTGTGGGAGTGTAACCCTTCTATCTATAGAGGCCTTCGGGAATCGGTGGCGCTGATCGTCGAGAAGGAAAGGATTTGAACCCCCAAATGATATTTGACGGAATCACTCGTCTTCAGTTGATGTCTAGGTTGAAATTGATCTGCTCTCTCTTTCTTCCAGTTGACTATTTCGGTCTCAAAGCGTCGTTGTCACGTTTCATAACAAATGTCTAATCGGGTTTCCGTCTATGCGTGCTTCACAAAATCTAAATCGTCGCTTTTTTTTTTTTTTTTTTTTTTTTTTTTTTTTACAGAAAGGCGTGACTCAATATAACGACGTTTCAAAAGCTCGCGTATTACATATACTATACCCCCCCCCCCAGAATCCTCAAATTAAAATTTCAAAATTTCACAGGTGTGTGCCCCCCCCCCCCACACAAAAAAAGTACGGGTCCGCCTCTGATACAAGCAACGACAATTCAATGCAGCCTGCTTTACACGTAAAACCAACGCACTTTTTCCTTTCTTTTCTTTTGTTCTCTAAAAATTGAGAGGTTCTGGTAACGTGTGATGCGGGTTGCGTCGAATCGTCGACTCAGGACTTAGGAGACTGCTTGTAAACTGCGCCTAGAGGTCGTTTCAGTTGTGTAGGCGCACCTAGATCGATAATATTTTGACTTTTCTAATATTATTTCTCTTATTAAGTACATAATAAAAGTAAAAGAAAATTTATGTAAGCATTGGATTTTCATTGAGGAACGCTTGAAAATTAAAAGTTTTCAAGTCGCAAGCAAGTTGTTTTCTTTTATTTTAACGAATGGAAATTGAAAGTTCGCCAAAGATTATCGATAAGCTGCGCCCACATTTCTGAAACGATCTCTATATACCTCAACGGATTTTACGGTTCCTGTAAACATCGATCACAACTGATGATTTGTTCTCGGCCCCGCAGCGATTCTGGGTAGAAAAATGGGCTCTTTTAACACACCGTCGCGTCGACACCATCGTCCCTCGCTCTTGGAGGCTGCTAATAATTCGTAAAACTGCCCCGTGCCTTTTTGTTATCTGCGGTAGAATCAGTTTTCGAAAATAATTCACAACAGTCAACATATCCACACTCCATTATCACCTATTTATCTCATAATTATTCGCGCGTTTCAAGAAGAGAACAGGTCAGATTCCTCGATGGCTCGATCCGATCCCATATGAAAAATAATGCCCTAATTTTGACGATAATCCGACTCGAAGGAGCCGAAAAGGATATACACTAGCGGATCCAATAACTTGCCCTTCTCTCTCTTTTCCCATAAGAACGCATGTGTTAGAAAAGGATAGAAGATGGGCCCCCTTAAAATCACGTGACTGCCCCTTATCTGTCCTTTTCTAACACACGTGTTCTAATGGGAGAAGAGAGAGAAGGATAGATTTCTGGATCTTGCCAGTGAGGATATATCGACGGGAAGCGCTTCGTCTAATCTGGCAATCTCAACGTTCCAAACTATGTATTCAAGTATCCAGGATCAGGTAGTCTAGCACCTCAGTCGCATTGAGGGTGAAAATATCCAGATTATATCCTGATCCTTCCTCCGCGGTGGCCGGTGGGACGGTGGACGCGGTGGGTCATCAGTCTCATCGGCATCAGGCATCAGGCATCGGGTGCGTGTTCAGGTCTAATTACTCGAGCGGACCCTTTAGAGAAAAATGATTTGAATTTTGAGCAGAGATTGTTCATCCTTCGCTTTACATTGGGTCGAACTATAGAATTTTCCGGACATACACGGAAAAAAAAGATCAGTGAAAATAACCATACGGATACCTGATTTTGGCACCTGCTAGATGTTATGGTAAACTTGACCAGAATTATGGTACATTTACCGATACTTTGAGTAAATTCGACATGCAATTAGGTAACATCACCTAGTGCCTAGTCAAAACCTAGTATACTCCTGGTTAACATTACCATAACATCTAGTAGGTGCCAAAATCAGGTATCCGTATGGTTATTTTCACCGTAGTTTTTTTTCCGTGTATAAATAATGTGAACGCACCGGTAACAGACCACCGGTCCAGTAACAGACCCTTTTCTTTTTCATCCAGAAATAATAAAAAATCGGAGCTAGTTTTGCTTGTGTCATTATTTTTAGTGCAATTTTAGGTATCATACAGATTGCTTTGAAAGCAAGTTGTGTGAATTTGATGCTCTCAAAGCAAAGAGATTTAAGGTGATTTAAGGATAAAGACAGCCACCTCATTTAAACAATTATTCCCAGCTGATTTGAACGTAAACTCTTAAGGGACACATCTACCTTTCTGTAAGCTTCCAGGTCTACGCAACCTATATTATGTCTGATAGCAAATGTTTCAAGACAGAAAAATAAAAAAAAAATTCAGGCAATCTACAGGGCGAGGGGGTGTCTGTCATAAAACAAAAACGTCTGTTACTGCTGTATAGCTATTTTGGGGTGTCTGTCACTGGAATGTCTATTTTTATTTTGGTTTTGGTTTTTCCGAGCATGTTACACTATGCTGAAAGTATATTTTGTGATCGTTCAAATGAAAGCTTGAGGTCTAAAATTTCATTTGAGCTCAAAAATATTTGAAATCCGTTGAGTTTGTCGAAAGTTATTGACCAACTCCTTTGCTATCTCATAATTTTTGTATAAATAAATTAGGTTTAGTATTTTTAAAGTTTGATTAAGAAGTAATTCCAATCAAAACAATTAATAAAAGTTTAAAGTACAAATCGAGTTATAGTATTTAAATTACTTAATTATTCTATAAAAAATAGTTTTAAAAAGAAATAATTCACGTAAAGTGTCCTTAAGGTTGTCCGTCACAGGTGCGTTCACCTTTGAAACATTTTAGTGTTGATATTTTCTTTCAAAAGCCGTGTTAGTTGACTTATTTTAAGCTCTTTTGCACGCATTATTTCACTCATTCCTACAATTTCATGTTTTTTACTGTTCATAATCTGGATTTTTTTTATTAATAAAACTGTGTCCGGCAGTGGCGTCGCGTGTAACTTGGCAACAATGTATTTTATCCATTTAAACTCATGTAAAAGATCAAATTCAGGGGGTGCACAGTGCACAAGGAAAATTCGTTATGTTTAATGAGTTTAAATGGAGCAGTTGCATTGTTGCCAGATGCCACGGCCACTGGTGTCCGGGAAATGCCGTGTTCCGGTCCACCGTGTGACGTGAGAAAAAAAATCATCCTCTTCAGTGACTTGGCCCGTCGCGTTCGATAATCCGTCATCTTCTCGTTATTATCTTTATTTGTTTTCGGTCGAAAGAAAGAATCGGTCGAAGCAGAAGGAGAAGAGGGTTAAAATATTCACCCCCTCTCCTATATATACTCGTTTTTATGGATGAATAATGATCTGTGAGTCTTTCTCGGACATGAAGCTAATAGCTGCGTATAATGTATTTACATTTACACTAAAGAATCGTTTCATTTAATGGTTGAACAGAAAATCTTTTCCAAACAGAATTAATAACGTAGGCAAAGTATAAGCATACTCGTGAAATCTAGGAATTCTAGATCTGCAAAGCTGCTCATATTTTTTGTGTTCAATTTTAATCGTTGATACTCATAATAACACTACAGCCGAACGAACGGCAAAAATACTGGGATAAATTAAAAATTACAGTCACACTCCAATACTCAGTGCAGTCGAGCATTCAATTTGGCAACATGGAATTCAGACAGTCCAAACCCTGAGAAATATCGAGCTACCGGGTGAACTGCGAACTTTTTTGCATGAGTTTAAACGAACCAAATGTAATGTTGTCAGATAGCACGCTTTGCCATACTGCAAATACTGTCTTTCCTTGTAGCCTTCTGTGTAACCTATTGAGATCAGAAAGTCCAGCTGATGAACTTATTCTAAGTCTCTTTATTTGCTGAAAAAACTAGTAAAAAAAGGAAAAGAAAAATGTATTTTTACCCGCAAGTTTAGGAGCGTGGAATTAACGTCATTAGAGGGTGGGTGGGAATAATTTGATTTAGAGGGGGGACCAGTTTCTTTCCCAAAATATTTTGGGCCCTCAAGTGCAAGGCGTGTCCAATTGTCCATTTTTGGGGAGAGGATGATGGAATAAAACACAGGAACCCTGTGTAATGTATGTATCATGTTCTAAAGTGCCCACATTGCAACATTGGTCTCAATTCCGCCCAGTCTGTGGGTAAAAAATTAAAAAAAAAAAAAACCCATCCCACACTATCGTAGTCGTTAGAAAGAGGGCATTTGTCGGACATAATTTAATAATGAAAAGCAAGATTATGAACACCAAGTCGCAAGATAACCTAAAAAATGTGTGTAGAAATTTATTTAAGAGCCTAAAACGTGTCTAATATTATAGTTTTTGCTAGAAAATATCAACTCTAACATGTTTTCAAAACAATAATAAACGATTCGATGTCCGGAAAAATTAATGTTTGGATCCAGGTGCGTAATTTGCAATTTTGCAACGTTGTATTGTGCCCATTTAAACCCATGTAAAAGATTGAATGCAAAGGTGGTCACCGATCACCCGATAGTACGATCTTTTTCATGGATTTAAATGGACGAATTGCAACGTTGCCAAATGGCACGCTACGCCCCTGTTTGGATCCAGTATGCGGTTTAAGAAAACAACCAGAGTTTGTGCATTTTATCAAAGAAGAGCACTAAACTTTGGCATAGGTATGAACGTTCCTTCATGTATCAAATTGTGATGTCGAAGAATCGGGAGGCTCATGAAATACCAAGGATGGCAATTTTTTTTTTTTTTTTTTTTTTTAATTTTTGCATATTGTCACACTTGCCAACCACTTTCTCCACCTTCTGTGGACCGAACAAGTGAATAAACTGGTCCTAAGATGCCTACTGATGAGTCTTTCCTTGGAACTCTCAGAGCTTGACTTATAGGCTTTGCACTCTTTGATGAGTGAATAATAACAATCGCTGAAAATTAGCTTTATCGATGAATAACCAAGCAGACTCTTCGATTTTTATCGATGAGTAGTATCTTGCTGAGTCGCTGCACTGCGCTGCCATCACCGAATTGGTACATTTTATTTGTGTATTATAAAATAATAATATTTTCATTTCTTTCGATCTGGAAAAATAGAAACAATAATATATATATGTGCGTTGCAACTATTTTCCTGTTGATTTTTCCCAAGCAATTTTTGCTGTTTTTTCCTTCTTTTTTCCCTATTTTTTCCAGTCTCTTTTGTGTGTGTCTGTGTAAGTGTGTTAATTATTGATAATTGATGCGCCTTTAATTTAAGTAGATGCCTTTTTTTTTGTGTTTAAAAACAAATGAAGCTAATTCATGTAAAAACACGTCACTTGAAGCAAGTCCACTTTAAGACAATGGATCTGATGCTAATTCGAACATGTTCGGGCTACGAGCTCAGGTTTAGCCAGACTTTCCAAAAAACTGTGGAAGGGGGGGGGGGGGGGGCTTGAGTCCCTCCTAGCCCTTATGACGCGCCGCCATGCGCCAGTGGAAGTGCATAATTATTTTCGCGCTTCGAAACTGTTCGGATATAATTCATTCAGAATGAAAACCGATCATTTTTGTCTCGCTGCGGTCTCGCGGCAATGCGGTGCACTATGGGTCTGGATTCGTCAAAAATTGGCCAAAAACCCAAAAGTAAATTTCTTATAAATGTCTCATTTATTACCTTTCATGACCAATTTTAATCACAGTGGACACTTTAAACAAGTATAATTGAAAGCTAGAAATGTCATTGGAAAGTTTTATAGAAAGGTCAAAAACGATGATTTTTTTGCCATTTTTTACGATCCCCGACCACAGTGCGGTGCGGTGTGAGGCGGCCCGCGGTAAAAGCACGCTCGGTGTCTGCATTCGCCGCTGGCGGATCCAAGAAATTGCCCTTCTCTCCCTCTCTGGCCATTTAAACACATACGTTAGAAAAGGATATCAGAGGGGGCGAAAACCACATGACTGCCCCTCATCTGTCCTTTTCTAGCGCTCGCGTTTCAATGGGGAGAGAGAGAGAGAGAGAGAGAGAAGGAAAAGAAATTCCCGGATCCGCTAGTGGCATTCGCGTTTTCGCGCCTTAAAATCGTGTGACTCGTGAGGCAATTGAAACAATCAACTGCGGGACAGAACTGCGAGTGCGCACCTGACCGTCTGACCCACCCTTTCCTCAACTTGAAGAAATGAGAGGAATAAAGACGTCTAATGACTCTAATGACCAACCGCGAAGATGAGGCGGGGCTATCCTTATAGCTTATACAGATCTTATGAGACACATGAGTCAGATACCTACAGTCGCCACTGGTCGACCCGACCTTCGGCATTGGTCAATGGTCCCGACGGACGGAGGGGCGGGGGGCGAAGGTGCGTTCGGTTCGTTCGCCGATTCCGATTCCGTCCATGGATTGGATAGGAATGGATGGGAGAGGAATAGGTGCCGGCGGGGGGAGAACTCGGTCTACAGTGGCATAACCCATCATATTTGAAGACTGCTCAGAAAAAAACGAGCCAAATTACTTCAAGCAATGTCAAAACTTGGCCCGTGACCCTTATTCCCTTTTTTTTCCTTTGAGACTCACTCAAAATTGAGAAATTAAGAGTGAAAAAATTTTGATTTTGTAAACTAGTAATCCAAAAATTCCTCTTTTTCTTCTTTTTTACCTTCTAATCTCCTTTTTGAGTGAGCTACGTGAAGAAAACAGTGAAAAAGTCAGTTTTCAAATTTAACAATTTTTTTGTTTTAATTTCTAAAGTGACTTATTATGGTCTTATTTCCGTGTAGTTTTCATTCGTTTGGCAAAGCACAGTTTCAGGAATGACTAACCGGTGATTACGTTCATTGAGTATTCCACACTGTCTCTCTCACTCTCACGTGACCCATTTGTTCAGCTGTCTCATTTTAATCGCTAAAGATTGTGTACAGTCATTTTTTGTTAAATTTTATTTGAGCAGAATTAAATTGCTCGAGTGATTTCAATGCGATGGTGGAGAAAAGAGAGCTGTGGAATAAGGTTCCATGTAACGTAATTCGACACTAAAAAGAAATAACTATACGTGAAGGGCACTTGAGAGTGAGAGAGATAGTTAGAAACGCTGTGCGCGAGTTTTGTCATAGCTGATTGCAACCGTTGATTGCATCGTTCACTAACCGTTGACTTCCAGAACACTGCTTTTAACGCCGCGAGTGGCTATAATTGCCTACTACCGATCACGTGCTCAAACCTCGAGACGTTTTATCTAGGTCAACATGGGATTTTCAGTTACCTACCATGAAATTTCGGCATCAGCAATAAAGTCAGTTGCGCCTGCAAAATGTCGTAGAGACAACAAGCGATACACACGCGTCAGTCAAACCAAGGTATTGAAAACCTATATGTGTAACGTGTGTTCAGTGTTGCTTATACGACGCGGCACTAAACTGACATAAGCCTCTACCTCTATCGCCGATAACATTCATCTGAAATTCTGAAATTAGCGCTTCTCGGTACCACCTCAGTGGCGTAGTGTGCAATTTGGCAACGCTGTACTGTGTTCATTTAAACCCATGTAAAAGGTCGAATGCGAAGGTGTTCACCGAACATTCATAGTTCGATCTTTTTCACGGCTTTAAACGGTATAAGGAAAACCTAATCTGTAAAAATTTCCAGTTTTAGCAGTTCATTAGCTTTTGAATGAGCTAAATCAAACCTATAGGTAGTTTCAGAAGTGTAGGCGGACCTAAACCGATAATCTTTGGAATTTGTCAACATTTTTTCTGATATTACTCGATGAAAATGAATAAAAATGAAATTGAGTGTTCACTTTTCAATGAGGAAAACTTTAAACACAAAAGAATAAAGTCAGGGTCAAATTCGTTATTGAATTGAAGGAATAAAAGTTGAAAATTCGCCAAAGATTATGGATTTGGTCTGCCTACTCTTCTGAAACGAGCTCTAGGTACGATTAATTTGTAAGGCCAAAATGTGCTAAATATAATTTTTGTTAGCCGTGAAATCAGAAATAGGTGGCAATGTGGCATGCTATTCGCTTAGGCATTTTACTTGTAGCTTGTAAAATGCTTGAGCATGCGACATGTATATATTGTGTACTGATAAACAAAAACTAGCCGGTCAAAGCTTGCGGGGGGCTTGCTCCCTCTACCTTCCCTGAATACGACCTTATGGTAGTTGATATAAGTTCGTTCTCTCGCCTCCAACGATTTGAATTATCTTTCTGCTTTCACATCAATACCACGCGTCTATGAGATCGTTGAAACTTACGCCTGCGAATTAATCCGGGTGCATGCCACGGGCTAGAGTCGTAGCCAGGAATTTGTCGTTCTCTCTCTCTCTCTCTTTGCCCATTCTAACACATGTATTAGAAAATGACGAAAGTTCGGGCTGAAGTCAGGTGACTACTCCTCTCTTCGTCCTTTTCTAACGTATGCGTTCAAATGGGGCGAGAGAGAAAAATATACATTTCTGGTTGCCGTTATGCCTTGACGTGGGCAATGGGCATTGCGTTCTTATCAATGAATAAAAAGGATCCATATAAAAACTGATCGCTCATCAATGAATCTCTATTCTCGTCGAGAGACTACACCTCTCCTTAGATACCCTGACCCTGATCCCCAAGTAAGTATTCGGAGTAAACTTTTACATAAATAATAATAATAATAATAGCGACGGGAGGCGTCGAACACGAAGTAGTTAACTGTTCGTACATGGTGATGTTGTTTTGGCCTATCTCGCAAATTGAAGGCGCTTCATGCAATTTCCCGTCTTCATATTTTATTATTATTGTAATATCCGCACTCCATTGTAGGAGGTCGTAAAATTTTGTTAACGTCCGTGCCTGTGCCTGTGGTGTACCCAGAACTGACCTCAGAGAAGGGATGGTAGCTCCGCCCCCCTCCCTTTCCGCGCGCTTCCAGAATAGGTTTTTTTTTTTATTTTTTTTTTATTTTTTTTTTATTTTCACCATCAAGGCTAAACGATATTCTACGTTTCAAGCCTGCAATTATTGATCATCCACCACATTCAATAATTTCGTTTTACTGAAAGCTCGTTTCAGAAGTGGAGACTAAGTTCAACCGATAACCTTTGGAATCTTTGCAACGTGGAGTTGATAAAATGGACATGAATGAAAATTAACCCCGAGAGCTTGAATCGTCTCAAAAAGAGTGCTTTAAAGTCACAACTTCCAAGTCTCAGGCATATTTTTTAATTGTTTTGATTTGTTGTCGAAGGAATGCAAATAGAAAATTCGCCAAAGATTATTCTTCGAGGTCCGCTTCCCTCTCTGAAACGAGCTCTATGAAACAACTCTGTTTCTCTTATCATTTGTCTGTTTCGATTATTTTCTTTACTCGTACATCTTCTTAGTATCTCCATTTGTTCACCCCCCCCCCCAATTCCATTTTCTCGTCCTTGAAGTTCTGCTTCTGCAGGAGCATGGGTAATGGCTTAAGGGGGGGGGGGGCAGCCACGCTACCGATCCTTTTTATCCGCTCCTCTCAACTCTCTCAAATTGATTATTGTTAGAGCTTTAAGTATTTTGTCACAGTTCAATCGTTTACGATAAATAAATTAAAAAAGACTGCCGGATACAATGCAATAAATAAAATAAAAATCCAATCAATTGAACTTGATTAAATCCGCACCCGAACCTAGACCAATATGCGCGGCGGGTTTTTTCATACCTCGAGTTCAGAAAACTTGTTTCATTTCAGTGTACGTACTATACTCGGCACGGAGGAGGTATAAATCAAAACTCTCAATATACGCATCTCTTTTTTTCTCTCTCTCCTCCCAGAGCCCCCCCTCCCCCCTTCCCCAGCCCTTTCGCTCTCCCTGAATCTTTACTTATGTATCATCTCGCTTGACTCTTTTTTCATTTTTTCGTTGTTCTCTCTTCTATCTGTTTAAGCAGCATCATCATCGAATCAGACATGAAAGAGGAAGGCTCAAGAGACAGGAAGAGCAGCACGAGGAGAATCATTACATAATTATAGACCAGGGCCAGAATGAAATCGACAGCGAGAACTGGGGCCCTTGGAGCGCCCCGAGCCCTTGCTCCCGGTCTTGTGGCGGCGGCGTGTCCTATCAAACCCGAACCTGCCCAATCGTAAGGTACAGTGTCCCCCGTCTCAGTTTTTAACCCTCTCTGCTCCCCCTTTAATCCCGACTTCTCTCATCTGTTGCGTCATCCTGACCGCCCTGTCCTCCTTTTCATTTGGCTCTCTCTCTCTCTCTTCCTCTCTCTCTCTCCCTCTCTCTCTCTCCCTCCCTCTCTCCCTCTCTCTCTTTCTCTCCCTCTCTCTCTCTCTCCCACACTCACTTTCGATCCCGCTTTTTTCTCGGTGGTTGCGACCTACCCTCTATCAAGGTCCGCCAATGCATTAATTCACTTTCAAAAGTTCGTATTTCCACCCCTATCGAAATTACAGAGAAACGAGAAACAACTGGCGATAAGTAGGTAAAAATGTATGTAATCTGCATTTATAATAATTAACGTTTTGAGTGAGTCAGACCTCAGACAGTCTTCAATTAGTTATGAGGGGGTGGGGTGGGGTTGCCTGTTTTTTATAACTTCATCCCTCGAGGATTTTTGCCGCTGAAAATGTTCCGTGTGGCTAGGAAAAGCCCCCATTTCAAGGATTTTGAAAAAATAGAAAAAGCATGTGTATGTAAAAACCCGTGTCTGATAGTCAGAATTTTATGGATATCTCACTTCCCCCCCCTTTTTTTGCCCCCCCACCCTAAAAACTTAATGAAACGGTATACAGACTTTATATCCATCACTTATTTATGTCCACATAGTTTACATCCAGTTTTTTTGTCCACCTCAAAGCGCGTATCAGAGCTGCCATTTTGCGTAAAATTAATGACTATAGCTTTCCGGAGTAAGATATTTGTGGAGTAGAAAGTGGTGTAAAAAGAATGAAAGAAAAAGTCATACTTTGCAAATTTTTAGTGGGGTACCGCATGAAAGTCTGCCTTACCTACATCCACTTCATTTGTAGCTATTATGTGTATTGTGTAAATTGAGGTCGTTGTCTTTTATTTTTTAAATGTCCTTAAAGATTAAATTATTCTTTTGAGGGTGCTCTTTGAATCTAATTTTCCAAAAAGAGCTTGATGCAAGCACTAAATTAATGCTCGATCGCCTCTTTCAGCTCAAAAACTTATTTGATTCCTGCTGATGGGGATTTATGAAAGATTCTATTTTTACTATCGCTAGAATAAGACGTATTTAAACAATAGTTTTTAGATAGTAATCATCCACTGTATTGTTGTGAAGGATTTGCAAAAATTCTTCTCTTTTCCTTTCTATACATGCAACTTTTTATAACCTCTACTAGATAAACTATCAACATAGTGTTTGTTTTCTGTTTTTAGGCCTGATGGAAGGCCTGGCTGTACTGGTGGGTCCAAGAAATATTTTTCTTGCAATATCCAGGTAATTATTTTTCGAGTCTGGTTTCTAATTTTACAATCATTTTAATCAATAATAAAGTTTGACAGTAGCCTTATACTGGGTTATTCTAGGTACCCTCAAAATTTTCCTCAATTAAGATCAGTGTTGCCAGATGGAGGGTAAAAAGCCGTATCGTTCCCATTTAAATCAATGTAAAACGTACGGCTTTTTCACCCCAATCTAGCAACACTGATTAAGATTAAAGTATGTGGTCCGGGTCATTCTTTATTATTCTAGAGGCACTATCAGGGAACCCCCGGGGGGCGGGGGAGGGGTTCCTTGATTTTTTTTTCTAAAGGCAACTCCTCCCCTATCTTGTGATACATTGTTGGAAAAGGTGTATAAAATCCACATTGACTTAGACTGCATATCGATAACATTGTTTTGATTTACATGTGATTGAAGTTTGAATTCAATCCATTTTCAAAATTCGTTTTTTCTTTTATAACAGATCGAAATTAAAAGAAAAAAAAATGGGCAGAATTTGTCGTCATAGGAATGATAGTTGTTAATAGTAAAATATATTTTGAGCCCCTCAAAGTGACTTAAAAATTGATTTTCAGGTCCCTTTTTATTTTAAGTCTTAAAAAAATGGAGCAATAAATTTTCAAGAAAACTGGTCAAACTCTCTGTCCGTGGACTTTCATTCTGTCATATTATTGTATGCTTGCAAGCTCTGAAGAGCCTCTAAATTACCATCAAATCCCCAAAAAGTGATCATGCTAAAATTAACCATTTGTAAAAGTCTGTATTGTTTGGATTTCCCCCCCCCCCCCTTTTCTTTCTGAGGATTATAAATGATTTTCAAGAAAGAGTAGCTGCTTTCCAGTCAAAAAAATCAGTGACTCGTCAGATATCTGATGATGACTCTACCAGAAGAAAGAGGAGCAAAACACATCAGTGTGGAAGTTGTGAGTGCCTTCAGTTATCAATGTAGGCAATTTCAACTTTCAAAGAGGCCATCCTCCACACAGTCTGCGGTCCAAACAAATGAAAGCACTCTTTTTTATGATTATCCTCTAAAGTGCTGTGTAGTAATCCAAGGAAAACTAAAAATTGCCAGCTAATTTTAATAGTATTTCCCACTATATTGGAACTGTAAGGTTGTCTCTCGTTCTGAAAGGTTTCTAGGAACTTTCACTTTATATTGACTTTATTGTACAAGTTATTCGGCGGTCTCTATTGAAAGCCCCCCTCTCCCAGTGTTTCAACCCACCTAATTTTTCTCTTTTTTTTGTGCAGAATTGTGAGGAGGGCTCACACGATTTTCGTGGAGAGCAGTGTAGTGAATTCAACTCAGTTCCTTTTGAAGGTGTCCATTATGAGTGAGTAAATATTTTGTTCTCTTATCTGTAGATCTGTTACTTGAAAGATCAATTGGTCAAAAAGCTGATCAGTACCTATCAGTGTGTTTCCTAAGGTATGGGATTGATATTTGGCAGGTATTTTGAACAGAGTACCCATGGGTGTTGAGTCATAGGGCGGAGGGCTTGCAAGCCTTCCTCCCCCACTTTTCTCTCAAATCGGAAACGAAGATCATCGAACACCGAGGCACACAAAGGGACAAACAATAGGTCACCACTGAAATTGTTGTGACATTTGACTCTGACTTTGTTCCGTAAGTAAGTTTTTTAGCCCGATCCTGCTTAACCTCACTGAGTTTTGGGCTATCAAAATGATCCTCAGGCTTTTTATGATCCAATGTCTATAAAATTGACAAAAACTGTTTCAGAGCAAACCGTGTGAAATCATTATTGGTATTTTATTTTTAGGTGCTCCCTTCATCTATGTCAGAAATGCAAAGTCCGAAAACAGTTAAGCTTGTGAAGTAAATTTTCCACCATGCATTGATTAGAATTCCAAGAGTCTGCATAGGACTTTTTTGTATCAGATCTTTTTTCATTGGATCTTTTTGCATTGGACACTATTGTCTTGAAAATTTGGTCTCCATGTTAGTTGATACCATGGCTCTTTCCTCCCGCATGGAGAATCTTTTTAAAGGTCCAGCACATTAGTCCATAGACTGTTGATGGACGCTTAGAAATATTCTATTATTATTTTTGAGTGCATAGCTCTACGCTCCTTTAATTTTTCACCTAAAAATAATTTTAGAATTTTGCTGCAAAGTTTTTTAAAAGACTTGCTTGGACGGAGCAGAGAGGATAGATCTACACCCTTTTAATTTCTCACCTATAATAAATAAACCATTTCATAATTTTGGTACGTGGCTGTAGGATTGGAGATCTACACTTCTTATGTTTTCTAAAATATTGTAGTGCATCCCTAAAGAGATCCCGGTAGAGCCGCGCACCAAAATTGCCCAATTTATTTTAGGTGACAAATTGAAGGGAAAAAAATTTGAAAGAAATTGAGCATAGATCTGCGCTTTGTGTAGCTTTGCACCGAAATTCTTAAATTATTTTTAGATGAAAAATTAAGGGAGCGTAGATCTACACTATGTAGACCAATGCACATTTTTGGGGATATTTCTGAGCGTAGATCTACGATCTGTAGGCTCATGGAACAACCTTTTTCCGTACAAATGGTTGTTTCCTGAATCCTCTGTCTGTTTTAACTATGAGCTTTTTACTATTTAACGTTTACAATATTCAGTTTTGACTCTAAAAAGGTCTTGCTTGTTCTCAGTTGGATCCCGTATACCAAGGCTCCAAACAAATGTGAGCTGAATTGTATGCCAAGGGGTGAAAGGTTCTACTACAGGCATAAAAACCAGGTCATTGATGGCACGCCTTGCGACGAAGAAAACAATGCAATTTGTGTGGAAGGACAGTGTTTGGTAATTGCTTTTCTTTTATGCCTAACCAAAGTTGCCAGATTCTGGGTTAGAATCAAGAGCTGCTGCTTTGTGTACTTCCATAATATTTTTAAATTCATTGATAATTCCACCGGTTCACCAAAAGATTACACTGTTCAGTTCAGTATTTGACTGATGCATGAAAATACGTAATCAGTAATCTTTTCTCAAATGGTGGAATCGTCTTTGACTTTAAAGAATTGTCGATTATTTTTAATAATTTTACTGTGATTCTACCAATTAAGGGTACATTACAGATGCAAGTATTTTCATGCATTACAGTCATACACTGAACTGAACTACGTAATCTTTTGGTGAACCAATGAAATCATTGGTGTATTCAAATATGTCATTAAGTACAGGGTGTACCAGACCACCCGGATAGGTACTTTTTCTCGAAAACGGCTGGGCGTAGAGAGCTGAAACAAAAAAGTCAGATAGGGAATTGACCCCAAAGAATTCAATGAAAATATTTTCAAAGCCCCCCGAGGACCCCCTGGGGGGTTTTGGGGGGGTTCGAAACACATTTTTCCATTTTTGGCGGGAAAAAGCCTATAAAAGGTACAAAAATAAGTTCAGATCCTGAAAGAACAACTCATTGCCGACATTTTTGTTCCAGTAAATTTTACCAGAAAACCCCAATTTTTGGGGTTATGGGCCCTTTTGGGGGGAAATTTTCATTCGGCCACTGTGACCACACTATTCAATATTTTTACAAAAACTAAAAACCATCTGAAAGAAGAGATTAAGACCTTTCGATTGATGTGCCACATAATATCTAAAAATGAAAAATTAAGGCCCCCACTTAGATTCCAAAATTTGGGGGTCTTTGGGCCCCCCCACGTAAAAAAAGTCAAATAGCAAGGTATGGCTTGTGATACATCGATCAAAAGCCCTCAAAGAGTAGAATAAGATGGCGCAATCTAAAATCCTCTACAACCATTACTTTCAAAATGGCGGCCATTTGAAAATTATGGGTGTTCAAAGGTAAGTCCTGGGAAAAGAGTCCAAGGTTGAACGATACATGGATTGAAAGGCCTTAAAAAAAGCAAACGAATGGCGCAAACCGCAAATCAATCCGCCTCTTCAATCAAAAGTTATGGCCGATTTAAATTTATGCAGCCTTAAATAGGCCTTATTGAGCCCTTTAAGTTTCAATCGGCCATAACTTTTGATTGAAGAGGCGGATTGATTTGCGGTTTGCGCCATTCGTTTGCTTTTTTTAAGGCCTTTCAATCCATGTATCTTTCAACCTTGGACTCTTTTCCCAGGACTTACCTTTGAACACCCATAATTTTCAAATGGCCGCCATTTTGAAAGTAATGGTTGTAGAGGATTTTGGATTGCGCCATCTTATTCTACTCTTTGAGGGCTTTTGATCGATGTATCACAAGCCATACCTTGCTATTTGACTTTTTTTACGTGGGGGGGCCCAAAGACCCCCAAATTTTGGAATCTAAGTGGGGGCCTTAATTTTTCATTTTTAGGTATTATAGGGCACATCAATCGAAAGGTCTTGATCTCTTCTTTCAGATGGTTTTTAGTTTTTGTAAAAATATTGAAAAGTGTGGTCACAGTGGCCGAATGAAAATTTCCCCCCAAAAGGGCCCATAACCCCAAAAATTGGGGTTTTCTGGTAAAATTTACTGGAACAAAAATGTCGGCAATGAGTTGTTCTTTCAGGATCTGAACTTATTTTTGTACCTTTTATAGGCTTTTTCCCGCCAAAAATGGAAAAATGTGTTTCGAACCCCCCCAAAACCCCCCAGGGGGTCCTCGGGGGGCTTTGAAAATATTTTCATTGAATTCTTTGGGGTCAATTCCCTATCTGACTTTTTTGTTTCAGCTCTCTACTCCCAGCCGTTTTCGAGAAAAAGTACCTATCCGGGTGGTCTGGTACACCCTGTATGTAAGTACTAACAAGGGGACCTTACGGTGACTCCGCCTCCGATTTTGATCAAATTTTCAGGAATGGTAGTTCATGACAAAATATTAGACCCATATTTTTCCCTTTTTGTGAATAGGCCTTAGTTTCGTCGCAAAAAATTTTCAAAGTTTCGGAAAAATTACGACGAAATCGTCGCCGAGACAGCGCGCAGTGTTAAGTTGGGCAATTTCGGACGCTAAACGCAACTGCCGTGGTGGCGCGGTCGGTAGCGTCTCTAAACATCTCACTGGTGGTCGCCGGTTCGAATCCCGGAACAATTGCTAGTCTTTTAACTTTTTTAAGCAAACTTATATTTAAAAAAACAACACCACCACCACTACTAACAACAACAACAACAAGATTGGCGCCGAAAGTCTCAAATAATAATAATAGAACGCATGTTTGATATTTTATGAATGGAAATACAAACTCACCAAAGTAATGTAGTTTAAAGCATTCATTCTATAGAATATTCGCCGTCCAATGAAAAGCATACATTCAACCATTCATTGAAAACCACAGCTATCCCACCATCCAATGAAAGCCGTTTCATCCATTTCAGGCCACTGTTTCGTGCAAACTTCGGTGTTTTTTTTTTTTTTTTTTTTTTTTTTTTTTTTTAATAACACACATTAAATTATTGAAGTAAATTTCTTTGTTAATTTATTTTTTGGATTTAATTTGTGTTATTAAAAAAAAAAAAAAAGGACCGAAGTTTGCACGAAACAGTGGCCTGAAATGGATGAAACGGCTTTTATTGGATGGTGGGATAGCTGTGGTTTTCAATGAATGGTTGAATGTATGCTTTTCATTGGACGGCGAATATTCTATAGAATGAATGCTTTAAACTACATTACTTTGGTGAGTTTGTATTTCCATTCATAAAATATCAAACATGCGTTCTATTATTATTATTTGAGACTTTCGGCGTCAATTTTGTTGTTGTTGTTGTTGTTGTTAGTGGTGGTGTTGTTTTTTTTTTAATATAAGTTTGCTTAAAAAAGTTAAAAATTAGCAGTTGTTGCGGGATTCGAACCGGCGACCACTAGTGTGATGGTCAGAGACGCTACCGGCCGCGCCACCGTGGCAGTTGAGCATTGCGTCCGAAATTGCCCAACTTAACACTGCGCGCTGTCTCGGCGACGATTTCGTCGTAATTTTTCCGAAACTTTGAAAATTTTTTGCGACGAAACTAAGGCCTATTCACAAAAAGTGAAAAATATGGGTCTAATATTTTGTCATGAACTACCATCCCTGAAAATTTGATCAAAATCGGAGGCGGAGTCACCGTAAGGTCCCCTTGTAAGTGGTAGCTCCGTTAGAATCTGTATACTTAAGGATCTATGAATTTTCCCCAAAATCAGTTTTGTTTGATGGCAAATTCATCGCGGTTCTTTCTTTTTTCATCTTGAACTTTTTGCACAGCTTAAGCTACTTTCTTTATCATATTATCTTAAATTTGTGAAAATGAGTCATTGAAAAAAGTAAACATCAATGTTGCTGTAATCGCAAAATTAATTTGTAAGTACTCATACTTTTTGAAATTAGTTTACAGCTCAAAATAACTTTTATTTAGAATCAGACCTTGTTGACAGAACCTGGATAAGCATGATTTTTCAGCATCTTGATGTAGATTATTTACTTCTTTGTGACAGTTATTAATAGCTGTCTTTTTTTTATCTGTTCATGGTTTACAGAATTTTTACATGGAGTCTTTAAAGCAACTTTAATCAGTTGTAAACGGGAAAAAAAGAAAAGCTTTTTTTGAGCACAATCTTCCAAAACAAAATTCCAAAATTTCTATAAAATTTGAGACTCAGGGCTACAAAGCTGTGGACAAATGGTTACAGTGGCTCACACTGTTCACATTGTTTCTTAAGATTCCACGTTAACAGTTGTGAGCATTAAAAAAAAAAACACATGAAAAGTACTGTCTTTGAGTCTGCTTCTTTTCAAACACTTTCTTATTGGTTTTCAATTTTTTTTTGTTTCAGCCAGTTGGTTGCGACAGGTATCTTGGCTCTCCTGCCCGAGAAGACAAGTGCCGCGTTTGTCGAGGAAGTGGGAAAGACTGTACTACAACACATAATATCCTAGACACAAATAATTTAGAAATGGGTCAGTAGATTTTTCTCCAAACAATCTATCCAAACCATTATCCCTCTCTAACATAGCTGTAGATTTGTACGCATAGAATTCATCCATTCGAGGTTTTGGACTCAAATGCCTAAGATAATTTCCTACATGCACATAATGCCTCACCTCCTTAAATTATATTTTCACCCTCTATTTATGTCTGGAAGCCACTGATTGATGTGTAAATGTTGCTCAATGTTGACAACCAGCATCAACTCATCAGTGCCAACTCAATTTTAAACTTTTCCAACACATTTCTACATTTCTTTTCTTTTTAAAACGTAAACTGAAGAAAATCTTATTTGATGAATCAAATATGGACGTTATATGAAATATTTCCAATTTTAGTAATTAAAAAATGTATTTTTCCATCTATCTATCTGAAAAGGTGACCAGGGAATAAAAACATTTAATCATATGAAAATGATTTAAATTAACTTGATGAGAGCAAAATTTCTGCCGTAAAAATCTAAAATTTGAATCACAGAATTGCCATAGTGCAACCCATAGGTAATAACCACTGCAACAAATATGTGTATGGCTGATCATACGCAGGCAGATCTCTGTAACAGTTTTTTTCTTTTTTGTGTATCAATAAAAACTGCATGTTTGGAGCCCAACTCTGTTTTCCTTTAGCAGAACATTTCCCCTTAAATAATAAATCACCTATTTACGAAGTTTATTATCTTGTTTTCTCAGGTTACAACGACTTACTCCTTATACCAGCAGGTGCAACAAATATCCTAGTCAAAGAAGTTCGACCCTCAAATAACTACCTGGGTAGGTATGCATCAGTTTGATTATTTTGTTATTCTAAATTGCGTAGTTTCACTGTTATCAGAATTTTTCGAGAGGGTGTAAGGCCTGATTTTATTCAAATGTAAGCTGTCATGCTGCAAAACATTCTTTGATACATATAGGGTTTTTGCCTATGTGATGAGACTTATCATTCCATAAAATATTTTTAAAACTTCCTATCAGTTTGATAACAATGAAAACAATCTTAAAGTCTTGATTTTAGTATGTATCTTGTGATTAAGAAATCATTGTGATGGTTAGTGCAATTTATTATCAGTATTAGCTAGACTATTTTTGAATGGAGGAAAAAACTTCAAAACCAAATCTAGAATTTTCTGGTCATGTGCAGTTCTACCTTTGTTCATACTCTATCTGATCTGATGAATTATACAATTTTCAAAAAAAGTATCCGTGTTTGATAGATTTGTCAAAACTTAACTCTTTTTTCTGTTTCCCATAAATCCTTCTGCATTACTTTGGCCATTCTAAACAATAATGCTCTCAAAAGACTTTTATCCCACCCCTCCAAATCGTTTACTTGGGGCTGTCCTTTGCTCATATAGGTGCCAGCTTTTTTTGTTTCTAGACTCCCTCCCTCTTTTTATTGAGACACACCATAATTAATTCAAACCTATACCCCCAAAAAAATGTTTGGTGCAGAAGAGACATCCTGTCTTTAGACTTTTAAATAATACAGCATTTGTTTTTGTAATTTATTTTTTGTTCCTTTGATTTCTGATAAAAAAAAAAACAAAAAAACAAAACAAAATAAAACAAAACTGAGAAGAGTGCTGGCGGTACTTGCAACAAATCGGTAGAGTTTATACTATGAAATAATGATGAAAAATAAGAAAAATTGTTTTATGTGTAGTGGGAAATTCTTTAGAAAATTTTGAAGTCAAAAAATGTTGGAGACGTTTTATGGTAAAAGTAAGTTGTAACCAAGTTTTGCCTCAGCAGGTCGATTCTTGAAATTTTTGTGCGTTACGTATCGCTGAGCTGGCCACCACCTCCTTTTTAACAAATCTTAACGCAGGGGCCAATGGACTTTCTTTCTCCTCAAGTACGTTACTCACTATATGGATGGTCCCAAGAGAACTTTAGGCCTTTGAGATTGAGTCAGAAGTAGAAACATTCACAATCCTTTTTCTATCAATGGATTGGTGAATGTTCTCATGTCTTATTCTAGCCTCTCAATTTTGGTAGGATTTCATCGAATCATATCAGGAATATGTCTAAAGTTTACTGCCTCACATCATGATCACTTGCATAACTAATGCTCTTATTTTATTTTCTGTAGCCATTCGTAATACCTCTGGACACTACTATCTAAATGGAAACTGGAGAATTGATTTCCCAAGAACTTTACCCTGTTTAGGGACAAATCTTCACTATGAAAGGAGGCCTCATGATTTTTTTTCTCCTGAAAAAATCACTGCAGCTGGACCAATATCCGAAGCAATTTATATAGTGGTATGATTCATACATACATATGTATACTGATTTTTTCCTTCCATTTTTTTTTTTTTCAAGATCAGGAATCTGTTCAAGGAATATTTTCTTCAGTTTTTTTACGCGAGTCATGACAATATGAATTCCTTTTGTCTTCGTATTTTTTAGCGATATTTTTCAATTACTGTCCAAGTGGGCAATTTTTTTCCCCAAGGAGTCTCTCCGCCTGCAAAAAAAGGGCGAATAAACTGATTGAGCCAATAATGAGCTGCCTTAAAGTCGATAGGTTAAGTCTGATGTATGGATGACAAAGAAGCCCGTTGGCTCAAGCAGTCAGTTTGCACTTTTAAATTTGCTGGTGAAACCCCTTTAATGCGCAGTCTATATATGATGATCTGATTGCCTTGAAGGTTGTTGAAAAGTTGGAGAAAGTGTAGTCACCGCTCTCAGTGCCCTCAAATATGAAGCACCTTAAAATTAAAAAAAAACATCAAAATCTCCTTGAAGAGGATTGTTTTATGAGGGCCTCCTGATTACCAGGAAGCTGATTCCTCTCTTCTGGACGAGACAAGACGAGATAGCGGGAATCAACCGATCCCATTGGTTTAGACAGCGTCTAGTGGTAGATTTTGAGTCATTCGAGGGACGGGGAGTCATTCGGTCTGACACTAACGACTCGAATGTCTTCAAAATTGTCACGTGATGCCGTTTAAACCAATGGGAATGATCAATTCCTGCTATCTCGTCGAGTCTCATCCAAAAGAGAAGAATCAGCCCTCTGGTGCCAAAAATTTACTAAATGGCTCTCCTAACTATGGACTGTCACTGAATTTTGCTGTTCTAAAACTGCAGAGAATTGCGGTTAAAATTACTGCTGACTATGAATCCTCAGGCGTTTCCACTGTAAAGTGGGATACGTGAAGAATCCTCTGCTGACTGTTTAATTTTTGTTCACAGTTATTATATCAAGAGCCAAATCCAGGAATCGAGTATGAATACAGCATCCCCAATGGCACCGTTCAGCAGACGTCTCCAAGCGGGTATAGTTGGAACTATGATAAGTTTACTCCTTGCTCAACAACTTGCGGTGGAGGTACGTAAATTCTAGTAAATTAAATTAATTTGGTACGTCAACCGTGGTAACAACAGCTATATGCTATCTGTGTATTTGAGGCCTCTCAACCTGCGTTCAGCTCAACCTGAGGTGGGTTTGATCTGCATTAGACTTAGTCCATGTTGAGATGCTCTCATAAACAATTCGCTCGTACTGTAAATTAAGTTTCACTTGGGTAATTTTTATTCAACGTAACTCAGATGACCCTAGTATTATTTTTCAAATAAATGGAAATTTTATCAACCAAGAAAATTTTCATTGCTGTGATTTTGTGCCTTTAGGAACTTGACAGAAGTTGGTATCGAAGATTGTGTTCTGTTCCCTTGAATCAAAACAAAGCTTGCTCGAGAATCGACATTATGATTTGAAGAATTCTGTAATGAAAATCCACAGCTCTCAAATTCATTTTCATTCAGTTCGTTTGAGCAATATGAGTATTTGCATTGGGAAATTCCAAAGATTATGGGTTAATCTCTACCCCTCTTTCTGGAACAAGCTCCACGTTTCTTAATCAGTTTAGGAATTCATCTCTTCTTTGATTTGCTCCCCGGTGTCACTTAAACTTCCTTTTTTTAAGATCTTATTTTTTCATACTTAGGTATTTTTTTCTCTTTGTCAAGGTTTCAAAACAAGAAATGTTTGGTGTTCTTCGCAAAAAGACCCCCAAGCGCCGGTCTCAACTGATCTCTGTGATCCCGCTCTTGAGCCTTTGAGGAATCAAACTTGTAATTTGGGGCCGTGTCCTCCTTCATGGCATGTTGGGAATTGGAGTGACTGCTCCAAGATCTGTGGAATTGGTGGCGAACAAACAAGAGAGGTATTCTTTCTGAAATTAAGTCTCAAGTTTTTTTTTTTTTTGGTCCGTTTTGCATACATACAGTAAAAATGACGAGTACAGTGAAAAGTAAAAAAATTCTTTCTCAGAAGTGGCCTTAATGGCGGAGCTACGCAGGTATCATAGGAGATTCCTACACTGAAAAAACATTACGGTCAATATCCATCTGAGGATGTTTATTTAATGCCCATATTGACTCTGCGACCATTCCTGATTTATTGTGCCCCCTCATAATTCATGAGATTTTGAGGATGAGTTTTAGGCCCTTAGTCAAGTTCGGGGCCTTTTTCCCCAATTCTGGTACTGCACTTCTGTGTCTGGCTCTGTTGCGCCGAAGATGTCAAATTGTCGGTTAGTGAGCCTTTCAAAAAAGTAAATAATGTACATATATAGGTTTAGTCTAAAATTAAAAGTTCAAAAAAGCCAACCCATGATTTAGATCTGGCTTTATTTTCCTAAAATCTGTTGAATTCTTTTTCCTTGTTAATTTGTGGTCTTTGGTTTATCAAAGTCACTTTTTCCATGCCAGTGTTTAAAGGAGACTCTGTTGAGACTCACCACTCCAGAGTATATCTCCTCTTCGAATCTCCTTCACCAGTAGTATGGACAAAGTGGCTAATTAAGGAGGACTGTCCCCATATTACCTGTGTTACGTCACCATTATGACTTCGTTCTTTAAAAATAGCTAGTGGATTTTGGAAGTTTCTTCCTTGACCATTTTTTTTTTTTTTTTTTTTTTTTTTTTTTTTTTTTTTTTTTTTTTTTTAATTTTATTTTACATGGAAGGCAACACTTTGATTATTATTGGAAAAAATTGGGTAATAGTCCAATTAATGGCTCTATTCTTTTCAGTCCATGCTCAAAAGTGTTTCTTTTATTTTTTTCAGGTTTATTGCAAACAAACTGTTGCAGCTGGACAAGAAACCAAGATTGAAGACTCTCAATGTGAAAGTTTAATCGGGCCGAAAGTTCCAACCACTCAATCTTGTAATGATACTTTGCCTTGTCCAGAATGGCATATAGGACCATGGAAACCGGTACTAATGATCTACTTCATTCTTTCAAATCTTATGGTTGTTTTCTTGGAACCAAATAATGTTACGTCCTCACGGTTCTGCACGCAAGATGATTGGTGAGCACTTGCGTGGAGTTGAGAAGGCCTTTGTACACGCTCAAACTAAGATTGTCAAAATGGCATCGGTGTGCCAACATCCACCACAAACGGCAGGTGAGCCAACCGCTGCATGTTTGGTTGATGTTCAGTTCGTCAAACAACTATGCAATTTAACAGCCCGTCAAACTGTTGAGTTGTTTGACAATGTATGGTGTGTCATCTGTTCACCAAAATCTACGAACAACAAAGCCAATAAACCCGTTTTGGAGGTGTTTTGGTCAAGATTATGTATGTTTGAATTTTAGAAATGTTAGGTTGGCAACTCTGTAGTTTGATCAAATCCATTTGAGGGTGTACGAAGACCTAAACGTCAGGCAACTACATTTAAGTATGCATTCAATGTCTTTTGGAGGACGGTCAAGCCTCAATGTTATTTGGTCCCTGGTACTTCTAATTTTTTGTGGACTTAACTTTACTCAGATATTATCCATCTTAATGGGGCAGTTGCAAGGGTCTGAAATGTTGTGTTTTTTATCAAGAAAATGAAAGTACTTGATGAGCTGAGAACAAAGATGCCTTTGGTTTCTAATTAAGTCCCATTGTTACAAAGATGAGATTTTGGCCCAAACCCAAAATATATTGTTTTAAATGGGGATTCCGCGTATTGACGTCAATCCGCACACGATTTTTTACAACTTTACACATGTGTATCTCCAAAACCGGGACACTTAGGAAAAACCCAAAGAAACCATTGTTCTCAGCTCATCAAGTACTACCGTTTTCTTTATAAAAAACACAAAATTTCAGACCCTTGCAACTGCCCCATTGTTTTTGAGATTTAAACCAACAGGACCTACTCGAAGTCATGTATTTAATTTTGTTTCCAGTGTGATCACTTATGTGGTGAAGGCAAGCAAATTCGATCTGTGCGCTGTTTCCGTCGAGTTGAAGGCCGCATTCAAACTCTGGGTGACTCTGCCTGTAAAAATGAAAAACCTCCGACTGAAAAATCTTGCAATCTTCGTTCGTGTGAAGGTGTAGATTGGGTAACCTCTGATTGGTCTGATGTACGTAACGTCTTAAAACTTGTAAATTTAAACTTTGAAAAGATTATTTAGTGTTATATTGTAACTGTTCAAACATAGAAAATGAATTCATCCAAACTAGTTCTTTCATGAATGAACGGTCTTTATCTTTATCTAGAACTTTCAAAAGCTCATGAGTTGGAGACTAAAGAAAGAACCAACTTTGTTTTAATTATTTTTCATTTGCATAATGATCAAATCAACAAAGTCCTTTCCGTCACTTTTGGTCTGTTTTTGTGCGATCATGTTCTTTGCAGTGTTGCTACCCGTAATCTTGTTTGCTTCAAATTGGAAATGATCTGAATAGAAACACAACCCAGCTTTTATCATCTAAAATTCTTGGAGTCAAACCTTTGACGTATTTTCTAGAGAATTCTTTTCAATTAAAATATCATAAAACCATGTTTAAACCCGTTGCTCATAAAAGCTTTTTCCACTTTCAACCGTAACTTCAACATACTTTCCAGAGAATTCTTTTTCCATTAAAATACAAATAAACCATGTCTAAAACCATAAAATAGTGTTTCTATAAATGGGTGTGAAATTTTTTTGATCGGCTAAAATTGAATGCATCTAAAAATCTCCTGGTGATTATTTGTCTCAATGGAGCTGTTGCAAACTTTTGCTACAGGTTTATTATTATTAATTGATGATAATGGGGTAAAACCTTGTAAAAATAACAATAAGTGCACTAACAAATCATGAAATCCACTTCTAAACTCATAAAATGCTTTCAAACGTAAGACGGTAATGGCGGCTGTTGCTGCCGATTACATTGGGTTTTCCTATCTCAATCAGCTCCATCCTCACAAGGTGTTCTCGCGACACCACACAAGAAGAAGAAGAAGCATACAGTTGAGATTTAGGCGGCAATGGCCGCCATTAAAGTCTTGCATTTGAAAGCATTCTATGAGTTTGGGAGTGGATTTTGTGATTTTTTAGTGAGCTTATCGTCATTTTTATAGGGTTTTACCCCTGAATCAATTATTAATAAGCCTGTAGCAAAAGTTCGTAACAGCTCCATTCATCTTGAAGTATGAACCAGCAGTGACCGAGATATCTTGCTAGGGTATGCAATACACAACTCTGAAGATACCATTCATATCGTCAATCAGGTGTGTTGCTTATTGCGTATGCTAGCCAGATTTTTGTCTTCGCTTTGAAATTTAAGTTTCAAATTTGTTTTGTTTAGTGTGAAGCGACCTGTGGCCTGACAACCAAAACACGAAGTGTCATCTGTGCTTCTGCAAAAGGAACAGTACATGCTGAAAGTGAGTGCATAGAATCCAAAAGACCTGAAAATGTGTCCGAGTGTGAAAATATAGCTCCTTGTGAGTATCTGTGGTACACATCTGAATGGAGCCAGGTATGATATCTGTGTAATCCTTAAAAATGTCTCTACTCCCCCCTCCCCTCCTCCCTCCTCTCTCCTTCCGATTAATTTGAGAAAAGCAGCTTACCTGCACATCCTCCATCCCCTTTTTTGTGATCTCAACAACTTTAATTTTGATGACTCATCTATAGACTTGTGTTGGGTAGGATGGGTCGGAAAAATCAAAGGTTCGAGCAAGTTTGGCTAATTTTCACCAAATTTCCCAGAATTTTTCGGAAAATTTGAAAATTAGATAAAATTGCTGTTTTGCAAATGAATGACTGCAGTCAGGTAAGTCAAAAATCATCAAAATTTTTATCTGTTTTGGAATATAAGTTGCAATTTTCTAAGTTTGTTTTTTTTTTTTTGTTTTTTTTTTTTTGTTTTTTTTTTTTTTATTTGGACTCCTTGGATTGTGTTTGAAATTTCACAATATTCATGATAAGAATGAAACTACTGTGCCAAGGTGGGAGGGTCTACAGTGGTCGGGAAGAGCCCAAATTTTTTAGTGATCAATCATCATTTCTTCGGTTTTACAGATTTTTTCTTGTAGCGAGCCATTTCCTCTAGAAATTTTGATTTTACCAACCCTTTCTAGTGCATGACTATGATCAGGTTTTCTCAATATGACTCACAAGACTTTACCAAAGCTGTCATGATTTAAAAATTTTGCGATTGATGATGTATTTTGGACCTCATCAGTGCCATATGTCAAATTATGAAATGAAGAATCTGACTGACCCAGCACCTTAGGTGTCAAAAAAAGTGAGAGATTGAGTCTTTACGCAGTTCTCTGTGTTATGTCAGTCTATTGATGACTAATTATGTCAAGAAAATTATTATTTAATCTGTTTTTTGTCAAATTCTTATTTATCACCCCCCTCCCCCCCCATCTATTAAGTCAACTTTCCCAGAAGCAAGTTTCAATTAGGACAAATATCTGTTCTTGCTTAGGAGTTTGTAAGTATGTGTTCTGATAGTTAATCTTCTTTTTGTTTTTTCCTCTTTAAGTGCTCAGCTCAGTGTGGATCGGGTGTTCAAACTAGGCAAGTGTTCTGCGGTCAGCGGGAAAATAACACAGTAACGGTTGCGGAGGATGACAAATGTAATTCAACAAATAAATCGCCTACATCTCAAAACTGTACAGGTCCGGAAGTTTGCAAAGGAAGCTGGTTTGCCGGACCATGGAGTGCTGTAGGTTACTTTTTTCTTCCCCCGTTTCTGTCAATCAATCTGTCACTCTCACCAACAGCTTTCTTTTCCATCAAGTTTGCATACTGTTTTTATTTTCGAGTATTCAGAAATGAAGGGAACTCTAAGTTTTTATGATATCTTCTCATTGCCAAAGCAAGACCTTTATTTAGATTAGATTAGATTTTTACCCAAAAAAAACCTTGAAAATAACCCTGTCTGGAGAAAAAAAAAAAAAAAAACCCCAAGAAAAAATTACCCTGAAACTACCCTGTCTTTGATTTTTAAGCATTAATTACTTCAAGTGAAGAAACTTTGGTCTCTCTTTAATGATTTAATTTTTTCAATGCTGCTGTTGCTTTTTTTTTCTAGTGCTCAAAGAAATGCGGTGGAGGTGATATGTCAAGGAAAGTTCTTTGCTTTATTGGAAACACATCTGTCCCAGCAAGTAGTTGTGATGAGGAGAAAATCTTATTTACCAGTGAAGGTTGCAACACACATCCGTGCAATGAAGGTGATTATGAAGCGGAGTTTTATTTTTCACACTCTTCGAGTTTCTGTTTTTTTCCCTTCATTTTCTGCTATTTTACAGTGGAATAATGGGGCAGTTGCAAGGGTCTGAAATGTTGTGTTTTTTATCAAGAAAATTAAAGTACTTGATGAGCTGAGGACAAAGATGCCTTTGGTTTTTAATTAAGTCCCATTTCTCCGATGATGAGATTTTGGCCCAAAATACATTGTTTTAAATGGGGATTCCGCGTGGTGACGTCACTAAACACACGTTCTTTTAACACGTGTGTGTCTCCAAAACTGGGACACTTAGGAAAAAACCAAAGGCACCATTGTTTTCAGCTCATCAGAAACTACCATTTTCTTTATAAAAAACACAAAATTTCAGATCCTTCCAACCGCCCCATTAAGGGAGAGGGAGAAAAGAAAAAAACCCTGTTCCCCATACGCACAGTGGTAGTAAAATTTGGTTTCCTTGAATAAGTATCGAATTCAACAAATGACCTCTCCTCTTCCTTTTCTTTATTCTCAGTCTAGTTGTTGGCTTTAAATTACAACAATACGAGCATATTGAACAAATGGTTTGGGCAGCTGGACTTAACCACTGCAGCTTATTTTTTGGAGGTGAAGATACTTTTGTAGCCAAATCTCTTCATTAATTGAGGACTCTTCTGGAAAAAGGGCCCTTAAGCCAAACATTTGTTTTGAGAAAAACGCAAAAGAAAACTTCAAATGACTGTAATTGCTCGAATTTTTGTTTTGCGTGACAAAAACCGTTTGGACCCAAGTAGGGCATACTATTGCCAATATTCCACCGCCAGGATTGAAAATTTAAATCAAATCTAGGTTTTTTTTTTTTTTCTAAAACCCCTAAATTTGTAGTAGTAATTTACCAATAGTACTATGCAATTTTGGAGTCACAGATGCTTCTGGTCATCGTCTATTTGTCTATTTCAGCACACACAAAAATTCCTTCCGGAAGAAGGGCCCATAAATCAATTTGGAAAATTACTTGGAATTTGGAAAAGTACTACCAAATTACTACCATTTTACCATATTACAGAAAAGGCCCATAGTACTACAGGCCCTTCTTCTGGAAAAGTTCTCAATTATTGGTCAAGAGAAGTAGGGGACTTTCTACGAGTATAGAATATAGATGGATTGATGTGTATGTGGCCTCCAATCCTTTGGTCTTAGCTGCTGTTTTTTATATCAATCTAAGCTGCATCTTTCATCTTTGCTTTTTAGTGTCTTCAAAACTGATCGTAAGCTCAGTTTTACTTGGCTAAGTATAAGGAATGAATGGAGTTTTATCAATATCATTACTATTTTTTCTCTTTTCATATATCATTCCACTGACTCGTAAACAATTTTTACAGATGAAGTTATAACAGTTGATCCGAAAAGTTCTTTGGAAGAAGATGAAAGCGAAGAGGAATGTGAAGAGGAAGAAGACGAAGAAGTAACCGCCAGCACCCCGTCAAGTTTCTCGGAAGCACCAGTTACTGAAACGGTATGATATCGTTCGTTTTCATACTGGAAAGTATTTTACCTTTTCAATTTAAACAAAATAAATGTTGTAAATCCAGCTACCTAAGGCATTTTTTCTTTGTGTGTTAATTAGTTTGTGGAACATTTTCAGTGAAAAATTTTACAATTTTTTTTTCACTAAGTAAAGTTTTTATTGACTTCCATTATTTTTTTCAGAGCACACTCGGAATTACTGAGATTGAAGGATCCGGCGATGGCACAGAGCTTCCCATCACTGGAACCTCAAGTGACGTCACAAGCTCATCTGACGAGGCCAGTGAAGGAACAACGCCGGCGGCCAGCCCTGAGTATCAGACATCTTATGGCACCTTTGTTGATAGTGACGATTCAACCACTCCCAGTGATTCAAGCGCAGTACCAGACTTGACAACAATCATGGAAACTGCAACAAGTGAAAGCTCAACTCCCCTTAATCTCCCTCAAAGTGACGATGCAGATGTGATGCTTTCAGATGATGCCAACGTTCCAGCTGCTGTTGATTCTAGCTCCACAAAACCCTTGGAGTCCAGTACCATCCTTGGAACAACTGATTCAAGTTCTGAAATTAAAGCTACGGTCACAACTGATGATGAAACAACTAGTAGCTCCGTATCCGGAGCTCCTTCCGATTCTAGTCCCAATAGCGCAGAAGTAGATTCAGCGAGTACATCTAATCCTCTTATCTCATCAGCAAGTAGTGCTGAAGGGGTTTCTGGAGACGGAACTGATGATGACTCTGCTTCCAGTGTATCATTGCCACAATCATCCGTTTCTTCATCAGATGAGACAGAGGCGAGTCTTGGATCATCTCCGAGTGTTGAATCAACCTCTGATGATACTCTTGGCTCTAGTTTGTTTGCAACTCTCTCTTCTCTCTTGCCGTCTTCTGAAAGCGATTCCTCAACGGAGCCAACTGTTGTTTCTAGCTCAACAGATGACGTTACAGCAACCACAGCCGAAAGTGTCACTTCTACCGGAGCTTCAAGTACTGATGTTGAAACCACATCATCTGATGGTAAGTTTGTTTTTGAACCCATTGAAATGTTATGATGTCAATGTCATGTCCTCAATTTGAAGAAATTCGGAATACCAATTTCCTGGTTACTCAGCTACGGAATGACATGTTTAAGAACTTGCGGCTACTTCCGATGGATATCTTCACTCGCTTAATTTAACTTCTGCGGTTTCACTGCTGTGCCACTTGGGTAGGATGAACGTACATGCTCTGTTGTCAAGCAACTTTTAAAATTAATTCATGTGTCAATGGGTTAAGAGCCTAGATTGGTTTTCGGATCACGACTACAATGCATTTTAGTTTGTCTCAAGTATTGAATTAGTGACATATCTACCAATCCTTTTAGATTGGAAACGCTAGCCCAAATTAAATTGCCTTAAAAAGAGTTGGAGCCTAGGCCAAATTTACCTTTCTTAGCGCCGTAGGCCTGGTCTCCTTCGGCGCTCTCTATTGAAGCATCCCCCTCTCCCACCATTTTTTTGCTGGTTAAATTTGAGTCGAACGAATGTATGGCATGATGACCAGTATGCGAAGAGAATTGAATTTTAATTAAATATGCACGTAAAATGATAAAAAGAAAGTAATGAAACTTTACTTTCAATTTTTTAATATAACAGTGTCCTTTTTGTCAAGCCAATAGTTGAAATTGATATTGATCGATGGACGCCTTATCATTACTTAACGGGTGATTATTGACTTGGCATTGACATTAAACGGAGTTTTCGATTGATAACTCGTAAGGGTAACTGAAGATATTCCTTTAAGTAGTGAACGGTATAACAATCTGCTAGTATATAAATGATCAATCCATTGCTGTTTGGTCACAATTGATTCTTTTAAAAAAATACAACGATGGCCTATTAAAGTAAATGATCAATTGACATCGTTAAGTTTTGATTAGTTTGAAGAAAATCTTATTATCGATGGCTTGTTAAGGTAAATAATTGGCCAGCTGAAGGTTGGCTGAAGAATTGGATCGGAAAAACTTATCTTAACTCTTCCTCTATTTATTTGATTTTTTTTACCCTCGTCAGAAGCGCAGAATATCAACATTAAGTTCAAAAAGTGCCGCTCAAAATTTTTTGCGCTGGCAAAATTTTTTTCAAAGCGCAGGCTCAAGAGTTTGGCCCAATGGTTGGAGCCCATTCACACAGTTGCTTGCCTTCTTGCATTTGTAGTTTCACCTCATCTTGTATGTCCTCTCTTTATAACTCTTTATTTAAAGCTGTCAAAAATATAGATTTATGGCTGTGATCTTGAGTTTGTTGTTGAATGCATTCATTATTTTCACAAATGGGCCATGGTTTCAAACCAAACATTTCAATTCTTTTGTCTTTTCTTGTTTTGCAGTCCTTTCAACTACTCCGAACACTTACACTGACCTAATGACGAAGGATGTAAGCTTAAAGAAATGTAAGAAGAAGAAGAAAAAGAAAGCAGATTGTCAGAAATCAGAGTTTGGCTGTTGTTTTGATGGAATCACTGCTGCCAAAGGTCCTTTCAGTGAAGGTAAACTCAATTCATCCAAGTATTTCATTTATCCTTCTCTATGAATTTGCATTTTTCAACTGAAAACAATCGTCGCCAGTTGGATGGAGATTTAATTTATCAATGCTAGAATCTGAGAGGAGCTGTAAATCCCGCTCTGCAGTCATTTTTCTAGAGTTCTTTCCCGTTTGAAATTATCATTAGTATTGGCTCTCATGCAAGAAAGCATGATCATGTTAATTTCTTTGAATCATTGTTATCAATCATGATTGGACCTGACAGATAGGCTACATTGAATCATCTGAAGTAAAGAGGCTAATTATTTAACCATGCCCCCATCAATATGTATTTCTTTTTCCAACTAATCTAAAATTGTTGGCTTTTAAATTTTTTAGACTGTAATATCATCACCACCTGCAATGAAACTCAGTATGGCTGTTGCCAAGATGGAGTGTCACCTGCTACCGGACCAGATTTTGAAAACTGTCCAGCATCATCTTGTAATGAGACTCTTTTCGGATGTTGTCCTGACGGTTTTACTCCGGCAGAAGGAAATGACAAAGAAGGATGTCCTAAAGAAAAGCCTCCACCTCCCAAATGTGCCAGTTCTAAGTGAGTAATCATGTTTTTTTATTCTTTCCCATCTCTTTGGATTTTTTTTTTTGTGGGTTTAATGAACAAAGTGGTTTCGGTGGTTAGATTTTACTTTTACTACTACTATCACTACCACCATCACCAACTCTCCCCCCCCCCCCTTCAAAATGATATTTTCTTACTATAAGCCTTGGTTCCAGTGAGATGCAAAGTCTAGTGTTGATTAAATGTAACAGAGTTGAACTTAACGCGTAGGAATACTATCGCTCCCAGTGTAGTATTAGCACTAAGCGTCTGCAAGCAATGCTGCAATGAAGCTGAGAGATCATAATTTTTTTGAGTTCCTGGGCAGTGGAGCCCCAAACTCCAAAATCACTGTTTCCTATGTGTCAATCTCTACCAACATTTGCCTTTTGAAATCCCTGATACTGTTTCTAAAAAACAAGGAGAAATAAAATGAAATCAATCTGACAATAAATATTTAACAAGTATAAGACAATAAGTATTTTCTGACAATAATTTTTTGTGCCATTTTTATTTCTGACAATAATTTTTTGTGTCATTTTTCTTTCTGACACTAAATAGCCAATATTGTAATTAAAATCAAGACTCTTATTAAAGCTAGATCATCATCAGTGGCAACAACAAGTAAAAGTTACAATCAAGTAAAACTCAACTTAATGTAACTTTTACTTGTTGTTGCCTCTGATGATCTAGAGGATTGGAAGGCTTATGGCTTTAATGTGAAACTTAATTTTAATTACAAGATTGGTTATTCACTGTGAATTTGATTTGATTTTCTTTTTCTTTTAATCCAATACATCTTGCAATGTTTAAATTGATGCTGTTTGGTAAATTTGTACTTTCTCTGGAACGATTAACGTTTGCCTCAGTACTTCTATTGGAGCGCAAGTAAATGCTATGCCAATAGCCTTACGCTCTTTTGAAGGCTTAAGAGGATATATGTATCTTTTTACAGTATTCTTCTCTTATCTCCAAAAGTAGCCTGTTTCTTTTATTTGTTGTTCCTTATTCTTATTTTTTTTACTCAATTCAAAGTGTTTTTTTGTTCCAACTTTATTCACTCTAACTTTTCATTCGTTTCAGATTTGGTTGCTGCTCTGATAATATCACGGCTGCTTCTGGCAAAAAATTCAAAGGTTGCCCTGACTCTAAGAAACCAGATAAAATCGATGGCAAATCAGCAACTTGTGCCACATCCAAATTCGGTTGTTGTCCAGACGGTAAGACTTCAGCCAAAGGTAAATCATTCGAAGGATGCAAAGAAATTAACTCTAAAAATTGTACCGCATCATTCTTTGGTTGTTGTCCTGATGGAGCCACAGCAGGTTAGTCACTCCTTTTTTTCTAAAAAAAAAAAAATGAAGAGGAAAATTTCCTGGAATTCAATTTTAACGGAATTACTACAGATGAGCTGGAACTGAAATACCCACCTGTTGCATTTTTTC
This sequence comes from Trialeurodes vaporariorum, assembly GCA_011764245.1. NCBI lineage: Eukaryota > Metazoa > Arthropoda > Insecta > Hemiptera > Aleyrodidae > Trialeurodes > Trialeurodes vaporariorum. Next base: position 45,973,827 of record VMOF01000388.1, on the reverse strand, counting down.
AATGAGAAGATTTTCGAACGTCTTTGGTTCAAAACCCACAGATAGCAAAGAGTTTTTTGAAAGGACCCTGCAGACTTATCCATTCCTCTTTGTATATTTTGTCTCTCTGTATATTTTGCTTCTATATTGGTATTTGAACATATAATCCAGCAGATAAGGGGAGATTTGTTTCTATTCTAATCTGTTCCACCAGCAATGATCAACCGTGAATTTCTTAGATTGTCCAGTGATCCATCAAAGTTTTTTTGTTACTTCCCGATAGTATGATTTAGATTGAGGAGTTTTGAGTATTTGGCATGTGTACTAAACAATTGTAAACAAAGAAGCACATTCAATCAGTCCAATTGATCTCAAGAAACTGCTAGATCGTTGGCCATCGGGTGGAATCCATCTAAGAACCATTGGAAATGACAGAAATGGTTAGATTGGAATCAATAGATCGATTGAGCATCTTATATGAGAAAAGAAGTACGTAGGTCTAATACATTTCTGAAATTTCAAGTGTTTTTCATCTTACAGCAGTAATAAAATTACCATTTGCAGTGAACTGCGTAAATCTCCGTATCAGCTGTGAGCCTTTTTACTCCTGTATTAGTCTTGCATCCAATTTTAATTGTTTTTGCTTAAATTCATTTTCAAGCTCTTGGCACGAAACAGGAGGGATGTCCAGCTGCGTGTAAGTCAAGCAGACATGGATGTTGTGACGATGGAATCACTCCAGCCCATGGTCCCAACAAAGAAGGTTGCTGTCTCATCACTCCTCATGGTTGTTGCCCCGATAATGTCAGTCCTGCTCAAGGACCTGATTTTTACGGTAAAAACTTTTACTCTGTTCCTTTTGTCTTTTTTCTCTTGTATCACTACTTTAAAGGTGAGAGTCACTCCCCCCCCCCCCCTCCCTGGCTGGGGAAAGCAGTTAAAATATGTTAACAAAATAATTTTTATTATACTTTGTCACTCTTGTTTGGTTCTTGTTCAGGCTGGAGACCATTTTTTTGAGTTTTTCTTACTTAGAAGCTTTTGATTTAGAAATGATCTGCATCTGGTTTTAAAAAAATTGAAAGCTCCGTTGTCAAGATGTAGGATTTCAATCAGAGTTAGAGCAGACGCATTGTTAGGCCTGGTATTACGACCTCTAGTTTGGTGATAGTTTAGCGGTGGTTAGAGCTGTAACCTTAGGTATACGAGAAGTGGCGTTTTACGACCTCTTGTTATCTTCTGGTTGGAGGCCGAGCTTTCTTTACTCTCATCCTTTGACCAGTAGTTTGGCTGCCTACGGGATTGCCTTGTGGTTGAGTCAAACTATTGGTTTGTACAAACCAAGGATCATAATACAGGGTCTTAGTATCAGGTTCTGACAACTAGAGGTGTCTGCTTCCGAAATGCATCAAAACGCATCGGCTAGCAAGTGAGTCAAAACTCTTTGCTAACCAACTGCTCTTTGATGCATTTCTGACACAGGCACTCCTATTTGTCATAATCTAATGTTCAAAAAAGTGTGTACTCTAGCATGCATAAAGCGTTCCATATTACTTAACCAAAACCAAAATTGAAACATACAGCTGGACTAAAAATGATTTATCCTAAATCCTGATGCATTTCAGACTCGCAAACCATCAGTTTCAAAAAAAAAAAAACATTACAAACAAGGGTTCTTCTATAATTTAATATGCATAAGTTACCAGTGTTCTGTTTTGAAAACACCCAATTTTCCGCAAAGCGCTCGAAAATATCCGGCGATTTTCTGCAATTTTTTCTGAAAATTCCGCAGACTATTTTCGGTATTTTCGCGAGTAAAACGTTGAAAAATCAGGCTAATCCTGAAAATTGCTGTTTCTTTAATCACAAGAAAGGAGTGGGGTAACCTGAAAAGGTGCAAGTCAGGTTAAAACTCGAGAAAAAGCAGAAAATCATTTTGGAATAATTAAACTAAAAAATTCTGAAATTTTCCGATTGCCTGCTATTTTCTGCAAATTTCCGCAATTTGGAGGGATTCCGTAAAGTATTCCACACTGTAGTATATTTTCCGCTGATCGCTAACACTGGCTATTGAAGTTTAACCAAATTTTAAGGAAATTGGTCTGAAATTTGTAAAATTGGAGTGAAAATTCACGAAGTTTGCCGATTTTCTGCAATTTTCCGCGATTGGAGAGAGTCTGTAAAACATTCCGCAAACTCAGAAATATTCCGCTGATCGGCAACCCTGTAAGTTACCCTGTTGCATACCAATAGGACTCATAGGACTAGCAATGCCTCCTTCACTTGATAGCTTTAGCGTTATATTGAGCTCACATTTTGTTTCATTTGATAGGTTGTGACTGTCAGTATGCTGCGTTTGGATGTTGTCCTGACAATAAAACAATTGCTCGTGGACCAGCTAATGAGGGCTGTGGTTGTCAACACACAACTCATGGATGCTGTCCAGACAAGTACACCCCTGCCCTAGGACCTTCATTCCAAGGATGTCCCTGCTATACTTATCAGTTTGGTTGTTGTCCCGATGGAATTACAAGAGCCAAGGGTCCGAGATTACAAGGTTGGTATTCAGTATTATTATTCTCAGAGCTGCTTTTAAGACTGTCTGTTAAACATTTAGCTGGTGGATGTTCTTGTCTAGTGGGCAGAGCGCAAAGCTATGGCTGATTGGCTGAACTCAGTTTAATCGCTGTTATCATGCATAATGGCTAGTGAAGTGGTGGCAGATAGTTGACTTGCGGTCGTAAACTGAGAACTGCCTGCTAAACTGTCTGTCGGGTATAATTGGTAGTCAGTTTAACAATTGTATTTCAGAAATGTCTTAGAAGTGGCCCTCATCGCAGCTTGTGCTTGGAGGGAAAAGTCAGATTCAAGCATTATAGTCTGTTCACTATCTGACTGCAGTTGGCCGAAAATATTAAAGTGCATAAATGGCAATGTTGAGGCGGCCCCGAGTTCATTACTGCCAGCGCATTGTGTTATGACCAACTATGTGACCCTTAGTTGGCTCGGACCCTTTTTCACTCCTCACTTTTAACACTCACTCAAAAATTAAATTTTTGCAGCATTCGCAAATTTTGAACAACTCACTTTAAATTGAAATTCTGTACCTCTAGATAAGTTTTTAATACTGGAAATGACGATAAAAAAAGGTAGAAACCAGGAAAATTAAATAACTCAAACTCACCCAAATTTCTAATGTCAAATGCGTTTCGTTTCTAGGGCTCTTTATCTTTTACTAATAACCTCGTTTTGTAGGATGTGGTTGTGAAAACACTCAGTTTGGCTGTTGCTCTGATGAGAGGACTCCCGCTTCTAACGCTGAACGAAATTGCTCTTGTGAAGCGACCAAATTCGGCTGTTGTCTAGATGGAGTGTCTGAAGCCAAAGGTGAAGACTTCAAAGGGTGTGATGTTGTTCCTGAAAAACGAGGACGTAAGTACTGATCATCAAAAAAAGTATGCCTTTTTTTCCCATACTTTTCATTTACTTTAGATGAGAAAGAACCATCAGAGGAATTTCAATGATTTTATTTTTATTCCAAGTTCTATACCCTTTAAGTCTAGTTCCCATTCAAACGCAAGTCTAAAGAGTTGAAAAACACGCAAACAGAGAGGGGACCGTTCCCAAAGCTTTGCGTCAGAATGCAAGGATGCGGCAGAGTTGAGAAATTTTCAACTTCTTGTGTTGCTGCGCAGCAGAGAGTCCGATCAAGATAACTCCTCTGGGCTGGTCTTCACCAATGCTAGCGCACATCATCCGTCATGCATTTTACAAAATTGTGGATGCTGGTTGTTTGATTCTAGTGCTCTTTAGGAACTGTTTTCATTCTCCTTTTTCACCAGTCAAAACGCAAGCATTGCAACACTACATATCGTTAAGCTTTGCGTCTAATTGGATTCCAGCTTTAGAGGTCTTTTCAGGAGCTTTGTAGGATGACAGGCATTATGTGATCAAAGGTTTCACCAGTGGGGACGTTAATCAGGAGGTGCCTAAAATACATTTAGTGCCCAAGAGTAGTTAGAGTGCACTTTCATGGATAACTTAAGCCACTATTTCCAAAAACCCAAAATTTCTCCCAAACTTTGAATAATTGTAGCTCAGAGACTAAGCGTTTTAAGACCCAATTTTATCATAAATAAGAAAAGTCTTTATTTTGACAAGAAGGATCAACCCTAAACCCTGACATTAACCATAAACAACCTGTATATCAGTGCCTTTGTGGATGTTTTTTGTTTCATTAATACAATAATCCAGCATTATTTTTCAATATTTAATATGATTATATTTGTTATTATGTTTTCGGTCTCAATATTTCTAGTACTTTTCATCTCATGTCTAGTTATTTTTTATGCCCATCTTAATTTTGACAACAGTTTTTCTTATTTTTATATTTATATTGTTCCATCATCTAATTTAATCTTTCTTTCCACAGGTGTATGCTCAGAGCCGAAAGATAGAGGCTCTTGTCGAGACTTCACTGTCAAGTGGTTCTTTGATACAGATTATGGTGGTTGTTCCAGATTCTGGTATGGTGGCTGTGAGGGTAACAACAATAGGTTCAAATCCCAAGAAGAATGTCGTGGTGTTTGCGTTGAGCCTACAGGCAAAGGTGCGCCATTCTTAATATTTTGTTAACATCTCTCAGATAATCAAAGAAGTAATTAAAACATGAATGCATAGTAGATGTTTGCAATTACTCTAAACTTTTGAGTTTAAATTGAGTTTTTTAAATCATGATTCGACTGGAATAGAAATTTTTAAACTTCTAAACCAGTTTTATTGTTACTATAAATACTTGGATTTTTCTAAGAAAATTTTGTATTATGAATGCACCAAATATTTGTAGAAGATCCGTTTTGAAAGGATTTTATAAAATCCGTTTGTAAGGATTGTAAGAAAATTTAATTAAATGTCAAATAGTGCAAATCACAGTTGTGTATACTCTGGCAAGGATTATCAATATATTTTCCAAATGATAGACGTTGACCCCTCCCCCTTTCACACCCTCAGTAAGTCTTAAGCAAAAATTGACCGGGGGTGTCAATGTGCCTCATCAACCTGTGTGAGTGTACCAAAACTTATCAACAACAGTGAGGGCCCAATATTACCATTTAGTAATTTCATCTATTATTAACTTTTTTCCAAAACAATTTTTTTAGAGGCTTGCTATTTGCCGAAGATTACGGGACCTTGCGAAGGGTATTATCCTACCTGGTACTATGACTCAGAACGACAGCAATGTGCTCAGTTCATTTATGGAGGATGTTTGGGTAACAACAACAAATTCCAGACGAGAGAGGAATGTCAACAGCTTTGTAGCACTCACAGTGATCAAGGTAAGTTATTCTCATTTGACGCACTGCATCTAGCAATGATCATCTCCTTTGCACTTTTTCCTTTAAGTTTTTTTTTACGGGTTCACGTAGTTTGAAGTTAAATATTCTGGTTTGTCATCCACTTAAGCATGCTCTCTCTTTCTTATTAATTTATAAAAAATCAGTTTTAATCATGAATTCCATCTTCAATGTGATTTCCTGTAAAATCCTCAATGATTTTAATCCGATAAACAGCATTACTTGTCACTGTTTCGAATTTCAATATTGTACGATGATTCAAATGAAATGATAAGAAATATCTGAACATTGACACCTGCGCAATTTTTATGCTTTTTCAAGCCACAACCATTAGAATTGGTTGCAAATGATGATCTTAATTTCTCACAGTAAATTCGGCTGTCTTTTCAATGAGTATGACTGAAACGTTTCTTTTGCTCTGATAGAAGGAACTGATGCAGAAACTGCTGATAAACATTACGACTATAACTTTCAATCAACTTTGATGGTTTTTTTTGGCAAGAAAAAATCCATTTAAAACTATGAAGGTATCTACTGGCGTTATGATATTTAGCGTAGATCCACATCATTGAATTCAAATCACCTGATAGGAACTAAATTTAGAGTATTGACTAGTTTCTGTCATCCATCAGATTTTGATGGTTTTCTGCACCATTGACAGAGTTCTACAATTTTCATGAGTATTGCACCAGTGCAGAAAAGATTTTTGTATCCTGTGTTGGAGTATAACTATATATTTTGGAAATGATCGCTTGCAATACTTCAGAAAATTCTAGAACCCTACCATTATTTCTGTTTTGAAATTAATATTTTTTTTCAGTGTGCAAGTAAATCCAGTGCATGACTTCTGCAACCGTTCTTTCTTAATGAGCAAATTCGATGTGTTTCTTTAACTTTGAATATGGTTGAGGAAATGGTGAGCTGTTGCTAAAGCAATGAGAGACTATTCAAGATCACTTAAACAGTATTGTAATAAGAAATTTTCTATCTCTCTCCTGCTTCCATGGAGACATACATGTATGTTAGACAAGGGTAGACAAGAGGATAAAATCCCGATCTTTTGCTTTATGAAACTGGTTTATTCAAAGGGGAAATGAAAGAGATAGAAAAATTCTGCATGCGCCACTGACTTAAGTGCCTTTAAGCTTAAAAGTTTACAAAGAAACAACACTAGATCGTTCTTGTTAAAATTTCTTCAACAGCTTAAATTTGCAAAATCAGTTACTTGGCAAAATTAGCTTTGCTAGACAGTGATAGCAAGGCTTTTCACTTGATCCTAACCTTAGAAAGAAACAAAGTTTTGCATGGTGTGTTTGAAGAATAATGCGAATGTTTGATTCAGTTTCGAAGGAAAATAAGCACAAATATTCTTCAATATTCTTTTCTATTCCTCAATTTGTTGTAATTTTAAGGACCAACATAACCATCAAAGGGAGGAATCTTCATCATCCATTGATCTTGAAAGAGTGGGTTTCTGTCTTTTTCCGGAGGAGGCTGATCCTTGAAGTTCCTGACTTTTAAATTGATTGGATAAGAATGAAAAACGGTCATCGGTGGAAACATTCTTGTGTTTTTGAAGTCCTTTTTAATCAAAATACAGAATACATATAATGACTAATGAGACACTTTTGAGCAATTGTATAAAGTCCGTTTATTTTGATTAGACTTACGGCAACAACGAAACTTGTCTTCACTGATCACCACTTTCCATTCTTATTCAGTCTATTTTAAAGTCGGGAACCTCAAGGATCGGCTTCCTTGTAGGTTTTCTGCACAATTTGTCAAAACTTAGGTTTAAAAGAATTGATTTTAAACTGGGATAGTTTTCCCTTTTGTGGAGGAAAAAATTTTGGGGAAAGCAAGAAAAATCCTCTTTTATTTGGTTGTAAAAAAAATGAAAGAAAATTGATTTCACCAAGAAATGTGTCAGCAAATTCATGATTTCTGGTGCAGATTCTTGTGAACAGCCCACTGTTGAAGGACCTTGCAGAGGTCAGTTTACTCGTTGGACTTTCGATAAAGCCTCTCAGTCTTGTACTCAGTTTAATTATGGAGGATGCCAAGGGAACGATAATAACTTCCTTACTCAGAATGCATGTCATCAAAGATGTTTACAACCTGGACGTAGTAGAGGTACATTCTCTTTTTAAATTTTTTTTCTTTCATAACCTCTGATATCGTTTTTCTTCAATCTGCTTGGATGATTGGTAGAATTTTTAATTTTTTTTTCTTTCATAACCTCTGATATCGTTTTTTTTCAATCTGCTTGGATGATTGGTAGAATTTTTTGTGCAAAAAGTGATCAGTCATTTCGTTTACCAAATTATTTTAAGCTTCAATAGCATCAAGTCTTGTAAGGCTGATCTCTTGTGAAGCAATGAAGCTTGCCTTTAAAACTATTGAAAAAATCATTGCAGTTTTGACTTCCCCCAGCTGTAAACTGTCTGATTTTGACTACGCAGCCGCAAATGGCTCTTTGGTGTAACTCGGTACTTTTTCAAGCATACATTATTTATGGTATGCGAGATTGTTGAAAGATTTACTTTTCCATGTCTTACGCACAACTTGCTGGTCTTAATTAATACAGTCTCTAAGTAAACTATTTGACAACATAATGTGCTTCTTTGTAAAGCCTGGCTCTCAATGAGACACAATGCTAGTTATAACTTATAAGGTAACGGAGTGGAACTGAGTTCGGAGAATGGGAACACTCCTAATGCAACGGCTTTGCTTCAATACACAATAATGTGGCAGAGTTTAGAAATGTTCAATTCCTCATGTTGCTGTACAGAGAGCCAGTGTCAGATCTTGCTGTCTCCTTTCTAAATACATACTGATTGGTTGATCTTTCCTTTCTTTGCCTTTCAAAATGCAAACAATGCAATACAAGTGAATGCAAGGCTTTGCGTCTCCTTAGAAACCAGACTTAAAATTAAAATTATCATTTCACTCTAAATTTTATGGACTCATAAGGTGCTATACCTACCTTCATTTTTACTCCGTTCCTTTCTACTCAAATTATTTCTTTCGTTAGTTTTTCTTACTTTTTATTGCCCTGAATTTGAAGCATCTTATGCATGCAATTTTGGTTACTAGTTTTGTTTGAAATTTGAAAACCTTTTTTTTTGTTTTGTTTTGTAACAATAACCATTATTTTGAATACCTAATTCAGCCTTTTTTTAACCTTTTTGATCTATTGACGGAGCCTTGTTTGAGACTCTGTCTACTAACCACTCATCTAACTTGACTAACTTTATTCACCTTCTAATTTCCTCTTCTAGATGAATGCTCTTTACCAAGGGTACAAGGCTCTTGCGGTGAACGATTACCGCGTTGGTTCTTTGATGCCTCTGAAAATCGTTGCATGCCTTTCTACTTTAGTGGTTGTGATGGTAATGGGAACAATTTTGATTCCCAGGAAACTTGTGAGACATTCTGTCCACCGAAGATTGGTACGGATCTATAATCATTATAAACTCTTTTCCATGTTGATTCTACCAGTACACGTACTTACTTTGAATTTTTTTTAAGAAAAAACAATCGTCAATCAGTCATTTTGAATACCTTACGATTATTATTTTGTAATAATTTGTGTTGTGTTAGACAGAAAATGCGAGATGGAGAGACATCAGGTGAAAATTGGGCATAGTGTTAAAATGAACTATTATTAAGGTGTAAGAATATTGCAGCCCTTACTGTAGCCAATATCAATCAGAAAAAGTTGAAGGAAGAATATCCAAAAATTGTCTCTCATTCTAGCTCTCTGTAGGTGAGAACTCTTTTTCCTTGACGTTTTACACGTAATACTTCAATAAAATACAAAACTTTGACAATCAGTGGCTTGACTAACCAAACTTTGTTCCATTCCTTTCAGAGAAAGATTTGTGTCTACTACCTGCTGTAGCTGGTGAATGTTCAAACTATGTCGAACGATGGTACTATGATTCATTGGAAGCTTCTTGCAAACCGTTCTACTTTGGCGGCTGTGGTGGAAATCTCAATAACTTTGTTGCGAATGAAGATTGTCAAGCAAGATGCGACAGTAATTATGTTCCCAAAGCTTTACCCCCACCTCCTTCAGAAAGGACCTCCACTTTTAGTCGAGGTAATTCTCCTTTATTATTCAATTTTTTTTCTATTCTTGGAGGATGACAAAATTAAAAACTCGCTATTTCAATTTCTGTTTCTTTATCTATCTTTCATAATGGTCACTGTCTATGGCGCACCCAAGGGGGGGGGGCTATAAGGCTTACAGTCCCCCTTCTCCAAACCCAGTGTAAATTTCTGGGCTTATCTATAACTAAACGCTGCACTCTGAATTTTGTGGTGCTAAATAATTGCTTAAGAAGCTTTGGCTTTTTAGCCCCCCCCCCCCCCCCCCCCCCCAATCCTGGGTGCACCGCTGGTCATTGTCGCTGACTATCTTTGATTTACTATTTTCCGTGCCAGAAAAGTCAGATCGATAGTTACTGCTTGATTTTGTAACTTTTCCTTTTTTGAGTGTATTTTCCAGAATTATCTTTTGTCAAATTATGTTTTGTTTGCAAAGTCCCTTTACAATAAAGAGCTATCATTTGTTGGTGACAGTATGGCTTAAATCATGTTATTCCATCCTATTATGATAACTCGGCAGTGGGTTTTTATTTCCCTTTTTTATTTTATGATACAAATCAATGATGTATGGTAACTGATGTGGTTCTCACCAAGAAGAAGTCTTTAATGCTTTTTGAACTTTATTACAGATAGTTGTTTCCTACCGAGTGACTCAGGTCCATGCAGAAATGTCTCTGAAGCCCTTTGGTTCTACGACAGTCATGATGGAGTGTGTAAACAGTTCTTGTACGGTGGATGTGAAGGCAATGGAAATAGATTTTCAACGCGCAATGAATGCGAGGAGAGATGTGGATACGTTCAAGGTAGACTCATGATTCATTTTCAAAAAAAAAAAAAAAAAAAAAAAATATTCTCTCTGTGGCTAATCACTGAACTTTTTAAGGGCTATGCCTGCAGTTTAATTAGCTGCAACAAACGAGCCTGTAATTTTCTTGGTCTTTGTTATTGCAGGTCTAAAATAAGAATTTTCTCTGCCGTTAAATTTCCATTTTCTGAACTAATAGTTGAACTATTCTATTCTCATTTATTCGATCGGAATCCTTGTCACGTCTAAAAAAATATAACCAAAAAGAAAAGAGCTGAATCAAATGTATTTGGAAGTAAGAAAAGTTTCAGTATCTTATACCCTCCAGGTTGTGTTTTCTGACTTAACCTGGGCGGCTACCACCACTTATGATTTGAGGAAATTTCCTCCTTGTTCTCCTATCTTTAAACCATCAATTCATTATTGAACTTATTAATTGTCTTTGTCTCTAGATCTGTGCGAACTTCCTAAAGTTGTGGGGCCGTGTAATGCAAACTACAGATCATGGTACTACGACATAAACACGGATACTTGTCAAGCATTTGATTACGGCGGTTGTCAAGGAAACGCAAACAGATTTGAAGAGGAACGAAGTTGCTTGGAAAGATGCGTCAGAGACAGAAATAAGTTGGTAGCAACTCCAGTACAAACACCTGTCGCTCCAGTTGCTCCAGTATTAACGACTCCCGCTCCAGCAGAGACAAACGTTTGCTTCATCTCAGTAGATCCTGGCCCATGCCTCCAAGAGGTAAGTACCTGCTTCAGCCTCCTTTTTTTTCTTATATTATTATTAAAATTGAATCTTTCCAGAAACTCGGTTAATTATTTTTTCTTGAAATCTTTGGGCCCAATTCAGAGATTTTACTTAGATCTACTTGACTTGACTTGGTTTGAGAATTACTCGAGTTGTGTCAAGTTGAGTTGGAAAACTTGCTATTCAAATACACTCGCCGTAAACCAGCAATTCTTGAGAAATCTTGAGTTTAGTTCAAGGTTTGAGGTTTAAGGGGTTTGAGTTAAGGTTTGCAAGCTGCCTTGAAATTACCCTCTTGAGATTTACTTTGAGTGGAAAACTCTGTGCTTTCAAAGTGTCTCTAAATTGATAATTCTTACCCACTCTTGCTTGGAAATCTCTTGAAACTTCCTTGAGAAATCTTCAGGCGTTTGGGATTAAGATGTGTTTCTGAATTACAAATTGAATTTGGAAAACTTTCCAAGTTCAAGTCAAGTCAAGTAGACTTTGAGTAAAGTCACTCTAAAGTGTACCCTTAATTTATAATGCTGCGTAAAATGATACTACTTTAACCACGCGCAAGTTAAGACTTATATTTAATTTTAAAGCTTAAAAATTAAAGCCCTTGATTTTTTAATTTTATTTATTTTGCAATGCAAACAAAAAGTTATTTTGCAAACAAAATTGCTGTTCAGATATATTGAGCATATTTAAGGTGATTCCAGGTGAAGTTTTTCCAGACTTCAATCCGATGGATAGCACCACTAGTCGCTTTTGGGAATAGTTGTGTTTTTGGCATTCCAAATTGAAAACAAAGAATAAACGCAAAATCCAAAAACCTCAGCACCTGCAAAATTTTTTTATGGATTTTTGAGCCGAAAACGAGCAACATTGGTTATCAAAGCTGTAAGTTATGAAATTCATTTTGCCATAAGCTTAGTGAGTGAGTGAGAGTGAGTGCGAGTGATAATATGTCTATCTGCCTTACTCGTACTCATTGAGGCTTCTGTTAATTTTTGTATTTCATAATTTACCGCTTTATTTTCGAGTATTTTAGCTTGAAACTTTCAAGATACTTTCCTAAGGTTTGTTTGCAGGTCTTGACATTCCTCAAATTTGTACTTTTGGCGAAAATTCATCAAGGTCAGCCAAAAAATGTTGACCTTTTTGTTTTGTTTTGTTTGTTCTTGTTTTTGTTTTGTTAGTGGCGCTATCCATCAGATTCAAATCTGGACAAGCTTCGCCTGGAATCACCTCAAACTGACATTAATGTTTGCTGTTTGTTTGCTTGCTTAGCGAAACAGAGCTTTTTGTTTTGGCATTAAATTTTGTTTTTCCTGTATTGGAGATCCGATGCTTCCTGATAATTAAGTTACAATCTCAAAGAGCTGTATTTGTTAATCTGTTGCAGACAGTTATGTGGTACTTTGATAGCAGTTCAAAGAGTTGCTCACAATTTATGTATGGTGGTTGTGAGGGCAACGCAAACAGATTTGCCTCTGAAGAAGAGTGTGATAGATATTGCGGCTACTACAAAGAAGCAGGTTTGAATACTAATTATTATAAGATCATCTCATACCATTTGTCAAGTGGCAGCTAATGTGCGATTTTTGTGAAGTATTGTTTTCTTGATCAAACAAGTGTTCAAGAGTGTCTGAATTTTGTGATCTGAATTGTGTGGTCTCAACCTGTGGCTGTGGGAATAGTTTTTGAGGTGTGCAGGGTGGATTTAACAACAGCAGAGAAAGAATTCATGTTACAAAAGCTGTTTGAAAAATTTGTATGGTGTCTTGCTCTTTCAGGGTAGCACAAGAAACTTTTACTGTCAAGATGGAATCACTTTTAAAATAACATCAAATCAGTGTTGATCAAGGATGGATCTTTTTGGTTTGAGTAGTACTCTTTGAGTATTTGTTTGAGTTAAGAGCAGAGACAAATAGAGATGGAGCGCTATGCTAAAATACAGGGGGAAGATTTAAGGCATGCCAAATTCTCGCGGATTCATCAAAACATGTTTAACGGTAAGCACCATGAGCACCCCCCTGCGTTTCCGGAATGTCATCGTTCAACACCCAGCAATGTTTTGATGAATTCGCAAGAATTTGGCATGCCTCTGCTGCAGCCAGTTGGTGCTCTGTCTCTATTTGTCTCTGGTTTAGAGCAAGTAAACGTGGTTCTTCAAAATCTGGAGGACAAATCTTGAGAAATCAGACTTATGACCTGCACTTTTTAATCTCTCATAATAATGTTTGTCGTATTCTTTGTTTCTAAAAAGAACTGTTGAATAAGTAACTACTCACAACTTTAGTGTCTTTTGCGCACTTAATTGAATATGTACATTTCTCTATTAAAAACATTCGAAAGCAAATTTTTCATGGTCTACCCATTCAGAAGTTGCCGAGTAGATGAATTTTTGTATACCTAATCTAGCAGATCATGACTCTTTCACAAGCATAATTTTATTTTTACAGAAACCCCTAGTCGAGAGACCCCAGCAGAAACCACTGCAGAAGATCCCAAGGTAGAGGCGGAGGAAGGTTACTATGTTACATTGAAATGTTCCATAGTCATGTATCCTGATCCAATTTTCATCTGGACTCGAGGAAATACAACAGTAAGTGCGGTTTGATCCCTGCTTCTTTCTTGAAGATTTTTCCTAATTTCTTTTTTCTTTTTATAAGGAAGATTCTCAGGTCCCAGTATGCAGGTTTTAAAAAGTTTATTTTAACCCTAGTCTGCCTGACCATTCGAACTTACACGAATGCCTGACATGGGCCTCCGAGGCCCACCTTTACAATACATTGGTTTCACTACTTTTGCCGCATCTTTTCTAGTTCCGCTCCATATCCATCGATTTTTATCATCCAAAATTATTTTGACCCCTTCAGTAAACCATCCTGACCTTACCCTCTCAGCATTTTGACCCAAAACCCTCCCTCCCCCCCTTCCCACCCCCTCCAACCAGAATATCGTAGAAGTGGAGAAATTGTCTGAATAGTCAATTATGTTTATTTCTTTTTCATGGGGAGCTCTCTTGCTGTAGAAGGTTCCCCCTCGAATTTTTGGCCGCGGGTGTATCTACAGGGTCGGAGGGGCTCCCTACTTCATCCCCTCCTCCCTCATCGCCACCCCCTCCCCCTCCACCACCCCCCCCCCAATACCCACACCAAATTTAATTTGTTTTTTTTATGAAAGTGCGTGGTATTAGTAACCATTGACCCTTGAACCCCTAAATAAAAAAATGTTGGATGAGCCCTCCCCCCCCCCCCCAACGACCCCCTCCCCTCCCCCTCCCCCCAAGACGAACACTTTTTTTTTTTTTTTTTTTTTTTTTTTTTTTTTTTTTTTTTTTTTATAACCACATGTAATATTCGTAACGGTTGAGCCCTCACCCTCCCAACCATCCAGCGCCCCTTACCACCCCCACCCCCTCCCCCTCCCTCTTCACCCGCGATTCACACCAATTTTTTTTGTTTTTTATGAATTTGTGTAATATATTCATAACGATTGAGCAATGACTGACGGTTGAGCCCTCAATGCCCTTCAACCTCCCAACCCTCCACCATCACCCCCTCCACCATCACCCCCTCCCCCACCCCCTCCCCCTCCTCCCTTTGAACTTTTTTTTTTTTTTTTTTTTTTGCAATGGTTGGCCCTTGCTCCACTGACGAGTCAAAATTTGGTTGGCCCACCCCCACCCCCTCCTCCACTCCCTCCCCCCACTCCCTCCCCCCACTCCCTCCCCCCACTCCCTCCCCCCACTCCCTCCCCCCACTCCCTCCCCCCACTCCCTCCCCCCACTCCCTCCCCCTACCCCCTCCCCCCACTCCCTCCCCCCACCCCCTCCCTTCATCCTTCCACCCACCTTCTTTCTCACCACCATGATATTTCAGGTATTGTCAATCTTACCGAGCTAGGTTGTTATCAGTGGTATTTATCACAGAATAGAATACTGCAAAGAAACTGAGTAAATAAACATGTATCGCTGTGAATTCTGTGGTATTATTGTTTATGTAACCTAAAAATATACCGAGTCTAAACAGGCAATACTGCCAACTGTAGTTTCATGAATAACAGCCATTATTGCCAACTGCAGTTTCATGACAACCAACATTACACTGCCTGGGCCTCCGAGGCCCATGTCAGGCATTCTAGGGGTAGCGATGAATAAATAATTACTACAGCCATAGTTTTTGTTTTTTTTTTCACGAAATTTTGGGAGCATGCTCCTGAAGAGTTTTGTAGAGCTATTTGTGAAGCTCAAGTCTCTAGGAGCATTTCCGGAGAAATGGCGCGATAAAATGTCACGCGGTGGGCCTCGGAGGCCCATGTCAGGCAGACTAGGGTTAATAGCTGATAATACACCCACAAAAATTTGACAAGTTTACATAAATATTAAAAAAGAAAGTCCGTGAAAATCATATTTGCGTGTTACAAATCAGAGTTTGTGCAATTCGTTCTATCACACCTGAATTTGTGCATCTCTTACTGCTTATTTCGCGAAGATTCGACAGTCTGTGAATCTCTGATCTGTGGTTCATTCTCAATTGTCAGCCTCCTTTCCTGTTTTTAAATTAAATCAAAGTAGACATAATCAATGATTAAAAATGTCTAATATAATCTTTCATGAGATCAGTTACAAAGTTTGCCTCGAACGGATATTTTTAGTTCTCCATAACTGTTAGTATAACACTTATTGCTGTTTTCCGTGTCACAGATTGATCAATCAACGGGACGAATGAGAATCCAGAAGGGATCGCTGCAAATTATCGGTCTATACAGACAGGATGCTGGCATCTATATTTGCACAGCAGACAACAGCATTCAACCTCCAATTAGCAAAGAATTCAATTTGGTTATCAGAGGTAATGAATCTAAGTCACTTTTCTTTGCTTTCAGAAACTGTTATGGATGCAAATTTTGAATTTTAAAAAGTACTCTGCTCTTTGTATTTGATGTGTCAAGGTGATGACAGGCAACACTTTTCCATTTTTCAATCCAATGGATGGGTGTCACCAGTCGCTTTTGGGAAAAATCGTGTTTTTGGCATTTTAAATTAAAAACAAAGTAAAAATGCAAAATCCAAGGATGTCAGCACTTGCAAAATTTTTTTATTGGATTTTTGAGCCAATAACAAGCAAAATTTGTTTAGAATTCAAGCTGCAAATTATAAAATTAATTTGGCCGTAAGGTTAGTGAGAGAGAGAGTGCGAGTGATAATATGTATGTCTATTTGCCTCACTTGCACTCGTTGAGGCTTATGGCAATCTTTGTATTTCATAATTTCCGGCTTTATTTTTGAGTGTTCCTGCTTGAAACTTTCAGGGTATCTTCCTGAAGTAAGCTTGTAGATGCTGACGTTCCTTAAATGTGTGCTTTTAGCGTAATTACGTCAATTTTAGAGATAAACTGTTGACTTTTTGAGCAGCACGACATAGTGTCCACGGTTCAAATTATTCGACCCTAGAATCATCTTGAAACTGCTGTCTTTTATTATTAATACATTTTCACCCTCATGTGAATTAAACCTATTCAGACATCAAACTTTCCCATTCTACTCATCTGCGCTATGAGATCTGATGTTAAGTTCGTTTTATTTCTAACTTATATTTTGACAAGTACTTGATACTGCCTTCTTGAGAAGCAATTTGCTGGTCTCTCAAAGTTGCTGGATTCCTCACCCCAACGACTATGACTCTTGACATTCTCCTGGCAGAGATGGTCATTGCACTGCACCGTTGCGTCACAGATACATCAAACCAGTCATCTGCAGTTCTTCCCCTATCCTAATTTCTCAGTGGTAAAGGCTTGCAGAAGAAAGTTCCTTACAATGGCAAGAGGTGAATTTTTCATCCCCACTCCACTGCTCGGACAGTTAGTTAGATCGTCCAGTTGATGAATATTTAGGCGGAGGACTAGAGCCTTCGGGTCGGTCGGTCGCTGCCACCTTGTTGTGAGAATACGCCCTTGTCATTATCTTGATACAAGTATGAGTGTCAAGCCCAATGACTCCTGCACTTGAAATTTTGTCTTTTGTTAAATTGGGGCTTTTTTGTTGCTTTTGACCTTGCCTCTGAAGAAAATGGAGATGTCATAAAAGATTAATCGTAAAACTATAGTGAATCAAGATAAACTTTTTTTTAAAATTCTAACGCTGTTGGTGATATTTGCTTACAGATCCAGTTTCAAGACCTGCACAAATAATCGGGGAGGAAAGTACATCTGTAACTGTCACCCTCGGTCTACAAACAGTTCTTCAATGCTATGCAATCGGCTGGCCAAGGCCAACTCTTACTTGGTGGCGTGGTGAAAAAATGTTGCCCCTCTCATCCGAGCAATTTGAGCAGCAGCAAGAGAATTCTCTCCTCATCCACAGAGTGAGCATCAGTAATCTAGGGCCGTACACTTGCCAAGCATACAATGGACTAGGTCGTGCTGCGTCGTGGACTGTTATTCTCCGTGCTGTCGGCACAGCAGAAACTGAAGAAGATGCTCGAAACAGGGAATATCTCATACCACCAAGTCCATCACAGTACAACAGAACGTACGTAACTGCTGCGACAACAACTGCGGCTCCAGAGCGAGAGACGCCTAGAGTTTACATCGGTAAGTGTATAGAAGTTTTTCCTACCATGTACTATGACCTTGGGAGCTGATTTTGCTCTTTAGGACGAGACAGCAGAAATCTACCAATCCCATTGGTTTAAACAGAGTCACGTGAAAGATTTTGAGTCATTTGGTCTGAAATGAACGACTCTAACGACTTCAAAGTTGTCAAGTGACGCCGTTTGAACCAATGGGAATGATCGATCTCAGCTATCTCGTCTCGTCTCGTCCTGTCCAAAAGAGCAGAATCAGTCCCCTGCACAAGAAAGCACCCTGGTCAAAAATCTTGTTTAAAATTTTTTTCGTTAGTCCCAATAGAATTTTTATTTTTCATGACGTGCCTTAAAAGGGACATTCTGCTAGGTCTCTAAAGACGTGAAATTAGCAAAATTGTTTAAAAGTTGCGAAGATTTAAAAGAGTGAACATTACTACCAGGCTACTTTTTTTTTGCAGGTCATTGTACAACCACAAAGAAAGTAAAAGTGACAATCTATTCAGATGTAACTTTTTCTTGCTATTTTATGTACTTTCATCTGTAAGAACCTGTGTTTTTTTCCAGCCATAGCGCAAAAGCGAATAAATAAAACAACATGTTTTCCAGTCAAAACTGGATTAAGAGAGAAAAAAACAATCAAAGAAAGGAAAAGAGTCAGAAACGAAAAACAGAACTGCACTTAGAGATTATAACCGGAACCGCAGAACTAGTTGTACGGCTGAACTTTACTACCAATACTATTCCTTAACCATTTTACCATTTACAATAGGTATCTACCATGATCCGTTCTTGTCATCTCTACATACTTCCTTTTCTTTACTTTCCAGTGCCAGTTACAGCAAACGTATCATTATCAAGCCAGGTTTATCCAGTTGGGGCTCACATTTCAATTCCTTGTGATACAGATGGTTATCCGATTCCACAAGTTTCTTGGTACAAAGACAACTATCAACTTGAAAATAGTGATAGGATTAGGATAACAGGTATGGTTTTACTTTTTAAACTCCACAAACCTAAAGGGTTTTGCTGAAAGAGAGAAGGCAACTATTTTAACATTTTGAAGAACTGATAAAATTTTGCAAACCTATTCCTTATTAACTTGATTACAGGCAAAACTCTCAAAGATGTCAACCCAATGGATAGGGCAACCTGTCTTTTCTGAGTACAAATTTGAACGAAATAACAGGCATTTACCAAATTGATATTGAGTTGAATATTTGTATATTTTAAGTATTGAGAACTCTGCAGTGCCTAATAGAGGTTCGAGGTACCTGAAATAGATTTTGATGCATTGAAAACAGTAGGAAACCCTTCTTTGGTATCCTCGCCATCGAACTGAGGTAGAAAAATCCAAATTTTAACATGTCGAGTGGGCCCCAGGGTGCTGATTCTGCTCTTTTAGACGAGACAAGACAAGATAAAGGGAATCCATCATTCTCACTGGTTGAAACAGCGTCACATGACAGATTTGAAGTCGTTCATTTCAGGTAAATGACCCCTCTGTCCATCGAATGACTCAAAATGTGTCACGAGATGCCGTTTAAACCAATGGGATTGGTTGATTTCTGCTTTCTCGTCTTGTCTTGTCCAAAAGAGCAGAATAAGCCCCAGGCAGGGGCTCAGTGACATGGCGCATGTGGCATACATGCTCAATTTTTAGCAAAATTTATTATAGCTGTAAGATATCTAAAGTATTTTCTAATATGTTGAAAACTGTGAAAACCCTTTGTTTTTATATGATGTACTGAAGTAATTTTCTTTTCGCCCAAAAAAAATTATTTCAAAGACTACTGAAGCCCTATGATCCTCAACATTTTGTATTCTTTTTCAGAGAGTAATCGATTGATCATCTCTAAAGCTGAAGCTAGCGATTCTGGAACTTATCGTTGCACTGCTTCCAATCCGTACAGCTCTGCTGAAAGTTCTGTGTACATTTCTGTCACAGGTAATTCTTATTTTATCATTCTATCAATGATTTTCTTCTTTGCCATGAATGGCTTTGCCTCTTTGGCTTGCATTTTTAATACAATTTTTGAGTGGTGGAATTGTTCTTCTTTTTTCTCATAGAAGTTTCAATTGATTTATCACAAGTCGTATACCTTTACGCTCAAAACATTTTTTTACTTGGGGTGGGGGATTGAAACCTCAAAATTTAGGTGTAACCCTGTGAATCCACCAGAGTTAGTAAGCTGTGACACATCTGTCAAAAGCCCTCGATCTACACTTTCTGAATCTTCTTAGATTCTTGCATGGTAATAATTTAAGTCGTCACAGCGACCAGTCAGACATTTTTCCCATAATCTCTAAGGAGGATCCATAACTCAAAAAATATATGTGGTTACAGTGAGAATTTATAACAACAGGAAATTTTAAAAACTATCTCTTTTTTGACTATTGGCTTCTTAGTTATTACAGTACTTTTTTTAAGCATAATTATAAAAAAAATAATTTAAAAACAAGTCTTGAAACACCCCCCCCCCCCCTGCACATTCTCCACAACCTTCGTAGAAGGTCATAAGGGCTACTAAAAATGTCTAAAATGAATTCTGCGGTATCAATTCCCTATCCGCCTCTTTTATCTGAAACTTTTTTAACCAGCCGTTGTCTAGATTAAGTTGGCAGGGGTTCTAAGACACCCTGTATATATTTAAGTTGGAGGATTGCTTCCATGTAAATACAAGTAAAATGACAGGAGCAAGATTATCCTTCCAAAATGACAGATGATCCTGATAATACTATAGGATGTCCTCACAAATATGTGATTGTTCTGAAGCAAATTTCATCGAGTGACTAAGTTTGGTTACAGTTTAGACACTTGGTGACAGTATGATATGCTTAAGAATATGTTTTGTATAGGAAATTCAAGCGTCATTTAAAATCATTTCATGCATGAGGACATACTTAATAAATTTTTCTGTCACAGATTTTTGTAAGCGGGTCATAAATTCAAAACTCATCTCCCTTGGTAGGTTTCTAAAACTGTTGCTGGGTTTTAGTAACAAAGTGACTGACCCCGGTCATGTTATAAAATTTCCTTTTAGGCTTCGTAGTAGACATCAGTTTGTTTTATTCCTAAAATTATGGAGCTTAATTTTTGTTTTTGTTTCTGTTTTTCAGGCGTTTATGTTCATCCATCCTGTACTGATAGCCCATTCTTCGCCAACTGTAAATTAATTGTTAGGGCTCAGTACTGTACTCACAAATATTATGAGAAATTCTGCTGTAAATCATGTACAGAGGCTGGCCTGTTGCCGCCACTTGGGCCGCACTTAGATTTATCTAATAACTCTGAAAATACGGAGGCAGCAAACTACCGTAAAAGGAGGAGTATTTCATCAGGCGTAACTAGTTTCATTCTTTCGCAGCATCGTCAAAGACATTTTAAGTCAAAGACGTAGTAATAGTAGAAAAAGTTTTGTAAATATTTTGCATCAGTCGAACTGATTACTCTCTCTCTCATCAAGATCATTTAAAACTGTTAGAATTTAGTTTCAGAGAGTATCTTGAACTTTTGTAATTAGATTCATTTTGTAAATTTATGGTCGTAAATTTATTTATTTTTAATCTGTATTTAATGCTCGATTTTCTAGTTCCTCTTGTAATTATTAAATGAAATTTCACACAATCTTGATCTTTTTCTTACTTTAAAACTATCTAAGGTAATTAGGAAACTCTCTTTACCCATGACCAAGAGAGTCCTTGAGATTAATGGCAGGTTGCGCCCTTTTGCCTTGATTCTCCCAAAGTCTAGGGTGGTAATATCTACCCCACTGTACCGGAGGTCCCCTGAAGTATTGATACATTTTTGGCAGTACGTATCGAGGGAATACAGGGGAGCAGATTACGGTCCAATCTAGGGTTGCAAAAACTACCTCACTTTACCCAAAATCCCCTGAGATTCAATTTATTTATGGCTTGATAGCAGTCCTGGATAGCAGAATATTTATGCAGAGAAAAAGAACTTCAAAATGGGAGTGGAAACCAGGGACTCAGAGCTGTTGTGACATTTAAAATAAAATGTTGCGCCTTTTACGGCAGGAAACTATGATAAATCCTTGAAGACCTGTAATTCATCATTCCAAAAATGATTTCAGATGCTCTTGCACCAGTAGAAATCCATTTCAAACATTACAGTTTGAGTTATAGCAATCAGAGCTCTTAGCCAAAGCAGCTCCCACTGCAATAATTCAAACTGAAGTCATCAAAACCAATTTCCATTTTGTTCGAGAATACTTAAGTTCATATAAATGATAGATTACAGGTCTTAGTTTGTTTTCTGGTTTTTTCACCAAAAAAACCCAAAATTTGATCAACACCATGGTTTCAGCTTGGGAGTCCGTGGTAGTAACTATATTAACAACAAGAAGGTTCTCTCGCAAGTTTTAGGTCATCAAGTACCTGCCGCCAGTCAAATTAGGCAACATCCTTTTCCTCACTTTGTAATTTTTTTTCGACAACAAGAACTTCACACAATTGCTTATACAGTAAACTCTCGATTTACCGGATCGCGATTTACCGGATTTCGCGATTTACCGGAAAATTTTTCCGGTCCCGGCAAAAGTCCCATAAGAACAATGTTAAATTTCATTCGATTTACCGGATCGCGGTTTACCGGATTTCGCGATTTACCGGATTTTTTTCTCGGTCCCAAGGAAGAAATTTCTTCTCAATTTACCGGACTTTGCTCAGATATAGCAGTTTTTTCCCGTGACACGATGCCGCGATCTCAAAGAATCACCATGAGTCACTCTCCAAACTCATCGGTTGCGGTGTTTTGAAAAACGCGTCAAGCGGCAGGGAAGCTTCGCTGCTTTCCCGCGTTGACAGCAGCGCAGCGTTGCCGCCCGTAGTGCGTTGGCTCCACGCGCTCACGCGTGAAGCACGTAGTTTATGGCTTTGGCACTTCAAGAACTTGCCAACATTGGCAACGCTGGCTGACAGCGAGATCGGCTGAACCTCTTTGGAAAAAGTAAGCTGATTTCTTCCAAAGAGATTTTTAGCTAAGAGAAATGAAAAACACTCAACAAACGAACGGTTAGTACCAAATTATCGTGTTCTAATCCCCCACGCGTGTTTTGTACTTTGGTAAATAAAACCCTCAGGCTCAGGTTAGTCGAAACAGTGAAAATTTGGGGGGGAGGGGGGGAGAAAAAATACCTAAAAATTACGCGATTTCGCCGCGAAAAATGCGAGTTTTCGGTCCGCGATTTCGCCGCGCAAAGTGCGAGTTTTCGGATTACCGGATTTCGCGATTTACCGGATTTTTCGGCCGGTCCCCTGAAATCCGGTAAATCGAGAGTTTACTGTAAATTGTATGCTTGTACTGCTTATTGCAGTATGCATTTTTTTACAATGCCAACCTTTCTTTTGGTTCTCAAAGATTAAAATATGTTCAAATCGTCCTTTATCTGACGTTTAGACATAAGTCGGAATTTAACAAATTGACTTTTTTATGGATTCTGATGTAAAAACTGACGCTCTTCCAAGCTGTGAAAGCTCAAGCTGTGAAAGCTATGATGTCAAAAGCGCCAAATTCTCAATAGTTTTCAAGTTAGAACGGGAAACAAATAGGCGTAGTTCAATAAAGCCAAAGAGTCAGTCAATTTTGTTTTCAATCTCCTGAATAGTTGCAAAAATTGACTTATGCCTAAACGTCAGATGGACGGCGGAATATGTGTTATTTTAAGATCTGAACCACTTAAAAAGCCCCCCCCCCCAATAAAAAATCCAGAGAATATATAAGTGAAAACTTAAACTTAAGGATTAGTG
This sequence comes from Trialeurodes vaporariorum, assembly GCA_011764245.1. Classification (NCBI taxonomy): domain Eukaryota; kingdom Metazoa; phylum Arthropoda; class Insecta; order Hemiptera; family Aleyrodidae; genus Trialeurodes; species Trialeurodes vaporariorum. Next base: position 45,950,472 of record VMOF01000388.1, on the reverse strand, counting down.
AGGCAAAATTTGTATGAAAAAATTCAGAAGATCTTAAACTTAAAAGATAATTTATTACAAAGACTTATACTTTTCCGACAAGGCTTAAAAAGAATTCAGGCATAAGATCAGGCATACTGCCTTATTTACACATTACATGGCTAAAATCTGCATTGTTTATCATTACAATTAACCGGATAGAGGTGAGGAAAACTACAAGATCATAAAAAGTATTAAACTGTCATTTAGAGTACAAATCACGGAACTAAACATAGATGCTCCACTATTAAATAAAGGCTGGTGACGTCAGAAAGATAAAGGTGATCCAAATGAACAAAAACAATCACACACTAAGAAATGATAAAGCAAGTGGGGACATCAGAGACTTAAAATCCTTCTTGATACTGCCTGGAATCAAGTTTATTTTGTATGATTTCCAGTTGTCGTTTTGCTTCACACTGTGGGAAGTTTTGTAAGTCATAATACTGCGGAGCCAGTTTCAGTAACCACTCAGCTGAAAAAAAGAAAGATTAAATTAGAAAACTTAATGAAGTAGATGAATTTAGAGGTGGTAAGCGTTAGATGCATAATAATTTAGCCAAACTTTAAGAATGATAGTAAGAAAAGCCTGCAGCCAGTCAATTTAGTCAATGCCTTGGTAAAAATTACGATCCAAACAGAAGCCATTACTTCATTTATATTCTTTAGGAGAGAAAAAATTACAACAGTTTACAAAAGGCATTTTTTAAAAGCACCAGAAGCAAATATGAATTTTGAAAGATCGCATTACCTACCAATGATATGCACTGGAATGTGTGTACTACCCACCCCAGATTTACATGAGGATAAAAAAAAATAACCCATCCATAATAGGCAGTTTTAGACGGACTGCCATTAAAACATGGCGGCTTGACCCACGATCAAACCAAAACCTGCTCGAATCAAGACCAAAATTCCCACAAAGTCTCCCCAAAAATTGGTAAATTTGTCTTCTATTTCCCGCAAAATAACCAGAATTGGGAAGTAAATTCCCAAAAAATCCCCACTTTTCCTGGAAAAAAGTCTTTGCACAGTCCCCTTTACAAATAAAATATCCCCAATCATAGGGAATTCCTGCAGAGAAGCAACTTTGAGTCAAAGCAAAAGATGTAAAACTTCATTCATAGTAGACCGTTTGAAATAGTAGAGCAATATATCGTATCGATTCCCGTCCAAGGACCTCTGGGTTCCAAACAAACTCTGATATTCAATGTATATGCACATTTTTGAACAGAAATTTAGGCAATTAAGTCAAAAATTAATGCAACCTTTTTGCGGTTAAAAGTTTTACATCCTCAAAAATGCTAAATTACGCCTGGTTCCACAACTACAACAGCCGAAATCTACAAGATATTACAGATCAAACATGCATTCGAAGGTTGGAATCACCCGAAGTCTTGCCAGATTTCCGCCCATTTCACGACACCAACAACAATAAGAAAACTTGGGTTTTTGTTCCTAAATTTTGTGTAACTGAATTTTTGTTACTGTTGTGAACTACATGAGGGTAGAAATGGTACTTCCTCTACCGCAGAAGGGTAAATATAGGCAAAAAAAGAATATAGCTGTTTGGGATTGGCTTATTTTTATTACATACTTACGTTTGATATCAGTGACTGTTCGTATGTAATTTTTGGTTGTTAACACAAATTCATTGTAAATGACCCATTCAGGCTTGTGATCTAAACATGTTGAAGGGTGAAGCTGAACACCTTGGTTGTCTTTGATGGTTAAATAGTGGCCAGTCCTTTCTAGATGCGCAACCTGTAAAGGAATGAAACGATAGATAAGAATAATATATAGTCTCAAATTCAACACAGAACACTATTCAAGAAAACTTTCATTTTTGTGTGATATGACTAATTTTGATGTTCTGCCATTAGAAGTATACTTTTGCGACTACTAGATCAATTATGATGACTCAATTGCAGCCGATAAACGCAATAATGCAAGGTATCAAAATCATCCAGCTCATCAGCAGTCTACCGATAAATGAGGTTCAGATGAATCTAGCGTCAACAATATCTAAAAAAACACTAAACATTTGTTTTCAGCAGATTGCAGCGTCAATCCAATCATGAAAATTTGAAGATCGCTCAAGTCTGTAGATGCTCTGTTATAAAATTCCGGCTACTATTTGTATTATATTGCTGTTCTGAAACTCAACTTCTCTAAAAAAAAAAAAAAAAAAAACAGAGCAGTCTAAAAAGATTGAGATAAAAAGAGACAAACTCTCATCCGCGAGCTGATTGGGAACTTCAAAGTTAAACTGACTGATAAAAGTTAATACAAGTGACGCTACTAGGTGAGAGACCGATTTGGGGAGGAAGTTTTTCAAAAACTATTGTTCAATTGCTTGTTATGTGAAGATGTCTCCGGAGCAACATTTTCCTTAACAAGCGACTGGACAAGGGTTTTCGAAAGACAACCGCCCAAAGTCAGTCTCTCACCCAGCCCCATCACTTGTTTTTAGGTTTATCGATGCAGCACTTCACTTTGCCGCAGGAAGTTAAAGGCATCTTACCTGCAAAACAAAAGCCTCTTACCTGTGAAACAAAGGGCTGAGTTGACGAAATGCCACTGACATTAAACTTAATACTAAATAAAAATTAATAATAAAATTCAATTTGAGCAATGGTCAACAAAGCTCATTTTAAACGTTTAATATAACTTACTTGCATGAAGAAACCATTCACTAGAGATTTCCTGATGTTGATATAGTAGTCTTTTGAAGTAAATTCGGTTGAGGATCTTTTCAAGGCAAACCGATCCATTATTCTAGCCAATTGTTGCCTCACATTATCAGCTGATTTCAGCGACCGATAATTGACAAAATTGTCATAACACCACTGAGGATCTTCAGAATCTAGACGAACAGACAGGAAAAAGGCCAAGATAGCACCAATTACAAACTGAGAGTTGTTTAACACTTAGGGGATGGACAGCGTTGATCATGATCAACAGTAATTGTACAAAGGCATTACATAATACTCGGTTTGTGCTTAAGACTGCACTAATCATCTTTTTCTAGGTAAATGTTAATTTGAAGCTAGAAATTTTGTGAATTTCAAAAGTAAAAGCAGCTAAATTACATGTCTGGAGCTGCCAATTTAAAGAGGAGCTTCGGAAAATTTTATTTAAGGTTCTAATTCTTATTTTTTTTAAAAGCAACTTGAATGAATGAAAGAAAAAAAAAAAAAAGTAAAAAAGAAAGAATCGTTGTGATGTTGTAAAAAGGGAGTTTAAAATTGGATTCAGATAATCAAATTGTGACTAACAAGCTTCGTCAACTGTAGAATCATGATTTTAGAATACTAGAGGAAACAATTTATCCTTATTTTGAGAGTGCAACCATGTCTGAAACGCTTAAATTCTATTAGTTTGATGCCGAATCCAAGAGAGGAAAAATAACGCCCAACCTCTCCGGGAGTTGCACTCAAAATTGAATTTTCAAACAGTACTTTTCAATTACGTCCGTAGATGTCTTTTAGAATAAGAATAAGAACCCCACCGCCCCAGCTCCTTGCTATAGCTCGTTATGCTTATGTTAATAAAATAGAAGAATCAATGTAATTTACTTACTCTGCCTGAAGGCGTGGTAGACGTTGAGGAGTGTCAAATGATCACCGTCAATGTGAGCGAACCTCATTTTGGCATCATCGGCTGCTTTTTTGGCTTCGTTTGGTCGGATGAAGCACTGTGGGACTAAACAAGCAAGGGAGGGGGAAAGACAGTTCCCGACCATCCAACCATTTAGTTAACGCCAAAATTACCTACGAGCTATCAATTAAGTTACAATCCTGCTTCATCTGACCCACTTCATTTAGTCGTGAGATCATTGAGTCAATCATTAATCTTCACTGGAAATGAAGTATCTAGAACAGCGGCTTTCAAGCTTTCAGTCCAGACCCATTCACATTTAAACCAATTCTTAATAGATTCTAGCAGAAAATGAATTTCCTCTTTTCTTTAATCTTCACGTCATAAATTTTCAGTGAGAGAAACTCCGATTCAGCAGGCTGATTCCGAAATTGGCACGAGATAACACAAATAAATTGATACCATTAGTCTAGACGGCATCACATATATTAACATTTAACAAGACCTAAAACGAATGATTCAAAGTCTTGTTTACATGAAGACGTGACACCCTTAAAACCAATGGGATTAATCTGTCCTCTTCTCTCGCACCGTGTCATCCGAAATTTCACAATCAGCCTGCAAAGGTGCAGAATGTTCTTCTCTTCCCACAAATTTTCACGATCAATTAGATGGCTTCCACAATTTTTTTCTGTCAGTCTGCATTCATTTTCTAAAAACAGTAACATATTTTCTTTTTCTTTTCTTTGGTTGCTTTCTTAACAAGCTCACACTTTCATGGCTTTTCTTAACAAATGTACTTCTTTGATTTTTTCCACCCTTAGAAAAGAATTTCCCGCGTGATAGCTCACCAAATATTTCTTTGCCGGGCTTTCCACATTTTGCAGAGCTTTTCACACTCTCTACCAATCTACAGACTGAGAACATTTTGCTCCCCTCATCCAACCTACATTCTTGATGCAAGTTTTCCTACTTTAGGATTTGACAGTTTTATTTAGACCCTCTTCATATCTCACTTGACATCAACACTAGTTTTCCCTAAGTTTCATCGAAAAACCTGTCCTTAGCTGAGCTGAGCTAAAATACTGTAAAACAGGATGGAACGGGTTACTCATGTTTACTCTTGATTGATCCAAAGGAACTACAATCAGAGGACGGACTATTTTGAGTGGTTGGCTTGTTCCATTCTGTTTTGATAGAACGCCAGAACTGTATTGGCTAATCGCAGTAAAAAAAATGTAGCTTTCCATCCCATTTCTATTAAAAAAATTAGCTTCGAGTTTGAAGACCACAATTAGGAAAACCGCTGCTCCAGAGTCTAGATCCAAAAGATAAAGGATGGGACATATTTTTTCAAGAGCTGACTGCCAATTGGTCAAGCAGAGAAAGTTTAAGAATGCACTTAAGACTTTTAACTGAAATGTTACTCCATTCACAGAAGCTTTAATTTTAGTGCGGTTGCTTGACAACAGCATTTATGCGCTTGATCTAGCTTGAGTGACGCACCTAGCCATGAAACCGCAAAAGTAGAGTGGAGCAAGTGGTGCTACGCGAGTGGCGAGAACTAAGCAAGTGACGCCATCTATCGAGTGTTAAAAATGTCTTCAAAGTTGGCAAGCATACTCGCTAGTTTCAGTGAATGGGCTATTAACTTGTCTTTACAGTACATCTTGTGACATCATTGCCTTGTATTCAGTGAAAATTAATGATTGGTCCAAATTAATTTAAATTTCTAAAGGATGATTGATTCATTAAGAACAAAGAAACATTGAATGGTTTTCCACGGTTCAATTCCTGATGAACACACACAAATTTAGATGTTCAGTGTTTGCATGGAGAGAAAACTTTGGTATGAAAACCGAGGATTTTGAGCTTCAACTCCTTGAAATAGACATGAGCAGAAAAATAAGATTTGGCTCCTGAACTGTCAGAGTCTCTTAGCTTCTGAAAGCTTGAATAAACATCCTACTAACGATTATACACCTGTGGAATTACTCTAAAAAAAACAAGTTTAATAAAAAGCAAGATTGCAACTTAATGAAAAATTTGCTTAAAATAATGAGCACAACATGAAGGAACCTTATAATATCAACCAGCTTACATCTGACATTTGTCAAAAAAGAATTATGTTAAAATTTTTGTAAAAATTAAAAGAATTTCTCTTATTTTTTTGATAAGAAAAAGAAAATCTGACAAAATTCATTAGTCTCTAATATTCAAAAGCGCGTAAAATTAAGTTTTCACGTCATTTTGATAGACACTCAGTTTAGGTTCACGACAGAAAATGCAAAATGACTAAAACATTTTTTTTTTTTTTTTTTAAAAAAAAACTCCTCTCCTAAAAAGAGCCCAGCGTCAGGATGTATTTGGGTCAAAATCAAAAATAACATGACGACGAAGAGGTCAAAAGTGACGGTTGAAACAGAGACTTCGCTGAAAGTAGACTTACAGTGAATGAGACATCCATATTGTATCGTAGAGGAAACGCTTGGGGGACACAACTACATACTATCTCATCTGAGCTGTAATTTCAGATGGGGGTTTATACTCACAAATTTGTCTTTTGAACATGAATTATCAATACCTGACAACATGGCAGTTATGGAGAGTATCTCGTTGGAACAATTATGATTGCAGGATGCAATCAACATTTTGGCTAGCTGTGGATCTAGTGGAAATTCAGCCATAATTGCGCCAAGATCTGTTAGATTGCCATCATCATCAAGGGCTGCCAAATAATTTAAAAGTTCTAGGGCTCTCATCAGTGTTTCAGGGGCTGAAAATGGAAAAATAAGAACCAATTGATTTAGCTTGAAAATGTTAGAGAAGTCAGAAAAAGGTATTTACTATTTAATCAAGATCTAGAGAGTTGCATATTTCCAGTTTTTCCAAACATTAACAACTGATTGAGACTCTGTCTGTGTTTGGCCGGTCTGTTTCCTTTGTTTTTGTAACTAGTGTCATGGTATTTGTAAATCACTCCCTCTTCTAACTTGAGTGGAGCGTGCTCCTCGTTTAAGTATTATTTTTATTTATTTTTTCCAATTGGAAATGGTGCTGTGAGCTCACCGAAACATATCGGGAATTTTTATTTATTGTTGGCACAGTTCCCATTTTAATTTTTTACTTGCATCCAGAGAAGAGAAGAAATGAGAGTTTTGCAGTCAAACTTTCAGTGATTGAGACAGACAAGGTTCAGAAGGAACCCGCTCAATATCACGCCTGAGTTATTTGTTTTCGTAACTGGATCTCTGATTAACTGTAAAAGCTACTATGAATTACTAACAATTACAAAACAATGTTTCATCGAGCGCCTACAACTATTGGGCTAGGCAAAATTATCACCGCGGAGTGAGCATTCTTAACTACCCACTATATTTGAGCGAGTTTAAGCTTTAATTTCTGCTGGGAACCTGAAGTTAGTAGTGAAAAGGTTAAAACTTTCAGTCATGTGCCATACAGAATATACAATAAAGAAACAAAATTGGCTTGGGAAACTTTAAATTTTTTGGGTGATATTTGAAAGTTATGGGGTAAATTTCAGAGACATACAGAGAAGGAGTACTACGCTCAAATGCATAGGGAAGATTTGAGGCACGCCAAATTCTCGCGGATTCATCAAAATAGTCGCGTAATGTTGAATGGTGAGCACCGTTGAGCACCCTCCGCTTCACTTCCCAGCCCCACCCAGCCTATCCCCCTGTGTTTACCGAAAGTCACAATTCAACACCATGTGACGATTTTGGTGAATCCGCGAGAAACAGACGTGCCTCTGTGGCAGCCAGTTAGTGCTCCGTCTCTATTTGTCTCTGGTAAATTTTATGTTCTGTAGACATTTTAAAGATAAATCTATGGTAGAATCAGAGAGAGAGAGAGAGAGAGAGAGAGAGAGAGAGAGAGAGAGAGAGAGAGAGAAAGAGAGAAAAAGAGATATTTACCTGGAGGATCCATGAAATCAAAATGTACAAGATCGTCTATTCCTAGTTTTTTCAACTGCAACACAACCGATCCAAGATTTGATCTCAAGATTTCAGGGTACGTGTTTGCCTGCATTTCATTCTTGAAAGCCTTCTCTGTGTATAACCTGAAGATCAATAAGAATGTATTAGAATTTAACAAAGCTATGAAAAAATTGCATTAAAGCTAGATTGATCCAAACTTTTAACCTTTGCCACGGTGATTCAACCACAGTCGGAAATTCTTAACCTAAACTTTCTAAAATTCAGACTGGTTAGTAAATCATATTTACGCACGTACAATGCACACCACTTTACCCAGAACGACATTTTGCAAAACAGGGTGCGCCTTATACTTAGATATTGCCTTTGGTGCACCCCGCCTTGCAGTGTTTCACAACTTGTTTTCAAGACAGTAACTGGTCCACTGAGAATTTTCTCACTCGTCATGAATCTACAAATCATTTTATTATGCTCCGCTCACTTTTGTGCCAGGAGACCTCTGACAAAGATACAAAATTCATGGAAGGTGACAACAGTATTTAAAGGAAAAAGTGGGTTTGATTAAAGCCCTATTTTAGCTATTTCACAGTAATGTTCACACAAATCAAGACCATTGATTATTCATGAATTAAAATTGGGGGTAGCTCTTACACAATAATTATACCCACTATTAATTATAATACATAGACAATAAACAGTTGTGATTGCTGTTAAATTATTCTGTAAGAGCTGCATACCCACATTAAATTGAAGAATAATTAACAGTCCTGGTTCTATCAATTATTTATTTATTCGTCAATATGCTGGCAGCGCAATGAGAAATATGGATAGTAATTCTGAACTTTATTCTCTTTGACGTCAATGAAGACATTATTGATTGATTGATTAACACTTTCGTTTCTTATGAGTAAGAAGTCAAAAACTTTGTTCCAAGTTTCAAGTGAGTTTAATTACAATTATTTCGGAAACACTTAAAAATAAGATTTTAAAGAAAGTCCATTGTCCAAGACAGGTGACGTACCTAAAACATTTCCCTGGACGAGTACGGCCAGCACGACCAGCTCTCTGCTGGGCAGATGCTTTACTGATGGGGGAAACTAATAATGACTCAACACGAATTCGAGGGTTGTAAACCTGGAAAAAAAAAAAACAATGTAAATTACCAATGAAACATCTAAACAGTTGGGAATATTCGCAGAAAATAAACTTTCAGAAAATCAAATCACGAATTACAGGTGATTTAATGCTGAATAATAATTGAGACAGCTCAACACAAAAAGAATGAAAGTTAAAACATAATAATTCTGATAGTACCTTGAAAATCTCTGCACCATCGCAATACTTTAACTCAATTTTTCTAACTTTGTTAGTGAAAAAGTAAAAATGAATGAAATTTAATTTGAGCATTGGCTTTTTATTGCAGAACTATTTTAAATCAAAAGGTCGAAGTAGTGGGCTAGTTTTTTTTCAGATTTGAATTAACGAAAATTGAAAATTGGCCAAAGATTATTGATAAGCTGCGCCAGTACTTCTGAAATGAACTCTAGCCTGGAGGACCCCTTCAAATAAAATATAGATGACTATTTGTATAGTTCCTCAATGTAGAATTGTGCACTGATCAAGAGGACAGCAATAATAAAAATAAGATACACCCACCTTTTGCTTAGCAAAACCAGGATCTATGACAAATACAACTCCGTCAATAGTGAGTGATGTTTCTGCGATATTTGTTGAAACTACAACTTTTCTGCCGATGGCTCCATTTGGTTTATTCGGTGGAGCCGGTTCGAAAATCCTCTGCTGCAAATTTGGTGGTAGAGTCGAGTACAACGGAATGCATTTCAATTCACCAATATCAGGGCTGAGATTATCGATTTCCCTTTTGATCCTCTTGCAAGCTTCTTCAATTTCCTAAAAAACACAAAGTTTGTAGAACTTAAAAGACTGACTCAGTGCACTGATCATCATCTAATAGCATGATTGATGGCCGATGGGCACTCAACTCCCATGTAGAGACTCACTAGACAAATTGTTCGCGCGGGGTCAAAGCATTCAGCGAGTTTGGGGGAAAGACAGGGAGCAAGGACAGGAAAGAGCAATAGTGGACTCCGCTACATACTGTAAATCCTGTGCAGAGAAGGGCTTTCTACAACCAACAGGAGAGCATCGCATCAGCTATAGTGCTTCAAAATTTTGTATTCTACTCTCTTTCCATTTCTTCTTTGTCTCATTTCTGCAAAAGAATTAATCTGAGCAGAGGAGAGGATGTACAAAAGAAAGAAGATCCAAAAGCGTCCTTATCAAGATTCTACACCTCTCACCCTTTTGATCTTCTTGCAAGCTTCTTCAATATCCCAAATAACACAAAGTTGCTAAAAATTAAAGACTGGCTCTAAATAAAAATGAACAGAGCAAAAAAATTAATCCAAGCAGAAAGAAGGATGGACAAAATAACAAAGAAACTCCATATGGATCAGTTAAGAATTAGAACTCGAAAAAGCATTGATATTTTTGAAGATAAAACGATATCTTATCCTTCGAGTCCTTGAAATTGATTTATTTTGTCCACTCCTGTAGATGTATGTTCATTCTCCAAATAACTGAATTCGTAGCTTAAAATTTTTGAATTTCTAATGACTTCAACAAACAAAACTGCTCATCAATATTAGATGTTCCATAAAACTTTAAATTTAAAGTTTATTCTTACCTCTTGACCAGTCAGGAACAAAAGAACATCACCAGCGATTTCTTCACACATGTGAATCTGGACAACAGTTCTGATAGCAGCTTCAAGATAGTCCCTCTCCGGCTCTGGCGTGTAATAAATTTCTACAGGATGGGTTCTTCCAGGCACGTTCATTAATGGAGCATTATCAAAGTATTGCTAAAATGCAGAAAAACAAGTTAAAACAATGATAGTAGAAAGAGATATACTGATTAATTTAATAATTTGATAATATGAAGGGAGACTAGAAATAATTCACCTCTTTTTACCCCCCCCCCCAAATATTTTCAAATTAATTAATGACGAATTTAGTTGCTTGCATAATCTAATTTAACGATTTAGTTGTTTTTTGACAACTTAGTTTTGACAAAGTCTGCCAGTGCCATCTTAATCGTGCAACTGTAGTGGCATATTATTTTCAATTTTACAAGTTGTTCAAAGCTTTATTCTGCACAATATGTTAATTTTTGTAGGGGATGGGGGGGGGGGGGGGTTGCACTTAGCCTGGTGGCAACCCCCACTCATGACAATTTCAATATAATGGTCATTGAAAAGTGTCTCAGCATCAATCTTTCATCAAAATTCCTCAGAAGTAGTAAGTTTGGGTTAAAAGGTTGTATTTGTTGTTTGTCACCAATTGAAAACCGTCAATTCCACAATGCTTACTATACTTCGTCTAGCTAATGATACAGTACAGGATACCATCTGTCAGTCTAAATGATATTCTGTTGTTTGTATTCTGCTGAATGCAGAAAGCAAACTGTAATGAATGTTGCTGAAGCAGCAACTGTTGTTGGACTGGGCCAAAAGCTGAGATCAATGCAAGAGAGCAATTGCAGCCAGCCATACTTTAGGAAAAAGGGGAGAGAGCAAAACATACCTGGAATTTTCCAGCATCTAATGTGGCGGACATGATGACTAATTTGAGATCAGAACGCTGTTTTGCAACTTCTTTCAAAACACCCATTAGGATGTCAGTGGCCAAAGTTCGCTCGTGAGCCTCGTCAAGAATAACGACTTGATAATTTTCCAGCATTGGATCAGACATGCCTTCTCGCAGTAACATACCATCTGTCATGTACCTAAACAAAAAACACAACCCATATTTTAATAAAAATCAGAGGAAACATCATAGTGTAAGGGTCAGCAAGTTTGAGTTGAAAATTCTTAACCCATTCACATCGAAATTCATTTTACAAAAGTTGCTTGGCAACAGCGCTTATGCGCTCATTCTACGCGAGTAGCACTTCTAGCGCCAAAACTACGGAAGTCAAGTGAAGCCAGTGACGCTATCTATCGGTAAACATTGCAAATTCTTGAGCATCGTCGCGTAGCGGTTGATTTGTAGCTGACTTACGGGCAGATCAGTATTTAAAATTTAGACAAGTCTGACTAGTCCAATAATGTCAAGGGGTTAATCATTGACAAATGAAGATTTGAATGAAACATAGTTGATTTCTCAATAATTAAAGGGCTCCGACAAAAAATGATACAACTGCAGTTGGGGCACATGTTGAAGAAACACAAAAAATCCGTCAATTCACTGGGGATTCATTTTTGCACTTTATTATTTTTCTCCAGAGAATATTTATGTATATTCTTGTCCGTGGAATAGAAAAAATAGTGGAACCTCAATTATCCGGACACTTGATTAACCGAACGAGGTCCGGAATGATTTTCAAAACTCAAATGAGCGAAACCGAGGAAAACCTAACCGAACTGTGATAGGGAAATACGTCTTGATCGGTCGTACTTAATTTATCTAAATCTAGATTTCAGTTTTTGCTCAGAGGTTGTGCGGAAGTGCGTAAGTTGTGTAAGTTGGAAATGTCGAGTAAAAGAAAGAGAACAGTATTGGATATCGGTGCGAAAGTTGAGCAAAGCACGCCAGAAGAACTCCTAATGCTCAAAAGAATCAGAAAAAGAAACAATATATTCACCCAAAAGAAGATAAGACTCGTTTTTTGAAGAAAATAAGTAAGGTAATATATGCAAGTTCTATTGTAAATATGCACAAATGTATAATCTAGTTAATGTATCCCTAATAGAGCACAATTCGCTAATTACAAACGCATTTTTCACGTCATTTAATCCCTAGACTTTGATTCTCCAGATGGTGTCTGGTCCTGACCCGTCCGGTTAATCGAGGTTCCTCTGGATATAATTTTGTAATCCTTCTAAAGCTTGTGCAGGCCTTTGGCACATCCCACAATTTTAACTCAAACAGATAATTCAAGAAGCCATAAAAAAGAGTAAAAAAGGTTGTCAAATTTAGAGAGTATAGGTTCAGAAAGTTCGTAATTTCAAAAAAGAATAAAAAAAAATTAAGTTTTTCCCCCAAATTAGCCCTACATGTAAGTGAAAAAGTCGGGTGATCAAGGACCTCAAAGGTCAGAGCTTCAGAAATCCGCTGGCTTTAAAAAATGAGAATATAGAATACGAAAAAATTTATTAGATAAAAAAACTTACTTGAGTACTGTTTTGGGGGAGGAACAATCTTCAAACCTAATACTGTAACCAACTTCTTGTCCTAAACTAACATCCATTTCTTCCGACACACGCTGAGCTACAGACATAGCTGCTACTCGTCTTGGCTGAGTACAGGCAACACCTTTTTTGCCTAGAGATACAGAAAACTCCACACACCTGCGTTAAGGGCAAAAGAAGAACAATTGAATAAGTGCATGAAGCTAAATGCAGTCTCCACTTCTGAGATATTAATTCATTTTCACTTTTGATAAAAAGAGGATGCATAGAAATTTACACTTAAAACCGATTAAGGGATTACACTTTGTCTTTCGAAATCAGTACGAGGGATTCAGCAATTTCCAAGTCCTTGAGTTTCAATTTTTTAGAAAAAGACCCTGGTTGACAGCACTACTCCTAAAAAAAATTATGAAGCCGTCATGTAAGACAGCTGAAAGGCAATGGCTTGGAAAACTTGAAAATCTTAGACAAACACAATTTTTTAACCTTGCTTCGAAGATAAAATTTTAATCTAAATCACTATTTAACAGAACAAATTTATCAAATGATTATGAGAAAGTTGAAATAATCTTTAAAAAAATGAGGAACTTAAAATTAAACTCTTGTGATGTTTGCATTAAAAAATAATCTACTCATATTTGATGTATCATTTTTAAACAAATAAGAATAGTCAGTCGTGGGAATATTTCAATGGAAAGATCAAAGAGTGGATTGGAAAGGAAACGTTCACACTTACCATTGCGGAATTTGAGTGGTTTTACCAGAACCAGTTTCACCAACCAACACAATACACTGATTCTGCGCTAACAGTTTCATAAATTCTTCACGATATTCAAAAACAGGCAATGTGATTCTTTTCCGAAGCAATTCATGATACCTGAGTGAAAAGAAATTTACAATGTCAGGTTACAGCAGTTCTGAGATCTTACGGTTAATCTTCTAAACACTTGTAAAAGAAACAGAGAGAAATATTTAAACCAAACCATAAATGGTTTCAAAGCAAATGTATGTAGCCACCATTCTAGTTCCCTGGCAGAAAGCTATTTCAGCCATGCTAGGTTAACATTTGAAATAAAGATTAACTTTTGTTAAAAGAGAAACGTAGGTACTATATGGGTACATTTTGCCACAAAAGTAAGTCAATTGTGCAAAACGGTATGGCTTCATGTTTTCAATATTCTCTGCATTCAACAAGTAAAACTTGTTTTCTCTGCTCCCTTAAATAAATTGAAAGAAACTCACCCATTTTACTTGTAAGCAGCTGACAATGAGTAAAAAAGAGTTTTAAAAAGGTGTTTGGGCTATTTTCTAGACTGATAACACAAGCCTTTCAAAAAATTTCACCAGAAAAAAATTGACTTCTTCATCTATTTCCAGTTAAAACGCAACCAAAAAGAATCCCTCAATGTTTTAGATGCCAGGGCTTTAATCATACCAAAGCTTTTTGTCACAAACCTGTTAAATGCCTTAAGTGTGCTGAAGGGCACTGGACTTTTCTGTGTCCACATGGACGACTGGAAAAACCTAAATGTGCGAATTGTCACGAGGAGGGACACCCAGCTAATTTTACGGGCTGCATTGTGTTCCAACATTTTAAAGAGCAGAGACTAAAATCACTCGAAAAGAAAGGTAATGGGGGTAAGGGTGCGCTACAGCACAAGCTCTCTCAAAAACAAGTGAATGGGACCATGTCATTTGCAGAGTTGGTAGGTGGAAGGAAACAGGATCTTCAAAAAGTGTCTCCTCCGGTGACAACTTCGTCACAAGAAAGTTTTTTCCAACAAATGTTATTTCAATTGAATCAGCAACAAAAGGTTAGTGATTTGATTGTATCCAGGTTAGAAAAACTGGAGAAATCGGTAGAAAAACTTGAGAAGTGTCTCTCCAGTATTCAAAATGGGTGATTTGATAAGAATAGTAGCCTGGAATGCAAACGGGCTGACAGAAAATAAAAAGATGGAACTGATGCATTTCCTAGATCATTATCAAGTCGATATTTGTATGATCTCGGAGACTCATTTCACAGAAGAAAATTATATCAGAATAAAAGGCTATAACACTTATCACACCACTCATCCGTCAGACAAGGCAAGGGGGGGAGCTGCCATCCTAGTCCGTTCTGGCTTAGATCACCACCAAGAAATGAGTTGGAGGGAAGAAAGCATACAAGCAGCAACAGTAGTTCTAAATACGAGAATTGGGCCGATAAAAATTTCTTCGATTTATAGTCCACCGAGGCATATTCTTAAAAGACAGGACTACTCTAGCTTTTTCACGGCCCTTGGCAATAGATTCATTGCAGGTGGAGACTGGAATGCAAAACACGTAAGATGGGGGTCCAGATTAACTCTCACTAAGGGTCGAGAACTGAATGCGGCTGTTCAAACACTAAAAGGTGACTTCATTTCCTCAGGAAGTCCTACATATTGGCCTACAGATAAAAATAAGAAACCGGACGTGGTGGATTTCTTCATTACGAGGAATATATCGATGAACTCCGTGGAAATAGAGCTTAATGAAATTCCAAAGGAGTTATCCTCTGATCACTCTCCTATATCTTTTAGCCTGGGAATGGAGGCGATCAAAAGAAACAGACTGGTGGGTATCACTAATGCCAAAACGGACTGGGAAAAATTTAGGAAAGACCTTAACGATAGGATCATTGTGAATACCCCAATTATCAACAAAGAAAAAATAGAGTTGGAAGCCGAACTTATAGTGACACAAATACAAGAAGCAGCCAAGAAAAACACCCCGGTAATTAAAACTGTTAAGCTGGCACCTAAAATTCCATTAGAAATTAGAGCACTCCTGAGAGAAAAGAGAAAAGCGCGAAGCAAGTGGCAGAAAACTAGGTCAGAGTCAAACAAAGCTGAGTTGAATAGGCTTACCAACAAACTAACCAGTGAAATGTGGAAAATCAAGAATGACAAAACTGAGGAATTTTTAAAAATGGCCACGCCTAAGAAAGATACAGACTATGCACTCTGGAAGGCCACAAAATACCTGAAAAGAACTGTAGCACACTCACCCCCAATTAGGAATAGAGAGGGTGAATGGGCGAAGAATGAATCGGATAAAGCAGAGGTTTTTCGAAAACACTTAGAAGATATATTTAAACCCATGGTTGAAGAAGAGAGAGAGAGAAAGATGCTGCACGAATTAGTCGACCTTGATCCGAATATTACGGTAGAAATTAAACCTTGTAGCCAGACAGAGCTTTTGGACCTAATTAGGTTTAAGGTAAAAACAAAAAAGCCCCCGGAATGGACATGATCACCGGTGAGATTTTAAAACAACTTCCAGGGAAAGCAGTAGCAAAACTAGTTAAGATATTTAATGCAGCTCTCACCCTATGTCACATTCCCAAATCTTGGAAGGTAGCAGAAGTCATTGTTATCCCCAAAGCTGGCAAACCGTTAGAACTGGCCTCATCATATAGGCCCATCTCACTTCTTTCAACAATAAGTAAACTTTTTGAAAGGCTGTACTTAAAAAGACTTGCACCGCTAATAGAGGAAAATAAAATAATCCCGAGCCACCAATTTGGATTCAGGACCTCACATTCCACAATTGAACAAGTTCATAGGTTCACAGATAAAATAGAACAAGGGCTGGAGGAAAAAAAGTTTGCTCAGCAGTATTCCTTGATGTGGCCCAGGCTTTTGATAGGGTTTGGCATCTGGGACTGCTGTATAAAATTAAAAAATTACTACCTGAAAACCACTACCTGATCTTAAGGTCCTATTTAGAATGTAGGTCATTTAGAGTTAGATTTAACGGTGCCTATTCAGACTTCAGCATGATAAGGGCTGGGGTTCCGCAAGGTTCTGTTTTGGGACCCTACCTGTACAATCTTTTTACTTATGATATTCCTTGTGATAACAACTCAATGATAGGGACTTTTGCTGATGACACCGGTATAGCCTCTCTTGGTGAAACTCTGACTGAAGCAAACGAGAAAACTCAATTCACAGTGAACAGAGTGGGAAAGTGGGCATGGAAGTGGGGTACAACGCTCAACGGCTCTAAGTCAGCCCACACAATTTTCACCAATAAAAAGTAGGATATTCTCCAATATATTTAAATGGGGAAGTGATTCCCTATTCAGAGGTATCAAGATATCTGGGGCTCCACCTAGACTCCAAGTTGAACTGGGGAGAGCATATTCGAAAAAAAGTTAAAGAGATTAAAATTAAAGTTAGAAAAATGAATTGGCTGCTGGGGCGAGGTTCCCGACTTCCAATCCACAATAAAGTTTTGTTATATAAACAACTAATTAGACCAGTCTGGGCTTATGGTTGCCAGCTCTGGGGATGCGCCAAAGATAGCAACGTCAAACTAATTCAAACGGAACAAAACAAAATTCTGAGACAGATTCTAGGGGCCCCTTGGTACATGAGGAACAAGGACATACACAAAGAGTTAGGGATCCCAACAGTTAAAGAGTACATTAGAGAGGTGGCGGAAAAATACGAAGCGAGAGTTTTGGGTCATGTCAACGAAGAGGCGATAAAACTGATGGATAACAGTGAGACAGTGAGAAGGTTAAATCGGCGGAAACCGTTTGAGTTGCTTTGCCGTTGCTACGATGAGTAAAAGTACTGCGTATAGTGGCAGCTAGGTGTTATAAACTGTAAGATAGTTAATTGTATATACTGTGAACTTATGTAAATGTAAACGTTATGTCTCAATTTAATTACTTAATTTAAATTTACTTTATTTATTTAGTAATTGATTTGTATGTTTGTTTGTTTGTTTGTTTGTTTGTTTGTTTGTTTGTTTGTTTGTTTGTTTATTTATTTATTTATTTCTTTCTTTCTTTATTTATTTATAATTTATTTATTTATTTATTTATGTTTCTTTATTCATTTATTTGTCTTTCCTTTTTCACTTGTTATTTTATTTTATTTTATTTTATTATTTATTTATCTTTATTTTTGTTTGTTCAGACACAGTCTACACCCAACGGGAGTAGAACTATATTTATTTTGTGTTACTTGCTAGTCCAGCAAAGATATTCTGTTGCTGGACTAGCAGGAAAAGTTAAAAATTAAAATTTAGTGTAAGTTATAAATAGCACATAGATATACTCAAATGTATAGTAGGTGTAAGTTTAGTACTAAGTAATGTAATAGTACTGTTTTAAAAAAAAAAAAAAAAAAAAAAAAAATCTATTTGACCAATAATACAGTGGTAGATGGAATTATACATCATCACTCACTCTTTTTACAGAATGAAATCCAACTCCTACTTTCATACATACCTTGGTGTGAAAGGTAAACTATTCCAAGGATTCAGAGAGATATTTTTTTGTACAGGTTGAGCAACAGCTGCTACTGGAGCTGTCGATGACGTGCCAGAGATCCTGAAAAGTGAATGAAAGAAGATAGTGTAATTACAATCATTACAAAATACAAAAAACAGAAAGTTAAGGATTTAAAAAAAAAAAACAAGTCACAGCTGGGCCACCTCCGTCATTGCTCAAATTTTGCATGAAGGTCGTCCTAAGGATGTTTTTCAACAAATCATTGTCACTTTCCACTAATCGGCCCTCAAAAGCTCAAAAAACACTTTCGAATGTTCACGGGGCTCATTTAACAAGAAAAGCGCTCCTCATACACAGATAACATATTGGCGCAGTGGGCTCCAGTACATGCTTTCATTTACACAGCCCAGGTTTAAGTCCCGCTGCCGGATGGACATTTTTCGCATTGGAAGTCGGTCAGTTCGTTTCCCAACTCGTTTCTTTTTCTAAATTTTCTTAACTGTCAGTTTGAACTTTTGCTTCTCGTACTAACTGTCACAAAACAAAAAATTCTCTCGCTCACAAATGAACGGTGATCAATTTTTGTCCATTTCATAGTGAGCAGCGCGGGAATTTTTCGTGTTGCGTCAATTCGTAAGAGAGGCAATAGTTCAAATCTACAGTAGGAAATGAGCCGTTGGATAAAAAAACGAGTTGGAAAACAGTCTGATCAATTACTTACCACCGCAAAAAATGTATGTCCTGTTGCGGTACTCAAACCTGGGTTGCATAAATGGGAGCACCCACAGCAGCCCACTGCACCAAAACGTCATATGTGCATGAGGAGCACTATTCTCGCATTATAAACCTTGTGCACTTTCAAAAGCTTTTCTAGAGCTTTTGAAAGCCCATTCACAAAAAATGACAAGAAGGCGTTGATAAGCACCATTAGAACTAGCTTCAAGCAAAATTTGATCGATAACAAGAGGTATCTGACAAGTAGCAGTGCTTGTTCTGATATGCATCCACACATCCGTAAGCGGTTGGTTGGCACTGAGTTTCAACTCATTGCTAACCGTTCCAGTGTTCGAATTAATGCTTTTCAGAAGAACACACTCCTGCTTGTCAGATCACGATACTCAAAATAAATGAGATCCAATTGACAGCATCTTCAGAAAAAGGGTCCATGAATGGACAAGTTTTTTTGCTTCTTTGACTGCGATTTCTCAAGGATCGTCCCTTTTACTGACACAAACTGTTCTTAGCAGACAAACCTAGATGGGCTTCTATTTTACAGATGTCAACAGATGGGATGAACTGATTCCAGGTCTATAGAGTTTTGAGGAGACAGGAGCTTTTTTTTACAATTTTTCCAGAAAACCGCCAGGAAATTTTATAAAGAACAATGAAAAACTCAATTCTTGAGCCGCTTATTTTAATACGTCCATAACGATTTTGTGAACTGCGAATGTTTTGTGGACATCACCAACAAAGTTGCATGGTTGCAGGCGACCAGTGGAAATTATTCGAGAAATCAGAGCGCCGATTGCGCACTGCACATGACTCATCCTCTCCGTCCACGATAGTTCGCGTGCTCCAAACCAAGTGGATGATTGTGGTCCACTATCACTTGCAGCAGTGCAACCAGCTTGGAAAAATGGAGATCCAGCAGTGTTCTTGCTCGAGAAGCTCCACTCAATTGAGGTCGTCCATAAAATAAAAAAAGCAACCACGGACCACAGCATGCAATTTTGGACATAAGAAAGGCGGCTCAAATAATACTTCGCGATTACAAGATTCCAAAACCATGGAAAGTAGGTAATTCCTGCGAAAAAGGATTATACAGCATTACTGCTAGTAATTTGATAAGTTCTTACCTTGAAGCATCAGCATCAGTTTCCCTAAAAAAAGAAAAGAAAGAAAACGTTAGGAAAGCACAAAACCTTTTACAGAAAGCTTCCCTCGCACTACCATTGATGAGCTTCCAAATTTCTTCCCCTGACTTTCATTAAAAAAAGTTCTGAAGCTCTTATCATAAATTTAGTGATTGAGAACAGGTATATGTAAGGCTATCACTACGTTTATTTTTATCCTTGTATGTCCATGGGGAATTGGCTTTGTCTGTGTGGTTCCATACATGTCCGTGCTGTGGGGGTTGGGTGTGTGCCTGTGTGGGCCACTTTGGCCAGGGTACATACGTATCGTTCTGAATGTAACATCATTAAGGTTTTTAAGGAAATGTACCTCGTAGTATGGTCATAACAGCCTAACCTCACCCTTTTATTCAAACTCATTTTTTTAGTTTTTTTTAGTTATTAGTTTGTTTTGTTAGTTTAAGTTTATTTTGTTACAAACTTTGAGCCCCTCCGCACAAGTTTAACTTTTGGAGGTGGTGGTCCTGCATTATTTTCATTTTTATTGCACTGTATCAATTTATTGAATAAAATTCATTCAATTCAAATTCAAATTCAGGTAGAAGTAGATCTACGTGTTAGTCAAAATTTTGATTGTTTCGATAAAGCAATACAAATAAAATGTTGTGAAAGCGTCAAAACTCTGATCCATTCATTCCTATGATAAAATTATAAAACGCAAGTCTGTTATCAGATAAATTCTTTCAAGTTAAAAAAATAGGGGGGGATTTAGACTCCAGGTAGAGAGAATGCATATAAACAGAAGAGATTCATCTGAAGAGGAGTGGACAAAGAGGAGAGGACAAACATGGATTGGATTCATTTCTAATGTGAGTGCTCACATGGTCAACGCAATGGAGATATGTATGCACATGCCAGTGCAAACAATGTGGCTCCCTCTGTTCCGCTAGCAAAGAATGAACCAATATTATGGCGCAAGGGCTCGCTAGGGTTCACCATATAATCATGTGTTAAATAAGGATCTAGCCTAAGTTTGCCTTTAACTTAGCCTTAATTTTAAATAAGTAATGTGCTCATAGTTTGGAATCTTCATAAAAATGAGGTTAGGTAAAGACGAATCGGATGTTCCCAATGATATATTCACACTAAGAATATGGTAAACTAACATCAAAATCCAGCATCAATCTGACATGATAAACTGATAAGCTGATTTCAAATTAACCAAAACTTATAAGATAAGAGGAGAAAAATGGGTTTGTTTACAGATACAAGTGCACAGAGGCTGCTGCACATGTACGTTGTTTATAACCTTCCACCTACAGCCTATGAAGTCTGTTGCAGATTCATTACAAGTAGCGTGGATTAAGGTCAATAGAGCACAGGAGGAACTTGCATTTAAGCAATAGTCATTCCCTTTCAAATTAAGGTGCAGTTTACAGTAGTAGGTCCAATGATAACAACCAAATTGAAGCATTCTCAGGACTTCAGGCAGTACATAATGAAGAGCACCATAGCACCTCCTAAAGGTGTGGGAAGGCACAACAATGAGTGGTATCTCGAGGATGAGAGATATTATTTGAATGACATGAAAATAGAGTGACTCCATAAAACCTCTTGACGCCATGATGATTGGGGAGATATAACAAATGAAAATTTAAGCATTGAAACTACAACGAGGTGCAGCATAAGAGTGAAAATTGACAGTAAATTTGCCTCACCGTCTTTTGACGATGTATGGGTCGATGACAGCCATCCGGCGTTTCTGACTCATTGTGAAGGAGCTAATGAACAACTGACGATTCTTAAAACTTGGATATCATCGAAAACGATTAACACGACCGAGAACAGGAAAAAACTCTAATCAATTTGGCTTTGGTTTCGGCCGCGAACCGCACACACACGAACGAAACGAAACGAAATCAACAGTGATCATCACAGAATACAATATTACCATAGTAGAAGTCGTAAGCTCCGAGATGTGTAATAATGAGACTCGGCTAGTTCCAAAGTCGTCCGTATAATCGTAACAACGAGCGCTAGCATAAAATAAAGTCAAAGTTGCTATCACAGATATTACAAAAATTATTGGATATTGGATAGCTTTGAGTAGAGTCCCTGTATACAGGGACTCTAGCTTTGAGGTGCTTTGAGTATCTCCTAGTGCAAAGACTTCTAATACTATCTAGACTGGACATAACGCCTGCCCATTGAAACCGATCGGTATGCAACCACGATTACAGTATGTGCTAAGATTTTCGGAAATACATTGATTTAAATGGGAAAATGACTTTTTTGAAAAATTAATTAAAAATACTAAAAAAAATATTTTTCCATAAAACTTGGTACCGTTTGAAAGCTCATGATATGCAGATTTCGGTTCGGGCCGGTTTCTAAACCATTTTTTCAATCGTAAACATTCTACAGAGGCTCAAAGTTAGGTCAATTTTCCTCGATTCTACGGGGTGTTCCACAGTTTCGGTACCCCGCTGAGACAACCTACATAGCTGTATCTACTCAATTTTACGTAATCTATGTTATGATTAAAGTTATTTGTTTTGTGTATCTCAATAATTTATCGCATAAATTTTATTTTTTTGAGCTGTAACCATTCAAAAAAAGTACAAAGAAAACAATTTTTTGAAACACCCTGTAGAAAATCGGTACCCAACTTTAAGCCCCTGTAGAATGTTTCTCGTTCAAAAATCACATATAAAACCGGCCCGAACCGAAATCTGCATATCGTGAGCTTTCAAACGGTACCAAGTTTTATGGAAAAATATTTTTTTTAGTATTTTTAATTAATTTTTCAAAAAAGTCATTTTCCCATTTAAATCAATGTATTTCTGAAAATCTTAGCACATACTGTAATCGTGGATGCGGCGAAGCCAGGCGCAACATGCGATTTTTGTCCCACCCCAGGTATTCACTTTCCCCGCCCTAAAATCGGCCTTATGTCCAGTCTAGATAGTATTAGAAGTCTTTGTCCTAGTGTATACGCTGTCATACCCAAGGTCCATATACAGGGTGGTCCGAAAGTCCCGGGACGGCTTCATAACTTTTCAACGGCTGCAGATAAAAAAAACAAACTTGGGAAATGTTTATAACTTAATAGGAACTACTTTTTGGCGTACCCGAAAATTCCGGGGGGCACCCGTAAAGGGGGGTTTCGCCCCCCAACTCAAAATTTTCAAATGGCAACCCCCATCTTGTGATACCTTGTTTGAAAGGGCATAAAATTCTAGGTCCGTGAAGCTATGTGCAAACCGGAGGTCGATATCGTTTTTCGTCTTCGATACATCGATAGTCAAAGTTCGATTTCGACCCATTTTCAAAAAATCAGAACTCCCATTTGAAAATTCAGACTTTAGAAAACTAGGAGTCAAAAATACTCTAAAAAGCAAGTACTTTTCAGAAAAAAAATACGGTTTTGATATTTGTCTAGTCTTAGGGCCCCCCAAAATTATTTAAAAAAATGACCCCTCAGGGGGGCTATCTCAAAAATTCCGAGCCACGACTCCTATCGAAAGATACATCGCTTGAAAGGGCACACAAAACTGAGCATTTTGGCGCAAACTGCAGGTCGATATCGTTTTTGGTTTTCGATATATCGAATGACAAAGTTGGATTTTTACTCATTGGCAAATTTCGATATATCGAAAACCAAAAACGATATCGACTTGCAGTTTGCGCCAAAATGCTCAGTTTTGTGTGCCCTTTCAAGCGATGTGTCACTCGATAGGAATCGTGGCTCGGAATTTTTGAGATAGCCCCTCTGAGGGGTCATTTTTTTAAATAATTTTGGGGGGCCCTAAGACTAGACAAATATCAAAACCGTATTTATTTCTGAAAAGTACTTGCTTTCTAGAGTATTTTTGACTCCTAGTTTTCTAAAGTCTAACTTTTCAAATGGGAGTTACCACCCTGTATATAAGGTCAGCTGGCCGGTAGCTTTCGGCTCCCCTCGTTGGTCCACAGTTTGGGAACCACTTCTCCATTTAAAACCATTGATCCAAGATGGCGGCGAACTCGGGAAGAATGTTAAAGTAAATGGGGGTATGGGTTCCCAAACATTGGATTTCCCGAGTTGGCGCTACCGGCCAGCAGACCTTATATTTATGGACCTTGGTCATACCCACACATACATACCTTCAAGGTATGTCAAACGTTATTCGCAGAGTTTATGCTACTTATTATGGACCTTGGTTTACAGTAGAGTCCCTGTATTTTGCAAATTGTGAGCGCTGATTGGTTCCCACCCAGTGATAAATGGTTTGCTGCAAAAAAAAAAAAATGCCTCGCCGACCAATCAGCGCTCACTTCCTACATACCGATTCAAACCACTTTTTATGAATGTGGTTTGCGCTATTCGTGATCATTTTCTAAGAAGAATCTTTTCGGGGAGTGAGACCCAAATATTGGTGAGACCCCCCACCACATGGATGAGGGGGATGAGAGGGGTAATGGCAATACCGTTTCTATACGTCTCGATACGTATTGAGATGCGTTTAGAGACAGTACCGGCACAGAATACTAATATTTATAATTACGAATACTAATAAATACTATTCTGCGGTACTGGTAGGGACGGACCTCTATCATGTGATACATCGTCAGAAAGACCACCGAATTTTGCACGCATGACGGCGCATAAGCGTCAGAAAAATGACCACCAAATTTTGCACACGATGGCATAAGCTGCAGACCAATTTCGAACAACTTTCAAAAATTGGCAACAATTTTCAAAAATTGGTACATTCCTTTCTAAACATGTGAAGTCACTTCTAGATAAAATACTAGATAGAAAACAAAGAACAAACTTAACATCCAAGGAAATTGGCTCTTGTAAAATTTTCTTATGGATTTTTTGAACCCAAAACAAGCAAAATTGGTTGAGTGTTGAAGCCAAAGACATAGGTAATAGAATGTCTTTGATTGAAGCCATAAGTAATCCATAAAAAACCACAGAGGGCCAGCATTCGAATGATTAGCATATAAATACTGTTATTTCATTCAAATTACTTGATAAAGATAAAGTTTACCTACAGAACCAACCAATAGACTTGAAAATAGTGACAAGGGGCGCTATTTATAGGATTGGAATCTTTGAAAGTTCGGCTTGGAATTGAGTTAATTGATCACAAGGAAGTTTTATAAAAGTTAGCTGCACACCCGTGTGCGATGAAACCATAATCAGAGTACTGTGTCCGCATGAGACAGTTTTTGATGAATAATATCAAAAGCGGTAGATTTTAATCAGGGGCGTGCTGCGGTCTCCAGAGGGGGGGGGGCAAGAATACAATCGTACAGTCCTCAAAATTATAAATTGGATGACCTTTTTTTATTTTTTTGATTGTTTACCCTGATTTTGCCGCCCACGGAGAGTGCTACTCGGGGCAAGGGTACCCAAATCCCCCACGGCGCACGCCCCTGCTCTTAATTTTCCCAAGCTAAAGGTAATACAACCTACTACTTAAGATGAATCTTCAGTGTTTGGCGCCTATTTCTGCTGCCAGAGCGCTACCATTCGATAAATGTCAAATTACTGTCCGGAAGTAATTTAAACTTAAGAAAATGGAGTCAGTTACCTGCTTACTAGGTAATCATCTAAAGAATGTCTCTCCAAAAAATCTCGTCAATAACTGGAAAAATAAGGCTGAAATTACCAAATAATGGAAATCGCCAATCGATTATTGTTTTTAAGAGCAATATTTTATGTTTTCGTACTTTTGGCCTTATTTTTAAAGTTACCGACAAGATTTTTTGCAAAGACATTCTTCAGATGATTGTGTAATAACCGATTTTCCGTTTTCTAAAATATAAATAACTTTTTGCCAGTAGTTTGACATTAATCAAATGGTAGTGCTCTGGGAGCAGAAAGCGGCACTACTTAAATCACCTTAAGGTGAACTTTTCCAGATTTTAATCCGATGGATAGCGTGCCACTGGTCGCTTTTTGGAAAAGTTATGTTTTTGGCGTTTTAAACTGAAACCATAGATAAAACGCAAAATCCAATAATGTCAGCACCTGCAAAAATTTTTATGGCTTCTTTGAGCCCAAAATGAGCAAAATTGGTTTATGATTACAGCCGTAAATGATGAAATTCATTTCGCCATAAGCTTAGTGAGTGAGAGTGAGCGCGAGTGATGATAAGTCTATCTGCCTCACTCGCACTCATTGCGGCTTACGGGACGTTTCGGCAGGTGCTGACATTCCTCAAATTTGTGTTTTCAGCGTGAATTTGTCGATTTTAGCAAAAAACTGTTGACTTTTTGAGCAGCGCGACGTGGTGTCCACAGTTTGAACTAATCGACCCTGGAATCACCTTAAGAGTTCTCAGAACACTTAATTGGTTCTATTGCATTAAAAGCAGCTGTTTGCGTAAAAAAAATAAAATACTGTCAAGAGGAAAGGTGGAATAAAATCAAAATAAATTAAATCTTACTTAGAAATATTTCTTTTAATGCATCATACATAATTAAGTTTAGCTTATCATGCGATAATCATAAACTGGAATGTTCT
This sequence comes from Trialeurodes vaporariorum, assembly GCA_011764245.1. Lineage (NCBI taxonomy): Eukaryota > Metazoa > Arthropoda > Insecta > Hemiptera > Aleyrodidae > Trialeurodes > Trialeurodes vaporariorum. Next base: position 45,924,041 of record VMOF01000388.1, on the reverse strand, counting down.
TTTGAGTTACAATCAAGGGGAACCAGAATTAACTGTACTTAACAACTGAAAAATATTTTTTTTTCTTTTTTTCTAATTTTTTTTTCCTCCTGGATTTTGAGTGATGATGACAAAAAAGGACTGCAAAAGAGTCTTTAAATTAGCGACATCAAATAAATTGATGATATCAGTAGAAGATAGTTTGTTAAATCTTCTTCTTTTTTTTTTTTTTTAAAGTTCACCTGAAAATAATGTCTGTGCTACTCCAGAGATAAATTTCGACAAATCAAATTTATTGACTCCTGCGGAAGTAAACTGGTACTGATATTTTATTCAGATTTTCTGGTGGAGTTAAATATGGTGCATTTTTTAACAGGGAAGCTAGCTGGCTTCAATTGTGCCCATAACAAAAGAAAGAAATTCAACCCTTCCTAACACAAAAAATGAAAAGGTTACTAACATAGTGGTAGACCAATACTATTACAAAGAGCGAACTTTCTTCAATCGTTTTTACTTACGAGTCAATTTTTTTTTAAATTCTATGAGACTACAAGTTAAATGATGTCCATTACATGGGGACACAGTGTTGGAAAGGGTTGAAAGATGCAAGATGAAACATATAATTATGAAACAATGCCTTTTCTAAGTTCAGATCATTTCAAACATAACAATGAAGTCAAATAGAGTTGTAGACCTTAATAGGTTGAAAAAAAAAAAAAATAAATAGAAAATAAAATGAAAAAAATAAAATAGCAATTTTTGGTTTCTTTCTTCTGTGAGAGGGAAATCATACTTGTATTCAAAAGCTAAAATTTAGCTGGAATTTGATCTATTTTACAGCAAGGAATTTTTCATTCATTGGTTGATAGGAGCCAAAATTCAGAGGGGGGGGGGGGGGTATTAAAAAGATCATGAATGCATCAATAAATAAATGGGAGAAAAAAAATAATTGAGAAAGAAAGAAGAAACATAGAAAGCAACATATGACATTTTTTGAAATAAGAGCGCATACTGAATGTTTGATTTTTTTTTTTTTTTTTTTTTTTTTTAAATCAAAATTCAAAAGAACAATCACAGAAACCCTTTGTTTTGGGAGAAAAAAATGAGACAATTCATCTTAAAATAGATTTAATAAGTAAAATGAGAAAATAATTTTTTTTTTTTTTTTTTTATTCTTTTCTTCAAAAGCAATTGAGGTGCTATTAAATTTTTGTCAGTAAAATAAAGATTGGAAGACAAAAATTTCTCTCCTAACAATCCAAAAAATGTTAAGTGGACCTAACAAAAAGCAGTTTATTTTGTTTTAAATTTACTTCACAGAAATAAAATTCAAAATGCATCTGGGGGGAAAAAACAAACTAGAGAGGAAATGCGTTAAAAAGGATTTGGATGTTGAGCTGGCTTGCGCATTTGCGTGGACAAGTTTTTAGGAATATACTATTTTTGAACAAATGAGCCCAGATCTTAAAAATGAGCTATACATTTTACCAATATATAGGTAATTAAAGTTACGCGTTAAGTCAGCAACACCGTCCTTAGATATAATTCGAGCTGAAATCATGAGAATCCTAAGAAATAATTCGAGCTGAAATCATGAGAAAAAAACGATGATGCAATTTCCATTGCTCTGCTTGAAAAATTTAGGACATCTCTGAAATTTAAGAAGGGCCCATAAAACAAGAGGTGTGCTCTTCAGCTAAAAACCTCTATTTGTTCACAGTGCACAATTCTCGGCCAGAGCTTACCCATTGTTTTATGGGTCCTCTTTCTGGAGACTGCTTCAATTAACCATGAAAGGCATTGCCAATTGAAAGAAACAAATTGATGTGCCTTTTCATTATGCCTCGATGATGCAGCACTCACAAACGCATAGTTAAACCTGATTTCTGATCAGAATAAGCAACCCATAAAAAGTTAGGTCAAGCTCAAATGGATTTTGAGTCAAAATGAAAATAAGTAGTGTGACACATAATTTGCCAAAAGATTTGATTAGTTTCGTACACTCCAAAATTGATCAGTTTCAAAAAACTGGGTGCCTCTTTCAGGGATAATGGATGTGATAACCCAAAATTCTCTATTTTAAGGAGGGTTTCCACCCTGATCGCTCTGTGATACAACTTCCGTATCTGATTAAAGGTGCTGTGGGATGTCACATTTACCATCACAATTAACATGTGAGCTAAAGCACATAATGTTTTTCAGATTTTAAATTCTCAGAGGCTAGATTTTTATACTTTAGAGAGAAAAAGATTGAACATCCATTCAGTGTTAGTTGACGCAGAAAGATGGAAATGGTATTGCCGTTGTTTCCTCACACCATTTTCCCCGAGTTTCTATCATCAAACATTCGAAGACTATAAGTACTTCAATCACTAACGATGAGCCACGTTTTACAAAACACAGATCTGTTCATTTTATCTCATGGGAATTGTTTGAGTTCTTTCTTATGATTGGCTTTCCAAAACATGCGTCTATTTTAATAACGACAAAAAGCACAATAGCAGCAAAGTTTTTTTTCTTTAAAACATTGACAGTCAGTTCCAACAAGGACTAAAAAATTAAACATTTCATTTCATGAAAAATATCTAATTTACATAATCACACCGTTTTCACTTCTGTTTAATGTTTTCTTTTTTTCCTCATCTTGTGATTAAATTTTATATTTATTAGTTCACTCTTAAGCCATAGCAACAAAATTTCAAGTTCCACTTTAAAACTGCAATTCAGGCATTGAAAAAGTCAAGGATCTTTAAAGTGGGCTCATGAGATTTCAGCACTTCGATATGTTTGATGGGAAAATTCAAAACATGACAATCCTCATTTTATGCAACACCTCGGACTCAACAACATTGTCACATTTTTTCTCTTCCAGCGAGGGTTCAAATTAAGATACAGCTATGATAAATAAACACTTTTACATAGAACAAAAAATTACGCTTACTTTCCTACGTTGATAACATAATTAAAATCAATGCACCTATAGGTACAGGGCTAGATTTCCAACAGAAAGGGAAAAAATCTCGAAAGTACAAAAACAGAGAATTTTATCACTAAGTATAAGATTTTCTAAGGATGAAGTGAAACAGATTCAGGAAACTTAAAAATAAGGGAGAAAGCAAGTCATTTTTTTTTTTTTTTTTTTTTTTTTTTTTTTTTTCTGTGGTGAAGATAGACTTTTGAAAACTAAAGTAATTTTTCACCGGAATTTGAATGCAAAATCAAATTTGTTTGCAGTAGGTTAATGTCTCACAACCCCTCAACAGCAAGTTTGACTGGATGAAAATAGAATGTTACTAAGAGAAAAATTAAAGAGAATTATGAAAGAGAATTTAAAAAATCTTACTGACAAGGAGAACATTTTAAACTGTCACGTAAAATGACAACAACAAATAGGGGAAACGAATCCTTAGGTTATGCTGTTGGAAAATCTGTTTTCATTTTCTGGGAACACGCCCCCAACTGTGGGGGTTGTGACGAATTTTGGGTGCTTTTTTTAGTTTGATGGCCAATCCGCAAAAAGTGAATTCGGCCCACAGCCCGCATCACCTGGAGATTGTTTTATGCTATATTTTGTCATCATCTGAGACGGCAATGTAAGATGTTCCCCTTTGTCAGAAAAAAATTAAGGGAATAAAAAAATCTGACAAAGCATTTTTCGAATATATCTCAGATTTTAGCTGGTTTAAATTAAGTTACAGTTGGCCTAAATTAACCACATTAGCACAACTCAAAACCTACCTCAAATTTTAGACAAATTACAGGGACCAAAAGAATAGGTTGAAAATGTCTACTAATGCAGCATTGCAGCTTGCTACCTGGTTTCATTAAAATAACTTGAAATATATATTCTCAAACCAATGTAAAAGTTCCATTAAAGATATTTCTACACGTTCGTTTCTTTCAATTCATTTAGAATTCAAACGGTAGTGAAAAAAACAAAAACAAAAAAAAACAATTAAGTATACCTACTTCATATCGATATTATGGGGCTGTTGCACACTTTTGCTACGAGCAATTTAATGGTCGATTTTGGTGTAAAAACCTCAAAAAATAACGATGGCAACACTAAGAACTTCCGAAATCCACTCCTTAACTTAATAAACGCATTTATTTGCGCAAGTGTAATGGTGGCATAGGGCAGTGATAATGGGAGATTCCTATCTTAATTTTGTCACTCTCTCTATTCTGACAAGGTTGATTCACAGTCATTAGTCATCAGAGTAATGATCCACATCCGATGAATGGTACCGCGACACCTGGTGACACCGGTGTCACATGAAAGTCATCCCTTTTTGGTCATTTTTTGATGGAATTACAGTATTATTAGATGGGAATCTCCCATTGTTACTGCCCTCAGCCACCATTACCCTCACGCAAATAATATCGTTCATTGAGTGTAGGAGTGGATTTCAGAAGTTTTTAGTGCTGTCATCGTTATTTTTGGAGGTTTTTACAGCAGAATCGACTACTGAATTGCTTACAGCAAAAGTGTGCAACAGCCCCATTTCTAAAATTTTCAATTTTGTTTTACCACCAAAATAAAAATGATTACCTATGGCAGTGTAATCCTCAACAGAGGGTAGATAGATTTGCTTCACACCACTATTTAAAGAATATCAGTTATTGTGAATATTGAAATAGTTTTACTACACGGAAAAAAAGAATGGTGTAATTTACCATTCGCATAGCTGATTTTGGCCCCTACCAGAGTTAAGATAAACTTGACCAGAGTTATGGAACATTTGACCAGGTATCAAGTGAAATTGACCTGATTCTTGGTCAAATGTTCTATAACTGTGGTCAAGTTTATCTCAACTCTGTTAGGGGCCAAAATCAGCTACCTTTGCGAATGGTAAGTTACACCATTCTTTTTTTTCCGTGTACTTAATTTGATTTAATTTACGTTGTTACAATGAATAGTTCAACGCTGCATTGATCGTTTAGAGGAGTCAAGAAGGAAATATCAAACAAGAAATCTGAAACATCAGGCCTCTTCAGATAATCTAAGCAGATCCTAAAAGAAGCTCCTACATGGGCATTCAGTGATTGGTGCCCAACATTCAATATTTTCAGTTATTCTTGAACTAACCAACATTTGATGTTTAAACTTTCAAAATTATGTGCATCCAAACAGAAAATGAATCTGCGCCATAACTGATGATGATCCCTGACAACATCAAAGACAGTTAAAGGTTTACGGATTGCCAAACTACGATGGTGAATGGTGTACACCAATCACCAGATATTCATTTGAAAGCTATACATTGAGGATCCAATTAGAAACTTTGGGCTTGCTCAACAAAAGGACTGGGCTCTAGGCTTCAAGGGACTCAGCAATGGGGAATATGGAGAGAAAAATTGAGATAGGTACAATCAGAGAAATGCAAGAGCAAATGCAAATAGAAGGTATGAAAAGTTGTGTAAGCCATCAAGGAAGGCATCTGTATGCTAGTAATGGCACCGTCCCTTGGATCGAATATTCAAGAAGAATGTTAGGGGAGAGGACTAAAGTCCTTGTTCTGCCGGATCCAAGTAATGCTGAATGGCTGGGTGCGACTTTTGAAGAGGAGCATGTCAGCGGTTTCTAAGCCTCATACAATCAACAAGGGGAAAACGGAAAAATAAAATGCAAAAGCTTGCTTACAACTATTAATTAATTACCTTTGACTTAAAATTTAAAGACTTTTTGTGGTAAGAAAATAAAATTAAGTTTTCATTCAATCTAATTTTTTGTACATGCTTGCTGAAGTGCAGTTATTAAAACTGATTCCAAAATACGAAAATATTTAAGAAGACAAATACTTTCTTTCAATGCATTTGTTGGAATGAATTATATTAAGACTTCCCATGAAAATACTATCAGGTGCTTGTTTAAATGTGCCACTTGATGCGATATTTATAGATAAGTCAATGAAGTATCTTTCACTATCTGAGTTGTGGTCCACGTTTGGTTTGGCTGCTCGGCACAAATTTCAAGCAAAAAACTTTCAAGTAAATGCACTTTCTCAACAATTTGCGAATTAAAAATCTCTCTTGAACTTCATAAAAATCAGACTTTCTCATTGATATTGATATAGAGCCAATTAACAAATCAACATTGGCTTTCTTTTCAAAATGTATCATTCAAACCTGAGGCCAGGATAAGCTTACTTTGAAAAGAAAGTTCCAAAAACATTTGAAAACAAAAAAACAATTCCTCCTTTATTGCTATTAAGTAGGAGCCCACAGTTGCAAAATTTAATTTAAACTCTCAGAGACTCATATGCTGCAGTATTCCCATGAGAACCTCTCCCTAAACTTTGTTGGTCATTGAATTGAACACAGTTTGAACTACTGTAAGGTTTAAGTATTCGTCATCATTGAAGGATTATCTGATGCTACTCACCACGAAGGTCTAGGAGTATCTAAAGCTGTATTTTTTTATGTTCGTAGCCATTCACACAGAATCTTATGGAGTTTTGCGAACGGTGCGAACCACTATGAAAGATTAATGGTAAATTTTCGTCCATGCAAACGAACCCTTTGTGGACCTTTGCGGCCAATTTTTACTAAACTTTTTTTCGTCAAACTGCTTGGAATCAATGTTTTTTATGAGCTGTGTTAAAAATCCCCAAAAAGCCAAACAAACTTTTTTTTCCCCCTTGCTTACAAACGTCCACAGTCATCCATAGAACTCCATGTGAAATTCTGCGAACCACGAACGGATAACAAAATTTGGCTAAAGAAGGGAATAATGAAAGAGAGCAATGATACTGATGCATGCTTACAAGTAATTCTGCAGTAACAGGATTTGTTGCTGAAGCTGATAATTTTCATAAAAATTGCTTCATTAAAATGTTTAAAGCCACCAAATGAATGAATATATTTCTGTCAAAAGTGTAGTTTCTTTCAGCTAGTTCAACAAAAACAAACCTTGATTTTAATGATACATTGAAATTGCATAGCTTCTGAGGAGTCGAAAGGTCATTCTGCCATTACTGAATGACCAGAGTCATTGACTGTTTTGATTCTTAAAAAGCTATTTAATTTCAACAATTCGTTAAATTTACAGTATCTCATTAAAGAACTTGCTGAAAAAAAGGCTTTCAACAGAAAAATTGATTCGTTTGGCAGCTTTAGATGTTTTTATGATGCAATGTCTAATATTTTTTGGCACCAGCAAAAAGTCCTGTAACTGTGGCATTATACCCTTAAGATTCTTTTTTTAAATTCATGAGCAAAGAAAAATTTAAATAAAAAATTCCAAAAAAAGTATTACTTAGTGTCACACCAAAAACCAAAACTTGCTACGCCCTTTTCAGTGGGGGTTTTCATTTGAAATTATCTTTGCTAGGAGCTTTCCGCCCTTCCCTGGAGGGGGAGGGAGAGAAACCCGTAAATTTTGACTCCTTTAAGCGATGGTTCCTCCAAAGTTGTAAACATTCTTCAATTTTTACCTTCATCTGTTCAAAAAATATTAAGGTAGTATTGCCAAAATTTGTGCTCACCCTGCATGTATACATACTAACTACTTTTTTCACAAAATGAGTGACTTTTGCGCTAATCTCCATGGATTCATCCTTAAACAGAAGCAGGAGACAAAGGAGACAAGAAGAGTCACTTACAGCAGCAGTCTCCTCATAAAAATATTGATAAAATTATCTGCGAGAAAAACATTTGTGGTAGCTATGAACAGTATCTGCTTCTAATCAAATGAAAGATATCAGGTAGAAAAAGTATTAAAAATAAGATTTTCTTTTTAACTTACAGATGCCTAAATAAAGATGCATTGACATACTTTAAATGAGCACGTCAACTCGTTACTTAATTATTTAATTTGATGCGAAATAGCAGAGACTAAAACTAACATTTAAAGCAGAAACTGAATTTCAGAGTCTGGAGTGGTCTTTTTAGCAGCTAATAAACTTTTAATAATTAACCTAACAAAACGAATACAACAAAATTTTGATAAAAAATAGACATCAAACGATCAAATAAAATTATATTTTTTGGTTGAAAAGAAAAAATTAAGAAAAGGAGAAGAGTAAAGAGAAAATTATGAAAATTAACTAAATAATTTTAATTAAAGGCAAAAATATGCTGAGCTCTAATGTCATTGTTAATATTCACCCACTTATGATGACCACTGATTGTTCAAAAAAAAAACAAAAACAAAAAAAAAACTTTTCCCTGAAATTTCCAGAAAGCTTTCTCGCCTTCATGCAAGCGAAATTTTATAAAAACAGAATATCACAACAGTTGATTTCAAATCAGCCAGAACGTAAAAAAATAATTTATCTCTTTTCAACTCAAGAAGTGAACAAATTTGACAGACTTTGAGACACTTAGACTAGAACTCTGCATAGTTTCACCTCTGAGACTGAGTGAAAAGAAGCTGTAAATATCAAAAGATAGGTACACAATTTGGAATATTCAGTTTCTCAAAGCATAATGGTACATGTTTGAGATTAGGTAACTAAAAATGGTGAAGATTAGTTCTTCTGGGGTCAAATCTGATCTGTAAGAAAAACAAGACTATTATACGATGGAGATGGTGAAGGAGGTTGCGAGTATCGTCCCGTGGAGCTACTCGAGCTCAAGTCTTCTAAACTGGCAAGGGCGTGACTGCCACCTTAAAAAAAAGATGCAAGCATTGAAAATAAGAATGCAAATAGTTTGCTAGGACCAAAAGATTTGATCAGAAGCGTACCCAGGAATCAGTCTATTTCTCTCATTCCGATTATTTTAACGCATGCGTTAGAAAAGGAAAGACCAAGAGACCACCATTTTAAGTACTTTGGTCCCTGCTTTCTCTGTCCTTTCTTAACACATGAATTCAAATGGGCAGAGAGAGAATGAGAGAGAAAGAGAGACTAATTCCTAACAATCAAACAGGTTTGTTCAAACAAGCAATCAATGAGCCAAAATCCACTGCAAACGGCAGGTGAGCCACTGTTGCATGTTCAGTTGCTGTTCCATTCGTCAAACAACGGCAGAGTTATTTGGCGATGGATGGTGTTTCATCTGTTCACAAATTTTAGTCAATGAAACCCCAATAAAACCCGTTTTTAAGGTGTTATGATCAAGTTCATGTTGGAATTTTGGAAGTGTCAAGTTGACAATCCTACAGTTTGACTAAACCCATTTGAGCATGTAACAAGGCCTTATTAGATGACAGTCAGTAATACAGCTCACAAAGGCGCTCCAGCTGACTTTTGCTTTATGAAAATGAATACAAATGTTTTGAGTAAAATCCAGTAAAATTTAAAATAATTTAAAAAATTATGAAATTCACTCACTGACTCGCAATATAATTTTAAAGTTTAAGGCATAATAGCGGAGCTACCCAGGTTCTAACTTGAGACTTTCCTCCATGAGTTTCTTTAAGAAGTGATAAATTAGATAGGAATCTCCTCTGATACCTGCATAACTCTGCGATCTTTGCTCTTAAATGACAGAGCTACACATGTGTCATAGGGGATTCCTGTCAAATTTTTCACTCTCTCTAAAGAAACGCACAGAGGAAAGCCTCAAATTGGATAAGTATCTCCCATGGTACTTGCGCGGCCACCATTATACACCTTAAAATTAGGAGTAATTTTGTAAAATTGTGAGTGAATTTCGAAATACTTTAATGTGCTCATCATAATTTTCGCTGGATTTTACTCAAGAATAATTAACTATTCTATTGCTTACGGCAAAAGTTAGCAAGAGCCTAATTATCCTACATTCTCTCTATGATGCAAGACATGACGGCAAAATAAATGAACAAGTAGTGCAAGTAGCTTGATACGCAGCTTTTTGCTTTCATACTTACAGAAAACTAAATCCATTACATATCTGTTAGATATCTGTTAGAAGACAGTGATGGCTCATGGAATCTGGCGAAAATATTTGTCCTCCATTCGAATCAAAGTAAAACGATCCATCGTTAGTGAATCGCTGCTTCACTATCAAATCGATTATTTTGCATGAAACCAAATGCAAGAAAAAAATTGTTGCCAAATTGCACGAGTCACCAGAATTAGCAGGAGGCATGTTTCAAAGGTTTGTCTTTCTATCACACCCATGCTTTTATTGACATGAATGGAGAGGTATGGCCTAATTTGCAGAAAGACATTCAACTTGACAGCCAGATCCTTTGACTACCATTCATTTTAAAAATAAATTTTGATCATTATTTCATTCACTTACAAACAACACACTACATTCACTTGATGTTAAATCCGCATTCCCCTTAAATTTTACTCTGAGCTCATTTTCAAGGAAATTATAGGGGTAAAAGGGCAAGATGGTAAAGAGAAAAGAACAAATCATAAGTATTACGAGCAGTTTTGCTCTCACTTTGAATAAAATATTACCCAAAGGATTACTCCAAGAATCGACAGGGTGAATTTTGAGGACTGTTGAGCATTAATAGCTCAAACAAACTTTTACACATCTCCTCTTCAACTCACAGATGAACAAAATTGGTGACAGCGACTATAAATCATTCAAAGTATTTACCAGTCAGAAAAAAGGGTAGAGGGAAGCCGCAACCTTCATGTCACAAAACATTTTACCATTTTGGTTCTATTCACTAATCTTGACTCATCAAGGAGTGCAAATTCTGGGAGTTGAAACATTGATTTGGAGGAGCAAAATTATTAGATTTTCAGACCAACCGCCAAAATTTTGCTTTTGAATGCTGAGTATCTTACTGATAAATAATAAAATAAAATAGTCATGAGACCACTATGAAATAAATTGAAGCAGACTATGATGACTGAAAATAGAACTGAGACAGTTCTCTTAAAAAAAAAAAAAAAAATTTAATAGAAATCTAACGATAAAGTTATGCAAAAGAAAATGTTTGTTCATTCTTCCTTTTAAAGTGAAATGAAGGAGCTCTGGAGATGAAATAACTCTAAAACAAAATTACAATAAATAAATCAGAATTTTATTATGCATTCAATTTTAGAACACTATATACAAATTGATAAAGAAAATTCAACATTTTGTCATGAAATTGATTGATGCATGTCTTTGATAAAAACGTGACTGCTAGGGTCTTAGATATGAGCGAACACAGTACATAAAAAGAATCCATAATACACCTTAAGTGGTCCAATTCTTTGATTTAAGACAGTTAAAATGAGTGATTATTGCAATTGTTCTTTGGTTAAACAATAGAAGGAAAAAAGGGTTGTCTAAAATTTAAGAGGTTCCATTCACAAGTTTTAAAACAAGAAATAAAAATGAACTCTAAAGAATTTTTTGCTTTAAAATTTCAAAGTATTTGATAAACTTCAGGAATTACATTTTCTTGAATTTTGATTTTTGTATAACTCAAGGGATGTACTTTGGGTCAAAAAAGAAAGAACAATTTAGTTCTAGCTAAAAGTTCTGAAGTACCTACAGACAAAGATTATTTTCTGCCTTTGGCTATTGGCAATAGACCAGATTTTTAAATTTCTCATCCATACAGTTCGTTTAATGGATATTAAAACTACACAAATTTTGAGAGAAATATAAACAAGAACTACTCATTAATTGCTGTGTTTCAAAACTAGAGTTAAAATTAGATTAATAATTGAATAAGAAAAGAAAAGAAAAAAAAAAGAAAAAAACTGGTAATATCGATGATACATGTAAAAATAATACCTAGTACAATTATGCAGAATTAACGATGAGAGAGACGTAAAAAAACTAACTTTCGATAGCACTTTAAAAATTTACTGTGTATTTGTGTTTCAATATGATTAAATTTGATTTATCTAATCATAGTTGCAAGTAAGTACACAAAAACAATAATGGTTATGAGTAATAACTATGATTTGCAATCTAAAAAAACTACAGTCAGCCATTATTAGGGCTGTCAAGATTTGTCTATTAACTGAATTCCAATACTTTCCCAAAATTAATCTTGATCTTCCAAGATTCTATTGATTAATGCCCATTGAAATGATTCATGATTTTTTATTTTAGGAGAAAACTCATGAATGAACAAATGAACAAGAAAGACGGCTAACGAAATAAATAAAATGTGTATTTTGCACAGATTGCTGAAGACCATTCAAGTGGGTATATATTTTCCTTCCTGTTAGAAACTTTAAAGTGATTCCAAGGCCGATTAGTTTGAACTGTGGACACCACGTTGTACTGCTCAAAAAATCGAGAGTTTTGGCTAACATTAATGAATTTATGCAAAAAGTACACATTTGAGGCACTGGGAGCATACTTCAGGAAGATACCCTGAAAGTTTCAAGCAGGAACATTCAAAAATAAAGCCAGGATTTTGGAAATACGAAAATTCCCATTAGCGTCAATAAGAGAGAGTAAGGCATCTAGACATATGTAGTATCAATTGCACTCACTAAGTCTATGGCGAAATGAATTCCTTCAATTACGGCTTTAAATCTCAACCAATTTCACTCATTTCAGGCTCAAAAATCTGTAAAAAAAAATTATGCAGGTGGCAGCGTTCTTGGATTTTGTGTTTTTTCTTTGTTTTCAATTTAAAATCACAAAAACAGGACTTTCCCCCCAGAGACTAGTAGCGCTTTCCATCAGATTGAAATCTGGAAAATTTTCGCCTGGAATCACCTTAATTGCTTTAAAATAGCTTCTCATTCAATGTACTCACTTAAAATAAAAACTTCATAATTGCACAGAATTGCAAAGGAATTATCCACACCGGTTGAAAGTCATACGGTGCTTGAAAATGCTGCCTACGATAGCAAGATTCTCAATTTGGATTGAAATAAAATGGTTGCAAACAGAGCAAAACAGAGTTTGCACAGGATTTTGCAAGTAGTCAACTTTGCAAAACCATTGCTTCTTTGTAATACTGATGAATGTCTTGTTGTTAGATTTTTAGCAATACATATAGGTTTGATGCAGAAGTTAATTCATAAAATGTTGCTTCTTTTTTGTTGTTTCTGTTAATGAACAATATTCACCTAGGGTGGGAGCTAAGGAGAGAAAGCTGCCTGCACTGGAAAAAGGTATATTTTTAATGGTAATTTTAAGATCTATGCAGGCTTTTTGTAATTTTTAGAATTTATGTCATTAAAGACTCTCCCTGGAGCTATGGGTCCCCCCAGTAATAGCCTTTGAAGTTCCAACAATTTTCAATTCTTTATTATAAAAATGCAAAAGAGCAGGCAAAACTAGACAAAGCTCAAGAGGTATGGGTAAGTGGGTAAAGAGGTGAAACTGATTGGATGAACCTAACTTTCAGAACACAATTTTCTATGAATCCAAAGCTGAGTTTCTGCTTTAGTTGCTAAATTATATTAAAGATTCTAAGATTTTCTAGGATGCAAAAAGGCTTCCCGATCAAGCAGTAGTCTTTAGTCTCTATTTATGCTAACAATCAACTTCAATCAATTTATTTCTCTGTTCAGCCTTAAAGTTTTTCAGTATACTCCCAGTAGTTTTGGTTATAGCAGACCATACCAGCTATTTGTCCAGAGAACAAGGGCTCCAAAAAAAAAAAAAAAAAAAAAAAACAAAAAAAAAAAAACAGGGTAGCAAAAAATGCTGATAACAGAAATTATCCATTACAAGGGTGCCTATTTTAGGACGAAAACTAGTGTTTCAAACCAGTTTCAACTATTCACAAAGAGGCAAGAAGAGGGGAGCTTAATCCAAGTCTAAATACCTTTGATTAATAATTTTTCTTTTACCCACAAGATCTGGGTTGAGATAAGATATTTTTTTTTCCCACCCAACAAAGTCAGAGAAGAACTGAGTTTGTTGGGTTAAAATAATAATATATATAATAATAAAAATAATTTTTGGTGTCCAAAATTGGATTTAAAAAGGACAAGTCAGTTTGATCCACTTAGTAATAGCACTCAAGTTTTTTATGACTTGTTTCATTTTTACACCTCAATTTACTAGAAAGGGTTTTTGATTTTACTTATCACGCTAGATGCTAAAATTCAATCATCCTCCTGTAGATTTTTTGTAGCACAAAATATGTCTTTAGTCCTATAGTACTTCTAAAATAATTTATTCGATATACATCGTTAAAATCCAAGTCCACTCTATTGATTGTAAGCACAGTCATCTTAAAAAAATTCAAACATCAAAAATACTGGGCTAAAATTATTAAAAATTTACTTAAATAGTAAATACTGATCATCGAGTGACAATACAGAAAAAAGACTTTTGGATCACATCACCGATGTCTCATGAGAAATAAATTAGCAAATTGACTGAGGAGCTTTGGCACTTGTAAAACAGAACTTTCCTTCTAATGATCATGAAAAAAAAAAAAACAATAGAAGTAGAATTTGTAGGTGCCGTGGGCTCTGTCCTAAAATTTTTATAACAGCAATTCAAGAAAGTTTCACACTACAATTTGTTTTGTTATACATACATAATTACCAATGGTCGCAAAGCTTGGGTAAGTTAAAATTATTATTCATCTTTAACGGCCTTATTTAGTTTAGTTATATAAATACCGACATAATATATAAATGAAAACAAGTAATCAGACCTTCAATCAAGGAAATTCTTGACATATTTTTGAAAAAATTAGAATGTGGAAGAAGGTACTTTTTGCCAGTCTTTTACAACCATTAAAAGATTGTTCCATTTAACCAAGGATTTAATCAAAAGGCAATACGAATCATTGGAAGAGAAGTTTGTGGAAAAAATCAATGTTAAAATTCTAATCATACATGAAATTTAAAATTTTATTATACCAGAAGTTGTAAAATTATGGTTATAGCTTGAGGGAAGAGGTTTGTAGAGCTGTAGCAAACTGAGGTGACATCTTAATAAACAATCAAAAACAGTTTTTGGTGAGTATTTACAAATCTCTGTTGAGCAGTGCTCACAGGCCAACGTTTTTCTTTGTTTAATAAGAATCCACTTAATTGGCAGCAGCTCTAAAAAAAAGATTAAACCTCTTCTGAATGATACGCAGCCTGATTTTATGTATTCAGCAAAGGAGGAAAAAAGAGTTCTCTTCCATAATTTTTTTTCAAATACACACGTCTTTTTCACTTTCGTCACAATTAACCTGCGAGCAATATTAAAAAAAGAGGAGTGAACAAATTTCCACAAACTTATCTGAAGGCTAAGGAACTTCTTGCACAAAGAAACAAATTGAAAAATAAAAGTAAATTGGGGCAGTAAGCCCAAGGGCAGCGTACGAGAATCTTTATGCAAAATGGTGAGAGACAGTGATTTTTCGCCAGTTTTTGAAAGCAACTTTTAAGACCATCTATCAAAAAGATAAAAGGCAGTTGTTACAGCATGATTAACAACAGGAATTCCAAAACTTCTCATTAAAAATTTGGTCGCAATTATTTTCCTGGCAACACCCACTCTCTCAAGTTTAGTGACAGGTAGATTGGGGTCTCTGCTCTCTGTTGCCTTGACCCCTAGTTAGTGACCTTCATTGATGACAGGGAGGTCTTAAAAATGGCTCCTTACTAAATGATTAGAATCCCAAACAACAAAAAGGATCAACGAGAAACAGCACAATGGAACATTGATAACAATAGTCTACTTTTTTATTATTCATGAAAACATAACTGCCTATGATTCCACCTGATGGGCAGGAAGTAGTTTTATCAGTCTTAGTTTATTTTCATACATAAATGTTCAGGTGCCACTAATAAAAATGTGAGATGAAGCTAAATATATACTGTTGACAGAAACAGTACCATCGAATTATTAATTCATTTGTCAGTAGTGGCACCGTAAAATTTTTTGAGGATGAAAGTGACAGGCTTCATCCTTTTCAAGCTTGGAAAGGAGTATTGAACAAGCAACGATTTACTCCTTAATATTTGCCTTTATTACAGCTGAATGTCTGGCACTATCCAAGCAGTCAAAGTCTTAAATAATTTGTTACTAGGAGAATTCATGCTTTCACTATACAAATTACATATAAGAGAACAACTTCTTCGAAAGATGGCAAAAGATGGATAATACTGTGATAATAACATTTCCTTAACGCTATAATAAAATTGTTACCTATGATTGGTAGATAAAATTTTGTTTTGTAAAAACGAAAAATAATAAAATTCTTTCATCCAGGTTTCAAAGAAGAAAAGAAACATTAAGCTAATCAGCAACAGTAAATCATAAATGGAGTCAGCTTCGGTTTTAATTCTTTGATTTCATTTCATCAAAGAAAAAAAATACAAAGAGACTTTTATGACAAGACTGTACAACATGGTACATCAAGTAAAAGAGAAAGTCAACAGTAACATATGAGTTCGTATTTTGCAGAAATTGAGAAATGTGCAAGCACTGATTTCTTGACTTTTTGTAGCTTCTGTAACAACATTAAAAACAAAGAATTTACCGGGAGCAAGCCCTTTCTTAAGAATCAGCAAGACCTGATTGACAAAGAGAGATCGTTTTTAAAGACAAAAAAACAAGAAAAAGTTGAGAGCAGGCTACTGAAGATGAGACTTCAATTTAACATTTTCAAATTGGGTGAAGAATTTAATTTAAAAACGTAATTTTTGATTGCCTGTTTTAAGCTACATAAATCAGTACTGATTTTGAGACAGAGACCATATAAATATATTACTCATACTCACAGTCACATACACAAGAATATTGTCAGTAAATCATTCTTTTTTCAAGCATATATTAGGGTTTCTTAAAACTAAAATAGAGTTTTGGAGAATTTATTTTTAATCATAGTTTTTCTAAAACGAGTCGAAAGAATCAATACTTCTTGTGAAAAATCTCCAATCAAAACTACGAAACAAAGCCAAAATTACTCAAATGGCTGCTATTGCTACTTGATACATTATATTGCACAGCAATACTACCAATTTTAATAATTTTGGCTTAATTTTGCAATTTCTGTCGGAGACATTTCTCATGAGTTATCATGTACACAACTGGTGTCTACATGTTATCATTGTTAAATCTATATGCTATCAATCGATTGAGCCCCGCATGGATACAAAATGATAGAAGCAAAATAACTGTGAAAGAATCAACGGAGAATTATTTTGACAGAACTATGCTTAGCTCAAGATAGAATTGAATCAGATGCCTGATGTTCATTCACTTTGCAGAGCTTTAAAAAATCAAAAATCAATTGAGCACATGTGTGTGACAAAGACAAATTAACCATACTTATTTAGCACACTCCAAAAATTTGAAGTGGAATTTGGAATTTTTTCTTTTCCTTTCTTCCACGACAAACTGAAACTATCGAGCAAAATTTAACGAAAAAAGCTGATCTCCAAAAATTTAGAAATGACTGGGCAAAGTTCTGTTCAGCACATAACAATGATGATCAAAAATAACTTGGGCCAGGTTAAAAGAGAGCAGGAACAAAATCTGAATAAAGGCCAATTTTTTTAATCTTGAAAAATGATGGAACTAAATGGAACGGGTTACTCGGGGTTACCGTTAAAAAATTAAATTTAACTTTTGAAATCATCGAAATACTATATCGCTAGAACCGCCATGCTAAAAAGAAAACGTCAGAATGTATTCTAATGTTTCAATTATTCTTCTCAAATTACACTGTATTAAAAGGTAAGTCTTTAAACATTTGTTTAGCTCTCAAACAAAAATTTGTATGTATGTGTCACTAAGAGGGTATGATATCAGAATAAGAGGATCATAAAGCAACTGGAGAAACCATTACAAAAACATTTCATTTTTTCATTTTTTTTTATTGATTGTATTTATAAGAAAAAGGTGAGTTATTGCTGGCCAAAAAGTTCAACTCGTTCAATGAAGTTTTTTGGAAGTGTGACTGTTCTACATAATTTACTCTCATGGGTATATTTACGTTTGTGCTTATCAATTGCTTTATTGATAAACTAGTAAGAATGACTACTTCTTACTTACTCCATAAGTTCATAATTACAAGTACTGTTTTTATTTTTTCTATTTTAAACAAAAACGTGACAACTATACGGCTGATTCAGTTGAGATAAGAGTTTCTAAAAAGAAGGCCAAAAACGAGAAAATTTTTATGTAGACTAAAAACAGTTCAATGAGTCTTTTTACTTTTATTTCTGCTTCATATCATCAATCATGCAGACTTGTAAAACCAGGCCCAAGGCTATTTGAATTGAGGACAATAAACAGTAAAGTAACAAGGAGCAAATGTACGCGAAATAAATCAACAAGACAGCAATTCAGCCCCCCACCCCAAATTGATTTCAATTACTTATCACACACTTAATTTTAGTCAACTGTATTGAACAAAGGGTGCTTAATGCACAGCATGACCATATTTCTTTAAATTCTTTCATGATCCAATAATTTTGTTGCACTTGATACAATTTTAAAACTAATGTTTTTGGATGACACAGGAGGATAGCAAATGTACTTGCACTATAGGCACTCCTCATTCTTAGATATTGCTGTACAAAAGTAAAAGACCTACTTGAAACTAGCAGATATTTTTGTGATCCATGCACGAAAATAATTTTGTTTTTTCTCAAGTTGAAAGAGAGATAAAAACCATCATCTTCTACCCCTGCTCTTTCGACCTTTTTCTTTCCTATTTCGTCTAGAGGACAGGACTGGAGTTGCTTCTTTTTTCATTGGGGTGCTTTCGGGTACAGTTGACTCGTTATTTTCAGTTGTTTCATCGTTTTCAAGCATGAGTTCGCTTATATTTAAAGGGTCGTCTACAGCACTTACGCTCGAAACTTTCTTGTCACCAGGTTCCATCGCTATTTCTTCAAAGGTATTAGATTCAATGATCGGTTCAGAGACGGAGACCATTTCCAGTTTTTCAATCACTGTATCGTCAAGGTCTTCAAAAGTCCTATCGACTGGCTCAGTGAGCTCATCAAAATCGCAGTTACTCTCCTGAAGTTTTCTGACAGCTGGGCACATGTTATCGTCAACAATCATTGACGTTATTTCAACGTAGTCGACGGTATTTTCATCATTACCAAAAAGAGGTTGAGGAATAAAGAAGTCACTTCCTGATTCAGTGAGGTCCAGAGTTTGTAGGTTTTCAGCTTCATTGCCTATCACAAATTCATTCTCAAATTCATTTTGCTCTTCGAATGGGCCAACGTTGAACGGCATGAGGTCTTCGGCAGTGAGGGACTGGTAATCTTCATTCAAAGAATGAGGTTCATGTGCATTTGAAGATTGAAGGTCAAACTGCAGAGGGGCTTCAACTTCTGAATCACAAGATGGGTTGATCGTGAGTCCTAAAACGT